>MU006099.1:410756-890002 GCA_010093705.1 Patellaria atrata CBS 101060
ACCAGAACTGGGCTGGTCAGACGCGACAGCGAGCAGCACCAACGTGCTCTAACTGCCATATCCAAGGCCACACAAGGCGTCAATGTACTAGTGTCTCAAGTAGCTCCTAAGTATAATTTTATTTGAATATATTTTGTTGTAGTGGAGTAATTGTATGAAAACGCTGGTTGATCTTGGTGGGGTGTCCCACTGAGTGGTGTGTCCCACTGACTGGTAAAGCACGTTACCTTTAATTTGATATCCGCAACTCAAAAACAAAACAGGGGCCATTTTCTTGGTGCCTCCCTTTTGCTTTGTTGCCCAACAGACAATTCTGTGAGAGCTTGGAAAATAACGCGATCAAGAGCAAGCGGCTTTTATACGGTCCTGGGTTGCGAGACCGGCGGCAATATTCCTTCTGCGGGCAGTGATCGCAGTGATCAAATCTCCATTGGTGTTTTCAAGGATGTCCTATTATCGTATCCATTTCATCAACAGATTATAGACTGTAGAGTATAAGTTGGACGTTTAAGAATTATGAAAGTTATCTCCTTGAGCGTTTCTCTACCAGAAAAGTGAGCAGGAGCCTCATCGCGTTATCTCTCCAGCCGTATACATATCGACGGTCTGGGTTTTGACCGTTTGCATCTTAGGGGTTGTTTATAGCTATCCTGCCGTGGATCCACTTGAATAGGGGAGAAGCGCAGACTGCCAGATCTGGTTTCACCTAATCGTCTCAGCTATTTTGCTAGGTGAATTTCGTTTCTTATTATTGTTTACTCGTTTTGGGCTATCTCCTTTTTGAACCATGCTGTAAGTTCATGTCTGATCCTTTCTTGACTATAAACTATCCAAATTGCTGGACGATGAGGAATAGAGGTCGGTTCATTGCAGAGATCTCGGTTGAAGTAATAGTAATCGGTCGAGAAAGGCGATATTGTCAGGAAATGGCTTGAACATTAGTCATGTCCCAAATAGGAGCTTCCACCTAACATTCTTTCAGTCAAACGGGGCAAACAAGGTACATATATCCCGCCCAACCACTTGAAGCTTATCAACAAAAGAATCGTCACTGCTTTCCATAACCCAGGGCCTGTGGCCTAGTGGTGGGAAAGTCCCCACCACACCGATCAGGCCAAATACGGCAACTGGTCCTGGGGTCGATTCCTTCGGGCCCCGAGCTGGGGGCAGCAGATGTACCACGTCCTCTTCGGAGAGCGTGGGAACTGTTTTGCCATTTTTTTTTCCCCCCTAATATTAATTCTTCCTCAATTTAGTTTTCTGATGACTATCTATCTATCTTTTGATTCTTCACTGACTTGAAGGGCGAGGTAGGGTTGTTATTTGTTTGGTATCTCTATATGTGTATTTCTTGTGAGACCGTTGCGAGAGGATTTCAAAAGTCGTATTGATGGTTTCAAGAAGTTTATTTAAGAGTTTGAAGGGTCCGCTCGGTCCGCTCCCGGAGATAACTAGAACTAAGCTCCGAAAAGTAACATCAATTGCTAATTTACCATACCAAGCACAATCAAACCCTAAAGATAATTTTCTACACTGTCGAATTAATTTCAAAGCATCCAAAACACTAGAACAGGTTGGTCTTTTACTACTAATATGTCTAACACTGCGGTAATCAAACCAGGCAACACTTCTCTCATCACCGGCGGAGCGTCAGGGATCGGTCTTGCTGTTGCAACATTATGTCGTAAGCATGGTATGCGCGTTGCTATTGTCGACTATAGCAATGAGTATCTTGCCAAAGCAAAAGAGATACTTGGAGGGTCAGAAGATGTAGAGACGTATCAAGTTGACGTTAGCGACCTGAATCAATTGCACCGACTCAAGGACAAGGTTCTTGAGAGGTTTGGTAGCGTAGAGTTTCTGATGCTGAATGCCGGCGTGAGCGCGAAGGGAGGTTGGAATGATGTGGACTACTTCCATAAGGTATGGATAGAACGTTGGGAAACTATCCACTAATATGACCTCTAGAGTCCTCGTATTCATTTCAACAGCTAATCAACGTTGCCCACTAGATTCTTGATACGAATCTCTACGGCGTCATAAACGGTATTTCTACCTTTATGCCCGTCGTAACATCCGCTAGCGGGCCATCCGCGATTGTTATCACTGGTAGTAAGCAAGGTATCACGAACCCGCCCGGAAATCCTGCCTACAATGCCTCCAAAGCAGCTGTGAAGGCACTCGCAGAGCATCTGAGCTACGATCTGAGAGATACGAAGACGAGCGTGCATTTATTGGTACCTGGATGGACTTTTACTGGTATGGTGAGTAGCTATTTCCTCCCCCTAGGATGATTTCGTCGGTTCACCCTCTCTCTAAGTCGGAAATAACTACCAAAACACAATGTTTAATACCGTGCAATTCTGCAATACTGACATATATTTCTCTACATTCTCAGTCCGGAGGAGGCCCTCTCTCCAACACTGAGAAGCCGGCAGGTGCATGGTGGCCTGAACAAGTTGCAGATTATCTTTACCAGAAGATGGACGAAGGCAAGTTCTACGCCATATGCCCTGATAATGATGTAACATCGGACATGGATAAGAAGCGTATGCTTTGGAGTAATGGTGACTTAGTTGATGAACGCCCGGCATTATCGAGGTGGAGGGAGACCTGGCAGGACGACGTGAAAGCGTATATGAAAAGAGACTTAAATGATTTGATGGGCTCTCCCAATCTGTCACAGATGGGTAATGAAATCGAAGAATGAATTGAGTTCAAAGGAAATAAATACTAAAGATCTTTGAACGGAGTACAGTGTTATGACCATTACCCACCACCAAACCACCCTTTTAAGCTTTGTAAGATTGAGATGATACTCAGCTGTTGTTGTAGACTGGCAATATGATCAATCAAGAGGGGTCCAGCAGAACAATTTCTCAAAGAGACACCGATCCTAAAATGGAATTCGGTCTGTGCGTTAGCTCCCGTCCTGACGTTACGCGGCAAATGTTGCCTTGCACGGAGAGCTACAAAACCCCCCATCTCACTTCTTCCGAATAATATCGAAAAGGATAGTGTTTACAATTTGATTCAGAATGTCTGGTTACGAGGGTCAGTCAATCCTTCAACGGTCTGCCTCAAAACTGTGCTAATTCCTTTCTAGTGGAACACAACATCAGACCCGCCCAACAGAGCTCTAAACCCTCGCGTCTCCCAGATATGTCAACCTTCTTCACGACTCTAGAGTACGCAGACACAACTGGACCTCGCTCGCCTTCAAACTCGCACTCCATACCTATACCCGACGATATAGCCGCGCTACACCGTCTGTTTATCAATGCACTTCAAGTCATCGCTGCGGACCACGAATCGGGAAGTTCAGGTCTTGAATCTTCAGATGAGACTGGACATAGCGCGTTAATATCACGAATGATTGAAGAGTTGAGAATAGGCGCGGATGAGCCTCCAAGGGAGCTGAAAGGCGTCCCGGACGAGTTTTTAGCACAACTGGAGAGAGTTCCTAAAGCGAAGTTGGATAAAGATAACGATTGTCCTATTTGCGGGAATCCGTTCTTAGATGGTATAATCTACATACTCGGCTTATATACCTCAAAATGCTCACACTTGGCTGTAGACCCGTATCCTCTCGTCGTCCGATTACCATGCCACAAGACTCACTTGGTCGATCTCGAATGTATAACTCCGTGGCTGAAACTGAATCCCACTTGTCCCATGGACCGGAAAGTAATATACGAAAAGAAGAAACCTCCTCCGCCTGCAGATGATGATGAAGACGGTGAGTATGATGATATGTACGCTTGATGAACTGGTTACGGCTCCGATACGCGAACTAGAGGTCTCACGTTGACCAAACTAATGCTTACGAGTACAATTATACTTATATATGCAATATGTTTCATGGTGAATCCTACCTTCGGACTTTGTAGTAGACATACAACCACCAACAAAGCTCGCTTTCTCCCATCCGTTTGTCAGATGGTAGACCAGAAGAGCAGTTCCTATTTGGAGCGGTGCCTGCGGTACAGCACAAGAATAAGAAGAACTGGGTAGGTGATTTCACAGAACTCATTTCTCAGATAAAGCAGGAGGGTACTGGCGGTTTTGCTAGCTGCACCGGAATTTTCTGACCTCACTAAACGATGTCAGCTACAGTCAAAATTTTACTAGCTACAGCTACTTTTCCCTGGTAACAACTCCTCTATATAAGATAGCTCTGGAAAAGTTGAAGTAATATCTCAATTGCGCGAAAGTTGTCAAAAGTCTCTCAAACACACACTGAACTCTATATCAGCCCAATTCTTTATTCTAGCATTGACTAAGCTGCGGTCAGGCCCCAAATCCACTTATTATTCGAACAATACATCCAGCATCCAGCCTTTTAACTAACCGTCTCAAATGCACGATACCACAACTATGCTTCCTTCCGGAAGCCCCCGGCAACGTGGCATTCGCTGACCGAGCAACCCTAGAACGCCACGATCCTTTCCGTGTGCAGAAACAGGTCTAGCGTAAAAAAAAAGTACATTTCCCTAAAGAGGTAAATGCCAGAATCTTTGCCTACTTCCACCCCAAGTTACCGACATAACCCATCAGCCGCACACAAGGCGACCATTTCAGGCCCACCAACAAGGTACGAGTTGACGCACCTCCAAATCCTGAGTCAAAGACGCTATAATTAGTAATCACGAAGTCGATTCGTTGATACCACTCGATGTTGCTTATTCAGCCACGCATATGCGGGTGAAGAAAGATAAAAGTGTTAAATATGAATAGACTATAACCCAACCCATAAGTACCGATTCAACCCCCTTCCTCGCTCGTTCTTCTCTCTCTCCTCTTCCCTTCCCATAACACGTATGAAGCCCCACCTCAGCCAGTGAATAAAAACCCCCAATTCTTGATTCGCCTAAAAATAAAAAATCCCCCAAACACCACATCCACCATGACCCCCAAAGAGCCCAAATCCCCCATTCCCACCACAATCCCTACCCTCCTCCACGCCCGCCTCCTCTCCGCCCCCTCCTCCCCCGCCATCCTCACCCCCACCCTCACCCTCACGACCCACCAGCTCTGGACCATCTCAACGCACATCCGCACCCGCATCCCCATTACACCAGGCACGGTAGTCGTGCTCTGCATGCGCCGGTCGTGGCGGCTCGTCGCGTGCATGCTTGCGGTCTTGCGCGCGGGCGCGGCGTATGTGGTTCTTGACCCTGAGGAACCGGCGTTCAGGAATATGGGGGTGGTTGCGGAGTTGGGGGACCGGAGGGGGGTGGTTGTGGGTGAGAGGGATGTGGGGTATCTTGGGAAGGTGTGGGATGTGGATTGCGTTGTGGGTGTTGGGGGGGAGGTGAGGTGGGCTGGTGAGGTTGAGGAGGAGAGTGGGGTGAGGAATGGGGTGGAGAATAGGGTGCGAAATGGAGTGCGAAATGGAATGCAAAATGGAGTGGATAATGGAGTGAAGGACGCAGCGGAGCCAAATGATCTAGCATATCTAGTTTTCACGTCCGGATCCACGGGACGGCCGAAGGGCGTTATGGTCACCCATACCGCAGCATGTTCTGGTATATCGTATTTCTCGCTCGCCGGGAAGACACGCTGGTTGCTTTTCTTCAATCCGGGGTCGAGCGCGGCGCAGAGGGCCGTATGGGGGACCCTAATCCACGGAGGGTGTCTCTGCATCGCGGGTAAAGAGGATGTCACGGCGTCGTTGGCGAGGACGATATGCGATATGGAAATCGACGGCATCGGGCTTACGCCGTCGGCGCTTTCGTTGATGAGTCCGGACGAGGTACGCGGCTTGAAGATGATTATCATGGTGGGCGAACGGGTGGATGGGAAGATTGTGGAGACTTGGGCGGGCAGGGTTGAGTTGTGGAATTTTTATGGGTTGAGTGAGTGTACGCAGATGAATTTTGGGAAGAGATTGCTACCTGGTGGTGATCCTACATGTGTGGGCCGTCCGTCGGATACAGTGTCGGTCATGATTGTGGATAGTGACAGTAAGGCGATTGTGTCCAAAGGGAACGTGGGAGAAATATGTCTCACCGGCCCTCAACTATCGAAGGGTTACTGGGGCCGAGAGAACGAGACGGCGGAAAGATTCGTCAATAACCCTTTCAACGAGGGACAGATGCTGAAAACTGGAGATCTGGGATATGAAGATGAGGATGGGATACATGTTGTAGGAAGAGACGACTTTCAGGTGAAAGTAGATGGTCAGAAAGTCGCGCCAGAGGAAGTCTCTGCACAGCTCGCAAACTATCCCGGAATAAAGGCATGTTCTGTGTTTGGTTGCCAATTGGGCGGCTGGCCCGCTCTTGTTGCTGCTATTGCGACAGATGATTTTGGGTCCTGGGATAATACGAGCCAAAGGGTCCAATCAATACGGTCTTTCCTAACTGAGAGGATACCATCTTACATGATGCCGCATTATTGGTTACCGCGACATTCGATGCCCTTCGGACATAATGACAAGATCGATATCCAAACCCTTCGCAAAGAAGCTGAACAGCTAGGAGCTGAGGGATTGAGAAAGCTCATACAAGGAGCCGATACCCGATTCGCAGGTTTATCTGAGACCGAAGAGGTTATACGAGCCTCTTGGGCCAGTGTACTTGGAATACCAAAGGAATCTATCGGGCCTCAACATTCCTTTTCGCTTCTAGGTGGAACCTCTTTGCAAGCGTTGAGGGTCATAGGAAAACTACGGACAGAAGGAATTCTCCTCGAGTTACGCGATATATTCTTGACTGGTAATCTTTCTGAGGCAGCTCTAAGAAGTCGGCGGATTGAAGACACAGCGGACAAGGGAGATGTTGAAGTTGTACCATTCTCCTTGATACCCGAGGAACCTCTTCGTCAAGGACTTCAAAGTCAAGGGGGTGTAGAAGACGCATTTCCCGCCACACCCGTGCAATTGATGTTACTGATGGCGAGTCTTCGTGGACATAAAGGATACGTCTACCAAAGGAAGTGGGATATGACCGGAATAAATCCACAGATGCTTAAAGAAGCGTTTCGAACTGTTTTCCAAGAGAGCCCTACGCTCCGATCGGTATTCATTCCAGGGAAGGCCGGTTTCACCCAATTGGTACGCACGGATTTGGAGCTCCCCTGGGAAGAAGACAGCTCCAGTACAATCGAGGAATTTGTGAAAAGCGACTTAGAAGAACAAGTCGTACTTGGAGAGCTTATGTGGAGAGTAACGTACGTGACTAAAGCCAATGTCCTTGTGGTAACAATGCACCACTCTCTTTTCGATTTCTGGTCACATCGATTTCTGTACCAAGACGTTGCAAACGCATACTTTGGCTTCTCTCACAACCCACGACCTCCATTCCAAAGGTTCGTACGTTGGTTGCAAGAATTAGAATCCGAAGAATCAGCGACTTTCTGGGAAGACTACAAAAAAAAGGTCAGACCCACACTGATCAACACAGAAAAGACAGAAGAATACACTCACGTATTCAAACCCGCTCCCCCCGCCCTTGCTACCTCAATGACAGATATTGGCCTCACGATCGCCTCGGTCGTATACGCAGCTTGGGCGATAACCATGGGCAAAGCAACCGCACAAGACGCCGTATGTTTCGGCACGCTGTTCGCATCTCGCGATATCCCAGTCCAAGACATCGCGCGCATGGACGGTCCTGTCTTCACACTCGCCGCTCAGGCGATCGAACTACCCGGTAGCAAAACCGTCCGGGAAATAGCAACTTCCATCTATGATGGTCAATGGGACTTGACCGCCCATTCCCAATGGCGGCTGAAACAGTTTGTCAGGGAAGGCGTACAGCCACCGGTATTTGATACGATGGTTGATATTCTGATCGCTGACCATGGTGAGGAGGATGTCGTGGCGAAGCGGTTGTTCAAGCGATTCGGGGCTAGACCGGCGTGGGATACGACGTTTACGGCGCTGTATTTGATGGAAGACGATGGGGAGTTTAGTTTTGCGATTACTTCATTACTGCCGGAGAGCAAGGTAAGACAGTTGTTGGATACTGTCATTGCAGTCATCCATGCCATTTTGGATGTAGACGACCCTGCTATCCGACTGGAAGATCTCTTGAGCCGTCTTGATTGAGATGGCCTATTTCTCCTAGGTAAGCTGCTGTACAGATTGTATATGTCGCAAACAATAGACAATTTTGCGTATTGGTAGTATTTGAGGATGTAAAAAGACGGTCTACAATAGGCTTTCCATCAATAAACCCTTGTCATGCTGGTTTAAGCTCAATTCAATACATAGTTGCAATGACGTTTTGGAATAAGACTTCGTTTTAATCGGTTTGGAAATGCCCTCATACCTGGATAAGGAGTAGCTGAACCGGAAAACGACTTACAGGGCCATCAGATCTGTATAACTCATATTCTCAGGGATGGTAAGACTTGCGAAGGGAATTCACCGCGATCGTATGTCTACGCCTTACAGCAGCGATTGTACCGTCCCAAAAGGACCTTTTCCTATATGAAGTACTTGTAAGAAGATTGTACAAGCCGATAATTGTAATTAATCTTTGTTCGTCATGTACTGTAACAGTAAATATCCGAAGTTTGAATTGACCAATAAGCGTGAAGGCTCTCTGATCAAAGTCACGATATTGAACAATAGCACTCACATGACCGAAAACCCAACTTTAACATTGACAACAGCCATTCCTCGCAATAGCTAATGGAGTTATTGTCCCTTAAGTGACAAAACTCGACATCGTCCCCGAATATTTTCAATCTCTCTTCTCCAATTACCAACCTTACGCATCTCTTCACACACCAATTCACATGCAATTTTTCACTTTTTCAATATTCTCCACACAAATTCACTATCAATCACAATGTGCCGCTACTACAAGATCAGGTACAGCTGCAACCACAGCAAAACGACCCGTCTCTCCACTTGTCTCGGCCACACGCGTCGGAGCCGCAACCGGGTCGCATGCCGTACCATTGACGTTCCTTTCGAGGAGCGCATGGTCGGCGTGTGCCCGGGGTGCTATGTCAAGGACCCTAGTTCTGCACGCTCGGATGCGGACTGGGCGATGTGGCACCGGAGGCTCGAAGCGGCCGAGGCAAGTGGAGGGGAGGATAGTCGTACCAAGATGTTGTTGGCGAAGGTGGCGGAGAGGAAGTGGATGGCAGCACAGAGAACGAGTGAGAATAAGCATTCTCGGCCTGGAAGTGCGAAGAGGGGTCTTAAGAAGAGCTCGTTGAGCAAAGAAGTGAAGAGGGACAAGCTGCTCTCGCCAGAAAAGTTCAAGAAATACTGGGAGCCGCTGGATAGAATTCACGCGTGCAGGGAGACATGTCTGGAGAAGCAAATACAGTAGAATCTTAGTATTCTATTGTCCTCCGGATACCATCGTAAATCCCTGGAGCGTGGGTCAGCAGAATTCAAGACGAAGAGGAAAAGCACCTACTAGCGATATCTGGAATGTTGAATTTCTCATGGACGAGGCCCATATGGGTGCTCCATCCAGCAATCCTCTGTACCGGCGCTTCCAATCTCAGAAAAGCACCCTCCTGAATTGTTGCGGCAACTTCCGCTCCTACACCAGCGTTCACCATCGATTCATGAACTACAACCGCACGTCCAGTCTTCTTCACGCTTTCCAGTATCGTCTGCCGATCCCACGGGTACACCGTACGCAAATCTATCAGCTCTGCCTTTATTCCGAAATCCTTCTCGGCCGCCTCAATTGCAGACGAGCAGTTATATAGCGGGGTGCCATACGATATTACCGTCACATCCTTACCTTCTTTCAATATTTCAGCTTTATCCAGTGGAAGAGTATAGCCTTCCACCGGTACTTGTTCAACTGCAGCACGATAGAGAATCTTTGGTTCCATGAATACTACTGGATCATTACACGCAATTGCTGCCAATAGCAGACCCTTCGCTTGAGACGGAGAACGCGGAATTACCACATGGAGACCAGGAATATGCGTGAAGAGAGCTTCCGGAGATTGCGAATGGTATCTACACAGCACATAGAACGTCAGCACTACATAGAGATCTCATCGACGAAGTTCGACCAGGAAGTCCTTACATCCCACCATGTCCCACAGCTCCAGACGGCATCCTCACAACCAATCCACCGCAATGCATACCAGTACTACCAGTCCTGAACCTCGCCTTTGCCGCCTCATTCACCAATTGGTCAAAAGCCGGATACACATAGTCCGCAAATTGTATCTCAGCCACCGGCCTCATCCCCTCGAGTGCAAGTCCGATCGCAAATCCCACAATACCCTGCTCAGTCAACGGAGTATTGAACACCCTCTCAGCACCGAAGTCGCTAGCAAGATTCATGCTACACCGAAAGACACCTCCGAAAGCTACATCTTCCCCGAAGAGCAGGACTCGTTCATCCGAAGCTAGGGCGTGCCGGAGTGCAGAATTGACAGCTTGAAAGAGGTTTTGGCGCTGAGTTTTGGATTGACGGACATTTTGAGGAAGTTCTGGGTGCGAGAGAGCGGACTGAGAGGTGTGATTGAGTAAAGGCGTTGTGGAGTAGTCTATGGGCAGGTTCAGACGGGCATTGGGGGCGTGAGCGGAGTAAGGTCTTGAAATAGTTTTGCGGTGGCTTTTGACGTTGAAAGATGAGCGAGAAGCTCTAGATAGACATTTCAGAGAAGAATTCATTGTGCAGATTCGTATCAGACAAATCTCTTTACCAGCATCTTGAGAAGTCAGAGTTGTGTTGTGTTTGTAGTGACGACTTGAACGGTTGACGTTTGGAAGCTGCGGTTACTCTCGGCTCTTCCTCCATAAGCCTCAGGGTCCGAGCTTAGCGGGAAATCTTGGCGTAATTATATCCCGCCCTCTGCAGTTCCGCCCCTCCCCTGCAGCCGCATTCTAATGAAATTAGAACTAGAGGAGTGTTTAGTGTAGTCTCGTCCAATGAAATCAAAGTGTAAAGCACGTCATGCACTACCGGTTGAACTGTCTAACTGAGCTAGAAATTTGTACAAACTGTGCCTCTGTCCGGTCTAGTTTCCTGCAGTCGATATCGCGTGTGTAAGGGCAGTTCGAGGTGAAAGTGATATCCCTAAGAAATACAAACACAGCATACGGTCAAGATAATATTTATTATCCCCTTCACCAGTTTCATCTAAGGTTGTGACGTCTGCGGGAGCTTTGACCATTTTCGAAATTAGCCTAGGTAGAAAATGCAGTTCTAAAGGGAGAGCGACAACCTTCTCACGCTCCGGCTTCCTCATAGGTCAGAATCTGGTGTACAGAACCCCAAGCCGCTTGCACAAATACACCAACCACCACCTCATCTCGACACCTTCTCACCGCACAAGTGTTGAATATCGCAAACACTGTTCGTTAGTGTCAGTTTGCACGAATTGTGCCTGGTCTGGAGACCTCATCCTTCGTCCTCTCCATGCGTTCCACGGGGATCACATCGTGTTCTGCCCATCATGGTTCTCCCTCCAATATCGGATCGATTCGGCCGGTGCTCTTCGCATTAACGAAATGTTGCGTGTTGATGTTCGGGGGTGTAGGCGCATCGCCTCTAAAATACAGATCAATACACACTTCTGAAGAAGACCTTCCTAAGGATCCCGATGACCCGAGTCTATGGATATATTTGGGTGTAGCAGGAGCTTTGGTGCTGCTGGGAGGAGCCTTTGCGGGTCTGACCATCGCGTTAGTAACCACACTTATTAAATATACCTTGGACTGAACTAGTTTCTAATTGGAGTATATAGATTGATGGGCCAGGACGAAATCTATCTCCAAGTCATCGCAACCTCCGGCGAGAAGGCGGAGAAAAAGCATGCCAGACGTGTGCTAAACCTCCTAAAGAAAGGCAAGCATTGGGTACTGGTGACACTGTTATTGAGCAATGTTATTACGAACGAGACCCTTCCAATTGTCCTCGATAGGTCGTTAGGTGGAGGATGGCCTGCTGTTTTGGGCAGTACAGTTCTTATTGGTAAAATGAATAGTTCACTGAGACCGAGCGTGAGGGCTAATTGTTGTAGTTATTTTCGGTGAAATTGCACCCCAATCTGTCTGTGTACGATATGGTCTACCTATTGGAGCGTGGATGTCACCTTTCGTCCTTGCCCTAATGTGGATCATGTCCCCCGTGGCCTGGCCTACCGCGAAGCTTCTCGATTGGCTATTGGGAGAGGATCATGGTACAACATACAAAAAGGCGGGTCTAAAGACACTGGTCACTTTACATAAGACACTTGGACATAGTCCGGATGAACGATTGAATCAGGACGAAGTTACTATTATCAGTGCCGTTTTGGACCTCAAAGACAAACCCGTTGGTAGCATCATGACGCCAATGAAGGATGTTTTCACGTTATCAGCAAACGCAGTTTTGGATGAGGAGATGATGGACACAATCCTATCTGCTGGATATTCCAGAATACCCATTCACGCACCGGACAACCCTACGAATTTTGTTGGCATGCTTCTCGTCAAAATGCTAATCACTTATGATCCCGAAGACGCCATGAAAGTAAGAGAATTCTCTCTAGCAACCCTCCCAGAGACAAGTCCCGAAACTAGTTGTTTGGATATCGTCAACTTCTTCCAAGAGGGCAAATCACATATGGTGCTTGTATCTGATCACCCGGGAGATGAATATGGAGCATTAGGCGTAGTGACATTGGAGGATGTCATTGAAGAACTAATAGGAGAGTGAGTGCACCCACACATCATCGAACTGACTTTAGCTGATCAATTTCGCAGAGAGATTATTGACGAATCTGATGTTTTCATCGATGTCCACAAAGCAATCAGACGCATGGCTCCCGCGCCGCGCACGCGAGTACCAAAGGCAAAGGCACCATCAATTCATGGTGACGAAGAAGATGCGCCCCTTTTGTCGAGACGTTCCACCATAGACGACAGAGTCAACGCAACCGGTCGAAAATCATCTCTCGATCAAGTCCCTTCAAGCCCAAGGCAAACCACTTTCTTCGTCCGTCGGAGAAGCAGCAGTGGAGCCGCCGCAATGGAACCAGTCGCCATCCGCAACAATCCCGAACTCCTCCAGCACCTCAAACACCTCGGCCCCTCCAACGCCGCAAACAAACCCAAAACAACTCGCATCAACACCGTCAAAATCAAACCCGGCACCAACGTCCCGGGTACCGCCGCCTCCGGCACCGCCATCGTCCCGGGCACCATCCCAGAGGACTCAGTCCTGACCTCCGACCCCCCCGGCTCCCGCGCCTCCATCCACGAAATCCCAACGGCATACCAGGGCGGCGTCGGCGAGGGTCTCGTATCCCCCGGCTTCGAAGCCCGCGACGCAACGCACGTCCTCTCCCAAGGCTACGGCTCCATCAACGGCCACCAGCGTCCGAGAAGTAAAAGCGAGGCTTCCCAAACCGATCCCATCGACGATAGCGCCGGCAAGATCATAGTGGATAATAGACCCCAGCCTGAGCGTCTCGCGTCGCAGAGTACCATCGGCTCGCTCAAAAGTGAGGACCACGAGCCCCCAAAGAAGAGGGCCACGGCGCGTAGTGGGTCCATCACGGAGAATATCGTCGATATGGGGGGTGTGAGGAAGGTTGTTTTGGAGACGACTAGTAGTTCTGATAATGAGGATGCAAGGAGGAATGGGGAGGGGAGTGCAGGACAGTTGCCGAGCGTAGATGGAGCGAAGGAGGGGGAAAAGAAGAAGAGGAGGAAGAAGAGGGCGAAGAAGAAGAAGGAGGCGAAGGGAGGGGAGAACGAGCCGCTTCTGGGGGGAAAGAGTTAACGGCTGGAAAAGCTGACGGATCTTCTTAAACGGGGGCCGGGAGGCTGAGGGTTTGTGGTTGGGCTGGTGAGGTTACTGGCGATTCGCTGTTCTGAGCACTATTTTGTATCCTGTATCATATTTGGCGCGGGTTTCCGGTCATGATGCGAGCGGGCGAGCGGCTTTATGTTAGGGGCCACGGGAGGAAGATTCCTCGTTTTAAAAATAACACATATTCTATACTAAGCTTGAAAGTGTTGAAACCACTATGATGACGTGCCTACAATTCACAATGTGCACGGCAAAATATACCCCCACACCCCTGATCCCGTACCAAACCCTGAAGAAGGTAAGGAGAGGGATGATGCTATAACCACCTCGAAACCACTCATATGAAACACACTCATCACAGCACAAAACGTGGTTTTCAACTATGATTGCATTGACTACCTACTCGCACCAGACTCTTGGGGGGGGGGGGGGGGGGCGCGGGTTATAGTACAGAACGCAGCAAAAGGGATTATCCGCCATTTCACCCATGTTGATTATTTCCCGCTTCCACACACGACAGCAAAAGAGCCATCTAGGTGCCGAGGGGATTAGAGTATCGTACAGCATAAATCGGGCAGTTATGGGGGATTTGGTATGATTGTATCCTCCCACAAGACAGAAAAGCAGGAAAGAGGAAATTGGGGAAGGGGAGGAGTATGCCGTACAATAAACCCAATAGACGACCGAGAGAGAAAGGTAGGAAAGGGGGGGTTGTTGACTCCGTAGAATAGGGGAAGGTGTGATTATATCCTCCCGTGTAGAAAAGCGCAAAAAGGGGGATCTGGTGTCGAAGGTACAAAAAAGATCGGGCAAAAGGGGAGTATACAATGACACCAGCACGCAACCCAAGGGAAGAAACAAGATACCACATCCAGCATTTCAGAAACAGCCACTAGAGGTTACCCATCTACTGCGACTTCGCACGCGCATTCTTGTAGATCTCCCACGCATCTGTAGCCTGATGCTCGCGCGGGGTCTCCTCACCTTCAGACCCATCACGCTCCGCACTACCAGCTCCGGCTCCGCCACCAAGAACCAGACGCTCCCTCTCGATCGATGAGCGAATCGCCGACTCCGGATACTGGACCTGAGGCGAAGGCAGGACTCCCGCATTGCGAAACACAGTCTTCAGATCCGACGGGGCAAGAGCAGCGGTGCTCCTACTAGCTTCAACGGCATGAGCAACGGACGCCACCTCAACAAGGGCATTCCAGTAATGGGTGCCGTGGAAATTGCCTGCGGGATCGACGCCGGACATGGCGGCGATGTCGCTGTCGGCTTCGGCGCGTGAGAGCATAGGGGTCGGATCGTCGCGGTCCGTGGCCGTGGGTGCCGTGCTGGGGATAATTGGGTTGCCGCCGCGTCGAGGGCGGATTGATAACGCAGTGTTGATGTAGTGATTGGGATCGGAGAGTGAGCTACCCGAGTTGCGCGTAAGAGGTCCGGGTCTGCTTGTGGTGGGATCGACGCCCTTCCAGTACTTGAACGCTTCAGTTATACGTTGGCCATCCCTTCCGTCGTCGGGAGGAGGGTTTCGCCCTGGAATCAGGTTGGCGAGCGCTGCGTCAACCGAGGCGGGATTGAGACCAGACGATTGTTGCGCGCGTCTAGATCTGATAGTTCTTTCCACCTCAGTGCGTTGTTGTGTGCGTGTAGGATCGTTAGCGGTAACCGTCTCAGTTGTTTGTTGTGGACGAGTAGAGCGTGCAGAACGGTGGCGACCCCGCGCAGCGCGTTCGGCCCACATGGCGGTGACATACGAGCTATGAGCTGTAAAGAAAGCTGGAGGTGCTCCGGCTGCCGGCGCCTCCTCGAGCGTACGTTCGGAAGCCTTTCCTTTATCAACCTTGCGCTTTAGGCCGCGGCGAGGTTTGGATTCGGGTTCACTTTCCGGCTCGTTAAGCTTTGATATTTTTGATTTACGTCCTGTGGTCGTCGGTTTAGCCGTACCGGTATCAGAATCACTCGGGATAACGATTACTGGTTGACGGCGAGTTTGACGTGCTGCGGAGGGTTTGATGGCGTCTGATAGCCCCTGTGCCTCAGTATCTTCAGTACTCGATGCAAGCATTGGGTCGGCGAATGGTTGCTTAGAATAGCGAGGGTGAGCGAAAGACTGAATACTACCAGTCTGTGGTTCATCTTGGAGAGGAGTTGTCGAAAGACGACGCTTGCCTTCATCCTTTGACTTTTTGTTTGAAAATTCCAATTGGTTATGTATAGTACTTGACAGTCTTGTGACATTGTAGTTCGGGTTGTTAACAGTGCGGCGAGGACGATCTCCAGCAGCTGTTCCAAAATCTGCGGCGGTAATATGTCCTTGAATAGAACCCTCTGATATTCGACGAAACCCCGGTTCTTGTTGTGTTTGAGGTACTTGTTCAGTACCTTGTACGGATGAAGGTTGAAAGATTGCACGTTCCATGCGTTGATATTCTGCTAATATGTTCGTCTCTAGTGACGGGCGAGTTAACCTTGACAGCCGTGCTGCGCGCCTGCTCAACATGGCATGCTCACCAAAGTCTGCTAAGCGTGTGCGAGAGTTTGTGATTGGCGGTCCTACTTGGGCTATTGGGGATATCTCCAGGTCTTCCTCAGGTTCGTTAACAGCATGCGAAGCTACTTCGTTATGAGATGCACGACTTGTAGAATCGGACTGGCCAGATGGACCAGCATGAGTTGACGCCAATGTTCCTCCGCTGGGAGATACTGCCCCAGTACCTTGACTAAGTCCTGTTTCGTGGGTATGGGAGAGCGGACTGCCGTGAGTGACTGCAGGGTCTGACGTAGGGCTCGTTTTCGACAGTCCAGCACTAGAAGATCCTAATGATGCTGGACTAGGAGACCCAGCTTCAGAACGAGCATATTCTTGGTAACGGCTGGCGGCGCGCGCACTCCCAACTCCTGATGGGTGAGTTGAATCTCCATCGTTCCTCTCGAAACACGGAGTGCACATCCTCCACGAACATTTGTCGCAAGTGTATATCGTGGATTTGTTTTTCCTTTCGCATGTACCACATTTGGCTGTTTTCGTTAGCTTCGGGATGATGTTCCCTGAACAGACATCGATCTCGTCTTCAGTGGGCGTCGAATGGCGTTCATCCTCTCTGAGTTTAGGGATAGACATTAGTAAATATTTCGGATAGTAAAGCAGAGGGGAATAAGTTGTTGATGATCTTGATAGATGGTCCAAGTATAGGAACAAAGTTTGTTGGTTGAAGTTTGTATGTTGGTGGTGGATGAAGCTTGTACATATCAAGCAGCGGCTGAGAGGAGAGTGATAAAAAGAAAGAGTCGAGTGGTGTATGTGAAAGACTAAGGTAGTAACGGAGAGCCATGTTGTTTGACAATATACATAGCAATGATGAGCTGTCTGTCGGTCACTTGATGACGTGACAGTAAGCTGCTGTTGCTTGGTCCTTACTTTATTATGGTCGTTGTAGAAAGTACAGTAGTTCTGGAAAATCCCTACGGAACCCGTGTGCTTGGGCCAAGAGTACTGCCATGAAGAGCCTGAGGATAATGAACTCCAAGAGAACCTCCGCCGCGATCTGGAGATAGGACATGATGTTGTACAACCGATCATGTTATGTGATGTGGTACGAGGCACGATCAATCATAACACTTACTGCTGCGCTGGTGTCTCGGCCATGATGGAGAAAGTTAAGTAGATGTGAGGTCAATAGATGAGAAAGAGCGAAACGAAAGTACCGTTTTTTAAGGTGTAATGAAAAAGAGAATTGCAAGCAAAGCTGCACGAGCTTTGTCCTGTTCTATGTTGTTTTGTTTGTGTTCTGAAGTGCGTGCGAAGGAAATTAAAGTCATGCGTCAGAGAGTCTCCCTTTTCTTCACCTGGGCTTGGCGCATGCCGCGTCAGTAACCTCAGAGCTTGGCACGAAGTCAACTTCGCAGCCAATAGGGTAGCGAATAGCCAAACTCGATTTCCGTGGACCTTTGGGTTACCTTATTCCAAGTGCTCGACGGATATCGAAACCAGAAAAGTTTTCGATTCCTCTTTTCTATCAGGATAGTTACTCTCACATGAGTAGTGCTCCACTGTCCTAGACCTGTAATAGAACAAATAATTGAATGCGTTATAAACATGGTTTTAGGCAAAAATGGGTTCAACGGTCCTATGCCGACTTAACGATCTAGCGAGGAAGTTCCTCAGCTCCAATCTTTGATGGTATGAAGGCGATTGTAGTGCCACTCAGAGGAACACTTTCGCTTCCCCTTAGATTAACAGTGGCTTTCAGAAACGCCTACTTGATTCTCGCATCGTCAATGAAATAGGCGGTACATACTACTCCGATCCCTTGATCCACGTTTGAAAGGAAACGCCGACGTTCATCGGACTTACACGACGGACTCCCTAGGAAAGGGCCTTTATATGAGTTGGAATTACAAGATATGCAGAATAGATATTGAGTCTATCAACGAGAAAGAGTAGCATCGATTAGTACGACCTCGGACCTATCTTATGATTGTGGCCACCTTTTACGAAGCTGTTAAAGATATGCAATATTCCACAAGATAAATCAAGATAAATCGCGGCGTGTTTCAAAAATGAGACAATGAGACAAGGGAAAAGCGAGAAGGGAAAACGTAGAGATATGCAATAATATGCTTGAGCAGGATATTCAAGAAAATGTTGGACTTATTAGACCTAATGTAACAGCATAAGACGCTAGATCAAACTATTTGATCGCCCGAGAGGAAGATTACATTGAAAAATCAAATAAAGAAGAAAAAAAGAAAGGGGCATAATAGAAGTAAAGTTGGGGCACCGTCCAGTGTGACGTGCAGTATTTAAAAAAAGCCGTGTATAGCGGAAAATACACGCCACTATCATGTTATTCTAGCAGGAACAGAGGATACCAGGAAATAACCTAGGATAACAGGTTTAAAAGTACTTGAAAGAGCACTTTTTCTCCAGCCCACCTACGAATGCTCTGAAAGGAATCCGAGATACCACAGCGGGCCACTCTTATTGCGCTTTGTAAATAACAAGAGCATTTAAATCAATCCCACCTCATTGCCTTTAACAATGGGACAAATGCGGCCGATCTGTGTCTGTCGAGGGAAGGACACCCGAGTGAACTTCGACCGTGTCTGGCATGCTTCGGAAATCACCTAAAACTTCCAACCGAAGGCCAAGTATTCCGGAATATCCAGAAGGGTAGGAGGGATAACATATTCTATGGTGAATAATACTCGAGCTGCTCGAGTTATTGCTCATCATGAGCTGATATAAATTTGCAGTGCCAATCTGAGAGTCAGGCATCAGACCGCAAGTATGAGACTTTTCCGGGGTACTGTACTGTACGGTACAAGATGTATTGCAGCGAAGACAAGAATTTTAGCATCGATGCGCTATAAGATCAAAAGCAATCGGGAGATATTGTACTCGGTTAAGGTAAGGTATAGAATTGTATATATGTAGTTGGGATGGTAGGTAGTCGGGACGGGAAAATACAAAGACCCGTTCATCCGCGCGAAGCCAAAAGAGGTATTCGATGCGAGACAGCTGGAGCTCACCCATGGTCGAGATTACCAGTATATCATTGAAAGAGGCCCCTACAGTCACAGAAGGCTACAGTATGCAGTATGGGAATGAGTCTTGCTTATATACTACCTCTGCATATCCTAAAACCTCTTCAGCCGCAAACTTGCCCTATCCAACATCATTAGTTCGTTAAGGCCTCCAATTGCGTCGTAGATCATGGGAATACCTCATCCACTATTTCTTTTCATTGCTGCTGCTACTTCTAATCTTATACCCCGTCTAACCTCTGTCAAACTTTCTCTTTGGTCTTATTTTTGGGTTGCAGCCGGTTTCTATTCTATTCAGGTCGTAGTTTTTGGCTTTTACCATGTAATCCTATGGCCTAAGTTCCTCTCTCCACTTCGTCACATACCTGGTCCGAAGGTAAGCTATCTCCTTGCGTATGGAAAGTCACCATACGCTAAATAATATATCTAGGATGGGAATTTCTTTATGGGTCAATTCACGACTATCATCCGTGAACCAAGTGGAGAGCCTTTGCGGCGCTGGACCAGGGAGATCCCTCATGAGGGACTTATCAAGTACACTCATGTGTTCAACTCGGAACGGGTAGCACCAGTATCCCCAAAAGCGCTGTCTGAAGTGCTCGTCACTAAGAACTATGAATTTGTCAAACCTGAGAGACTACGGAAAGGCCTCGGAAGGATATTGGGAGTGGGTGTCTTAGTAGCGGAGGGAGACGAACATAAGGTAAATCCAAATTCCCTTCATCTTATTGGGTACAGCAGCAGTTTTTCATTTTTACTTTTTAATCCTTGAAATTTCCTGTCCGCAAATCACACCACCACTGATGTTCTGTAGCGACAACGCAAATTGCTTGCGCCGGCCTTCGCCTTTCGCCACATTAAGAATCTGTACCCACTGTTCTGGCGCAAGACTCAAGAATGTGTTAGGCAGATGCAGTTTGCCCTTCCCTCCGATCGTGTTATTGACATTGGAGACTGGGCATCACGCATCACGCTCGACATTATTGGCCTTGCCGGCGTTGGTCAGGATTTCAACTCCATTTCAGACCCTTCAAATGCCCTTAACCAGACCTACCGTAAAATTTTTGGCCAACCCAGAATGACTCTAGCGTTTCAGCTTGCAGGATTCTTTCTTCCTCAATGGTTTCTCCGAGCACTTCCCGTCCAGCGTAACAGGGATTTTAAGGAGGCAATCGCCACTATCAAGAAAACCGCCAGGGAACTGATAGCCGCAAGGAGAGACCGTTTCGCGCAGCAGAAAAACGAAAAAGGAAACGATCCAGAAGCGGAAAAGGAATTGGACGTCCTCTCAGTCGCTATGAAATCCGGCGGCTTCAGCGACGAAGATCTGGTAAACCAGCTAATGACATTCCTAGCAGCAGGGCACGAAACCACATCATCAGCCATGCAATGGGCGGTCCATCTCCTCTGCAGGCACCCTAAAATCCAAACCAAACTGCGGGAGGAACTAAGAGCTGCGCTCCCAGATATAAGAGACCCCAACGCCAGCATCACGAGCACGGACATCGATCGCCTCGCCTATCTTCAAGCCGTCTGCTCGGAAACACTGCGACTGATACCACCAGTCGCCGTAACAATCCGCATAGCCGCAAAAGATACCAGCATCGTGGAACAGTTCATACCGAAAGGGACAACGATTGTGCTTTCTCCATGGACGGTGAACACCTCTCCTCAATTGTGGGATGATCCGATGACCTTCAAGCCGGAGCGCTGGCTTAGCAGTATGAACCCCACAAAAGCGGCTAATGGAGGAGCGGATAGCAATTTTGCATTCATGACATTCTTACATGGGCCAAGGAGTTGCATAGGTGGTACATTGGCGAGGAGCGAGTTTGCGGTTATACTTGCTGGATGGGTGTTGGCTTTTGAGATGGCGTTGGAGAAACCTTGTGAGCCTGATGAGATGGTCGAGATTCAGAGGGGGGCTATAACTGCAAAGCCGAGAGGCGGTTCGAAAGTGGTATTGACGCCGGTGAAGAGATGAATATGAGAGGAAAGGGAATTCGAAATTTGATAGATGTATACGTTTCTACAGACGAAAAATTTGCATATAGTTTTGAGTGTTGGTTTTTTGTTTCAAAAATTGATTAGGACTTCATATGTTGACACTTCTGCTGTCAATGTTCACATGTATGGGATGTATAATACACAAGTACTACTCATTCGAGCTTGCCCTAATCAATTAAACATTAACGCCTTCCTATGCTCCTATATGCAGAAAATCCGCCGTCATGATCTTGGCCCTACGCCGCGCTGATGAGTGTGCAACTTAACACAATGGAAAAAGACAAATCCAAAAGGAAGAGGGACAAATGAAATATACAAACCATCCAGTGAGGTATCATGTAGCCGGAATAAACGCCAGCTCCATGTTATTAAAAATCCAAAGAAGGTTGCGGGCCAATTGTAGTGCCGACGGGGCGATTATCCGGCCGAACGTAACCGGTGAATAGGAAATCAGCTCCCTCGTTCCTAGCGGAAAGAAAGTGTGCGACAGCGGTAAATAGGACCTATCGAGATGTGCGGAGCCAGTATGTCACAAGATTTTCAGAAAACACTATGCTCCCCTTCATAATAACTGACCTGAGGATCATACCCGGCAGGCATGCGCCCATGCAACGCTACATCTTGCGGAGCCTCGGCTAGATCCGGCGACGCTGCGTCTCCAAAGTGACGCAATACCAATGGCGAAGAGCCATGCTTGACTTCATCCCAGAGAGGTTTATCGCCACGGGAAATTTTCAAGTTCGCCTCTATCCATCTCGCTTCGTCTGCTTCAGGAGTGGTTGACGATCTCAGCGGAGTCGAGCTAGCAGATGAAGGCCGGCTCTTCGAAACGGTTTGTGGGATCGACCGAGGAGGGAAATGCTCTCGAAATAGCCGTTCGAAATCGTGTATTATTGGGACAATGGCACCGTCTTCCGCAACGGCGGCTTGTGATACGTCAATGAGATTGCTGGCAAGGAATGGTCGGTCAGCCTTTATCGCTAGTAGATTTGTGCAGTAAAACAGAAAGAAGGGATAACGTACTCAGAGGTTTGCGCGCATATTCGCTCCAGCGCGTCTCGTTGGCGTCGTATTTCCTCCTGATCCGGCTGTGAGATGGATCGGTCGTTAGATCCGTATTGAGGCTGGTAAGGGTCACTGAGAAGATGTTGAGTATCAGATGTCTGTGTAACAAAATGTTAGAGGTTAGGTCTAGATCAACTTTCAGAACACACCTACCTCTGGTTCGGAGGACTGCAGCCCCAAGCACGAAGCGCAGATACCCATACCGAAAGCTGCACCGCGCGAGGCTGTCGGACCGGAATGGTCTGCACTTCGTTTCAGTGGGTTTCGATTTTGGAAGAGTAAGGTGGAAGCCGAGAGCTGATAATTGTGATGTGGCTGGTTAAGGAATCTAACGGTTCAGTTGAGCCTCTTGGTCCAAGCGTCCTGAGATCATCGCCAGTTTTGAACGTCACTCATTAGGTTCGAACTATCTTCTGACTGCAACTCTCTTCCCCATGGGGCAATGCAGTGGGATTTCTAAAATGGTAATTACACTAAATATACTAGAGGTTCAATTAAGCATTGCTAAACATCCCGTTCATCTATCGTTTTCAATTGTTAGTCAATGTAGCACATCACTCTCATTCTACTGGTGTACCATCTCGATGTCCACTTATTTGTTGCAAAATCTCTCATCTGTTCCAAAGAGTCAAGTATTCATAGATGCGCCGTCTACTTTGTGTCCCACTCAAGAGTTATTTACATGGACTTGTCGGCCTTTCCAAAAACCTGGTGCGCGACTCCTTTTGTACAACTCGTGTATCTACGCGTAAAAGTAATTGGCTACACGTCTACCATCCCTTTCGAAGCGTGTAAAAACATGAAGAGTCTGGCAAAAATGTATATCGGTTGCTATGGCCGTACTCTTGAGGGACCGATCAAGCAAGGGAGCACGCGTCTAAACCAACCCCAGTACCGGGAATGAGCTAATCCGACACAGGGTTCAAATTGACCTTGAAGAAGCCAGTAGTAAAGCAAGGTAATATGTACATCGTTGCTCACCGTTTCTGTCCGGTGGCGCAACCCCATATTGGAACTGGACTATGGATGAGTTCCATCTGCAAGGTAAGGCTGGATCTTGAACGATCAATATTGGTGGCTATTCAATAGTAAGCTTGTAATGTCTTAGTATAATCTCTACTTATATATCATGAACTCTTCGTATTTACTGCCTTATTTACTCCTTAGTAAACAATCATTTCCTAGCGTGCTTGAACTATCATCATTCGTTTGAATGTTCAGCCATGCGTTTCTCTCGTTCATCTCTAATTGCCGCTTCGGCTTTTATTTTATTACTCCCGGTGGACGCCAGGATTGCGAATCCATTGAATTTGTTCCGCTCGAAACGAGGCCAGCCAGAACAGAACCATAAAAGGGTAGAAAGTGTCGTCTGCGTTGATCATGATATATACAGCGACTTTCTCAAAAATATTTCTGAGGCCAATCAATTCTGTGTTGCACATTTGAGAATACCCCCAGCAACAGTCGAGACAACCTACACTCCAGTAATGTAAGCATTTCGGCCTTCACACAGCTCAGCGTAAACCTTAATGCTTCAGTGCTAATGAACATATAGCACGACCACCGTGGTCACTGCTTTTCGAGTACGCACTGTAACTTCTAGAAGTCGTCAAACTGCTACAGTGACAGCAACGGCAACTTCAACGATATTCGCGGCGAGGAAGAAGCGAGCACCAGAGCCAACGCCAGCTGCTTCATTAGAAGAAGCCGCCTCCTTAGAGGATTTCTACTATGCAGTGCTTGAAAAACGAGATACCACGGGCGAAATTCCAGACGGTGGTGCGAATTCTTTGGCTTTCTCATTTTCTAGTGCCTGTGAATGCTATGAGCCAACTCCAATTTTGACAAAGACGGTGACATATACAGCAGCTCCTACGGTAAACACTCTTTGTTTTTCTATTGTGAAGGACATTACCACTAATTTACATTGATAGTACTTCACCCAGTTTGGGCATGAGCTTTCCACTACTATTTTCGACACCACAGAAGTTATAATCATAACTACAACGGTAACTTTGAATACCACCATCCGTGCAACGTCCACAGGATCTTCTCTTCCAGTGGCAGCTCAGACCATCATTTCATCTGTCGTATCCTCATCGGTCCAAGTTTTTAATACTCCAAATGGTGTGACATCAATAAGTAACGCGGTTCCTAGCATTTCGGCAGCCAGCACGGCAGCAGCTAGTGGAACACCATCAACCCCTCCAGTGGAGGGCTTTCCCATCAACTGTCTAGCAGATAACAACAAGACTGAGAGTGTTATATATAACCAAGTACGCTACGACTATCTGATCGTTTGCGGTGCAGAAGCTGCGAATAGCAGTGCGCTTGGAGCTATTCCTGCACGTTCTGCTGAAGAGTGTTTATCGGCCTGCACGAAAGCGAACAATGGGCTCTCAAACATAGAATGCCACGGAATAACATTCTATTTGGATCCTGTCGTCGGAGGCTCCTGTTACCTACTGACGGAAAATCGAAGCTACAACAACGCATCAAATGCAATTACTGCTGTGCTGACAGGGGTCTCTACCAATGGCAATTCATCCGTATACCACCTCGATTCGTCTGGTAACATTGTGACGGGAACAAGAGCGGCTTCTGCAGCTACATCATCTGTAGTCTCTTCGATTGTTTCTGAGGGTTCCGCATTGATTACCCCTCCACCCAAAGTAACGTACACCAATGGTTCATATGTTTGGTCAACAGTTATTTACGCCACATTCACTGCCTCCAACGGTCAGGTAGTTGTATATAGCTCATGGGGTTACGCTTCCGGCACTACCTGGTATGCCGTATCAGGGTATACCTGGACAAGCATTTACAGCGCCGTAACCACGATATTCAGTGAATTTTTCGGCTCCGCGGCTGGCTCCGGTGGTGGCGCTAATGGAGGAGGAGACCGCAGTGGTAATCAGGTCACGGGCATAACAACTATAAGAGACGGAAGCACCATCGTCTACGGCAACGATACTGCTGTCTTGGTCAGTTCAGGGACTATTGCGAGCATTCCTCAACTTGTCTCGGCTGAAATTACATCCCTCAGCTCATGGAGAACGGTCGTCAGCGGCGCTACCGCACTTTCCACTGGGGGTGAAGGCATCATTTCTGGCGTCGTCCCTGATCAAACATTGCAACCTGTTCCAACTGTAATCTCAGAAGTTTCGGTTTTCAGTACAATATACAACGGCGCAACCAGGATCAGCATGGGTGGAGAAGGTGCTAGTACTCTCATCTCTACCGGTGGGGAAGGTTCTAGCAATATTACTGCGGCTTCTGGTTCTCAAGTTACAGTGATTTCCAATGGAACAGCTATAGCCGGGGTCTCCTCGCAGTTCACAAGTGGTTATACTGCTATCTCGACCGGAGGTTCTGGAAATGAAACTGGACCAGCACCCTCGTCAGTTATCGTTGTGATCTCTGAAGCAACTACAATTATTCAGCAAACCGCAAATGTAACTGGTGGATCTGCAGTCATTAGCACTGGGGGTGCAGGATCTACACTACTAAATGGTGTTGAAACTTCGTCTCTCCCCTCGCCTAATATTACAATCATCGAGAACGGGAGCACGATCATAAGCGTTTCTGGCTTCAGTACGGGTGGAGTTGTAGACGTTTCTACGGGTGGTATTAGCAGCAAAGGACTCGTTGTTTCGTCAGCTACTCCTACATCCGTTGTCTCTGCCGACACTAGAGTTTTCAGTAACGGAACTATCAGTACTGGGGCGACCGCTTTCAGCACTGGAGGTATAGCCAGTTTAGCTACTGGCTCTGAAGGAATTCGGAATATTTCGGTGACCGTGATATCTTACAGCACATCTATAGTAGGTGTACTATCCACCATTGAGACTGGAGTTGGCAGTGTGAGTGGTGAGGGAGAAGGGAACTTTACTATACTGGCAACGCCAGGTCCCGATGTCTCCGGGGGAATATCGTCTATTAGAGGGAACTTTTCTCTAAGTACAGGAGGTGAAGGCTCTTCTGGCTTCCCCATTCCTACCCTGACACCGGATGCAAATAGCTCATCGGCTCGCACTTTTACTACATCATCCGCTCCACGAACCGGCTTTCAAGAGGCATCGTCTACTGAAGGAGTTGCTTCCATGAACACAGGAGGGTCACACTTTACATCTTTCGGCGGGGATACTGCTAGTAGCATCACAGTGCCTACCGGATCAGTTAACTACACCGTGCCACCGACTGGTGGTGTCATATCTGGTCCTCCAACCCCGGTCATCTCATATAGCAATGTCGGAGGTTTCAACTATACTTCTATAGGAAGTGAGGGAAGCAGTGTCATATTAGGTACGGGACCCATCACAATTCCACCTATGGCTTCATACAGTAGTTTAGGAGGATCAAACTACACATCATCTGGTAGTGAAGATGTTATCAGCTTTTCCCCGACGCCCTCAGAAAACGGGACAACAAGAAGTTTCCCGAGAGAGAGTGACTCCCGTGTAGGATCACAAATAACGGAAATAGAATCAGACCTAGAGACCCTCACTTCGTCCTCCAACGTCGCTAGCTATGCTCCAACAGCACCTATCACTGACGCCCCGGTTGCCAGTAACAGCATCCCTCCCTCGTCCTTCAATATAACTAGCTGGGCTCCAACAGCTCCGATCACTGACATTCCTGACGCTAGCAGTGGCATACCTTTGCCGTGGAGCAATTTTACCCAACCATTACTATCTTCAAGTGGACCACCTTTCCCCCCATTTTCCTATCCCTTCACACTGCCACCCTCTCTAACTCCAACCCCATGGCCTAAATCCAACCAATCCTCGATCGGTACAGGTATCCATTCTTCCTCTACTACTCGAAGATTCACGAGTGGTGATCGAGAAGGTTTCCAAACTGAAAGTGCCATATCAACTATGAATATATCAAGTATTGGTACCGGTACTGCATGGAGCACTGGAACAGCGAATTACACGATGCCGGTCGTGACAGGTAATACCCCCTCAATCACCATACCCACAACTTCAAATTCTACTATCTTCGCGCCAACTGGCGATTCAACTTATTCAGGGCCTTCCATGTCTATTCCCTTCGAGTCATCTAATTCGACATTCCCTGCACCTACAGGAGAAATAGCCTCATCTACAATTCCAACAGCTTCTTATAATATCGCCATCCCTCCCACCGGAGGTATTCCTTCATTAACTCTAGTACCACCAACATATAATATTTCATTTTCAGCACCTACTAGGGAGACACGCTCGTTAACAATTCCGACACCCTCTTCAAATATCACTTTCCCAGCTCCGACAGGGGAAACACCTTTGACATTCGTCACACCGTCATACAACATTACCTTACCGGGACCAACAGGTGAAACACCTTCCTTGACAATTCCAATTCCTTCTTACAACGAGACATTCCCAGTCCCAACTGGAGAGACGCCTTCTCTCACAATTTCAACACCCTCATCCAACATCACACTTCCAGCTCCTACGGGTTCGCCCAGCGGAAGTCTCTGCCCTTGTATCCTCTCTACCCCAACCGTCACCGTTACAGCCATTCAAACGATCTATGCCCCCTGTCCCTCCTGTATCTCGCCCGACTTGCCAGCACCAGAATCGGGCCTCACGACAGGGGCCGTCCCTCCTCAAATCACCTCCTCTCCGCTCCCGCCGGCCATCTCTCCAATAGCAGTCCCCACTGAGCGCCGCCGCTCCGGCGAACCCGCAACCCCAGCACAAATTGCAGCCGCATGCACCAACCGCACCACCAACGCCGTCTGGAACGGTGGCTTCGAGATCGTAAACGCGGACGGCGATCCCGTCGGTTGGACCGCCAGCACAACATCCTCTGCCATATTCTTCACCACATTGCGAACCGGCCCCTACGCAGGCGTCTTCGCCGGGCGCGTTGTCTCCACGCTTCCTGGGGCTACCATCACGGTTATCCAGGCTCTGACGCTGTGCCCCGGGACGGGGTATGTTTTGAGCGCTGTTGCGAGGCAGGAGAGAGTGTTGAGTGAGTGTACAGTGGACTTTGCGGTGGGTGGCAGAGGGGTCATGAGTGTGCAGCCAACTACCGGGTGGGGTGCTAGGAGCGAGGGGTTTACGGTGGGGACGGATGATCCCGTGACGGTGGATATTGAGGCTGTTGTTAGTTGTGTGGGAAGGCCTGCTGCTGGAGGGACGTTGGTTGTTGATTTTGATGAGATTATGGTTGTTGCTACCACATAAGAGGGTGGGGCAAGTGGTATCTTATTGTTTCACAAGTAGTATTGTTTCAAGCGGAGGAGAGGAAGAGGCCTTGAGTTCGACGGGTTATTATGTTTGAGGATTTTTTTTTAGATTTCTTCCATGATTCTTTCCTATCTAGTTCCTCCTGTGGATCTTGTAGCGTTCTTTAGCCCTTGAACGTTTTATCCTTCATAGCATCGTTAGTCACTAGTTATATTTATCGAGTCTAGGTCTGATCTGTTGCAGAAATAAAGGCAGATAGCTCATAGTGGTAACATCTCGGTGAGAGTAATGAAAATTATGGTTTACGTTGAGATGTCGCTTAGTGAATTTGCAATTTTTTATAGAACATGTAGTTTATTTCGGCACTGAGATCTAACTGGGATCCTATAGTCTACTAGAACAAGTAGAATGAGTGATGAGCCCCAGGTTTTGTGTGCATGATCTCTTCTGTCCCTATTTTACGCTTGCTGGAAAAAGTGCTTCGCTCCGCTGTACATCATCTACCCGTCTGTACTAAACATCACTAACAGTACCAACACATTGATTGTACACGTCCCGTGAGGTAGAATTAGAGGTTAAGTGTCCGCCAAGACGTGTATCACTTCCCTTATGATAGTATTTCTCGCGTGCTGCACTTTCATACTCAGAAATGATTGATTGAACACAAAATTTAAACCTTTCTCGTAACCGTCTACCTCATAATCTACTCATCCTCTCGTTTGGATTCAATAGTAGAGGGACATTGTCAAAGTAGCAAGTTTTTGTCTTGGGCCTTGCTGTTCCCGCGGAAGTTTAAAGGTTTAGACCCCAATTGATAACCTGACATAATTTGCTTGACCCCTTCAATTTTGGATATAGGGTTCGTTTTGTGGCTTCTTTGAGCATTCAACCCTTTCTTTTAATTCCGATGTTTAGGTTTGTGGTGCATGGTGGTTAGCGTGAAGTGATCGGTTCGTAGATTTTACTGTACAGTAAAGTCGGAATAGTACGGATGACTCTAACCGTACCTAGAGTCGACCAGGCAAATGTCTGACGGGTTCTAAGATTCAGAATTTAACGCCTTGCTGCATATATTCCACAACTGTGAAGAAATTAATGGTACCAACCGACCGCGTAAGGGAAGAACATAGTGAGTGTTAAGCGAGATGATCTAACATAGCAAAGAAAGAGTCCTTGAGTAGTCAAATAGTGAAATAGTCTATTGATTTTGAACGATCATTAACTGCTGCAGTTGAATTTGTAAGCGATCATTGGCAAAGCACCCTTGGCACTCCCTATAACTCCCGTCTACGTACCGAAACGGTACGACGGTAACCAAAGAGACGAAAACCCGCAGATACGGACACCCCACCATCATAGTATTTCTTGCATAATGAGATGAACTGTCAAATTGACTTGGCACAACGTGGCCCTCAAACTTCGGAAATAACGAGACTATTAAAGGAGAAAGTTCTATTCGAAACGCAATGTGAGTCGAATCCAATTCGATAGCGCCACGACCTAGCAAAGTGACAAGGGAGAAAAGCAAATACTCATAATGAATAACGTCTAATGGTACTTGAACGGTTTTCCTGCATGCAAGATTGTTCTAGAGATCCTGGCGCTCGTGTGACAAAACGAAAGATTCAGAAATAGAATCCAAATGCCTCTCAATCTCCTGTTTGAGTGGAGGAAAGACCGTTGATCCAAGGCTGTGATAGCAAGTCACAGGATCACGAGTGGATGTCAGTACGTAAACAGAGATATCTCCAGACGCTGACCAATATGTTTCTATTTCCGTCTCATGCATGAAATAATTGAGCACCCAAGATTATGTGGAACATTGGATCTTGCAGATACCTGAGAATGATGTATGATCGCCGCAGGAGAGACCTTCATGGCGTCAAGATAATGAACTCCAACGAACGAAATGCCTCCGCAATTGAGCCGCCATCAGCTTTCTGACCTTTGGAACATGCAACTGGAACTTCAGAATGTAGTGCGAGAGGCTTTCCGAATTGCACAATATCCAATTGACCCGTAATTAATGGTTACACGAGCGACAAATGGCCGTCAAGGTCCTGTAATAGGTTCTTAAGTGGGCCGGAGTGGTTTTGTGGAACGAAGTGACACGATTACAGTACTATTATCGTGCATCTGAGGCGCTGCTGGCGGTATTTATCCTGCAGAAATGGTAACATGACTATCCTTCGCAGGTCCAAACAGCTCAGAAAGATGTCAAGATCATTTCAATCTGCAAGCACAACCACGCCTTAGATGTTTTTTAATCCGCTTATTGAATCAAATCATGGCCATGGATAGTTGAAGGCATGGGTGACAAATTCTCCGATTAGCGGACGCCTAAGCGCTAGGAAGTTGAACAAATAAAAGTTCTGCCGGATCCAGTGTCTTGCATGTGAGTATCATTGTCTGAGGGGAGCGATGGGAGGTTCCTCCCGAAGCCTTGGGAGCATGTTGTGGATGAAGAAGGACCGTCTAGCAGCACGCTGCGGATGCACGCGCGGTTTAAAATCTTTAATTAAAGGCGAACCCCCAGGTTTGCAGGTTCACAAGTTTGCACTCGTGGTGTCAGCTTCGGGGCAGATCAACAATAGTGGCAAGCCAGTCACAGGCTGCCACGTAGGCTTTCCTCATCTTTTCAAGAATTCTTCGATCGAATGCTAAAACTTTATCAAGACTTATTTCTGGAAATCCTGATAACTCCATGAGACTTGTTCAGGACTCGCAATGAAAGAACTTTTGACTTGACATCGAACAAAATGGACACCGAGAGGTCGCAAGAGCAGTGTATGATCCAGAGAAGTCACCCGCACTCGCGCATCTGAAGCTAACGAAATGATAGGCTCAAAGAGAATTCATAATACGACTTGAAATTACCGTGTGAGACTCTCACCTACCTCTAGGGACGTTTTCCACCGCGATATCCACCTCACGGGTGCTGAATGCAGCAAGTGGAATATCATAAAGGGTCAGGAACAAGGACGTCTTAGGCGCGCCACATGTTGAAGATGCAGGACAGACATAATGTGGGAACAAGCCATCTCTCATTACAAGGGCGTTGAGCGACAAAGCAATGCATGTGGTTGGAGGTGGAGTGGAAGGGAGATGAGAACTTCGCTCACGGCGGCGGCTGTTTTTTGGCCGGGGTTGCACAAGAGCACGTGATGCTTTGGATGAAAAGGTCGTAGCGTATCCACGTGATGACGCTAAGAAAACCCCACCTCGAGACAACACTTCATCGTACTTCCATCTCTTTTCTTCTTCTTCTCTCAACAACGGGCAACAGCGCAAGAAATAATACCATCTACCGCAAAGAGGCTTCATGATCATGTTGTTAACGCTTAGAATCGCTGGCCAAGAGCGTCGCCGCCGGCTCTTCCGATGACATTCATGGGGCCACGATCGACTGGCTTCTATTTTGAATTACGCGACCAGGGGATGTTCCTAGCCCCATCAAGACTTCAGCGGCTACACTTCACTCATCACTGGAAGGACATCCCATTGAAACAAGTAAATTCGTGTCATCATTTTAAAAAGTAGTGAAGTAAGAAAGAGAAGGAGCGCGAATGTCTGAGGTACCCGCCCATTCTTTCCTTAGTTTCCTCCTGTTTTCCTTATTCCATTTCTCCTTTGCATCAAAAGTCTTCAAAATGGCCGAAATGAGTGGACTCCAATTCCCAAAAATAAGAAAGAAAAGAATGGTTGTACAAGAAGAGAGTTACCGCCACCATCAGAGCTCCGAGGATCCATCCCTAATGAGATCCGCTTCCTATTCCTTGCAGCCTCCTGTTCTTCTCGCATTGGAGTTCGTAGATCTCCGCATCAAGGGCTCTGATTTGATCCATTGACTTGTCAATGGACGCTCGGAATTTGCTTCCTTCGCGCTGCCACCTGTTGACTCGCTCAACTTCGGCAGTTCTGCGTCGCAACTTGGTGTCGATCTTCTCGCAGAGCTTGCACTTCTGGCCTACCGGGACCGTTGTCATGATCAATTTCATGCCACAAGTTTCACCGATGCGGTATTCCCGGTTGCAATGTTGTCTGAAGTGGCCCCATTTCCAGTCTCCGCAAACGAAACGGTGTTGATCAAAGAAGCACATTGTCTCAAACTTTATTGGCCCTGTCTTGTGTTAGTTCATTTTTATCCGGTATGCGTTCATAGCCTATCAATCTTACCGTTGACGTCAAAAAGTTTTGATATGGATTTAAAGATTGGATAGGAAGCTCCAATTCTGGATATAATCAGTCGTTTTCCCAGAGAGGCTATACGTCTACGAAGACTTACACAAAGTTCGGATACCTTTTACAAAAAGAGTTGGGTATCGCTTGTGAAGCTGGACTGGAATGAGAAACAATTGAGGTTTTATGAGAGCTCGATGTGCCCGTTTGGGATCGTTCTGGTTGGGAGAAGAGAAGGAATTGAGCTGATGGTGAACAAGATGAGTTTCAAGACGTCTTCAAGGCCACTATTTATGTTTCGAACAGCGGTCAAGTCCTTCCTTGTTGCCGTCCTTCTTCAACCACGGATAGCCAAACATCTTTGCCGTCAACCACCCTTCATGCTGGCTTATCGAACCCCACTCCATAGCATCCAACGATATTGCTCATTGACACGGATCACCTCATTATTCCGTTAGATTGATCCCGGGAACGAGCTACGACATCACCCTAGGCCGTGCCCGATGCTCGAGATATGCAAAAGGGTATCACATTTGCTAAGGATCACCGGCGTCGTGGCTTTTAGACCGCGTATTTTCTCCTCCCGTGGTGTTAAATCGCTCATAGCCCTGGTTACGCTGACTCAATTGGATTCGAAGAAATGGTCTGGATGTTGTTTTCTATGCTTTCTCTAACATTCATCCCTGAGGAACTATGAAGCCGTTGTAGCGAGGTGTGCGATATCGATCACGTGAGGCGCCTCGGCTGTAGGTGGGCTAAACCTATTTTTCGATTTGATGTTCTGTGTCCCTAGACGATTGGCCATCAGAGCTCCTACTTCAGTCCACTTGTCAATTCGGAACACGGGGAAAGAATGAAAAATTGATGAGATATGTCACTTACCAGTAATGGCTGGCCGAAAGCTACCCGGACAATTTGTCCAAAGCATTGGTCAAAAGTATCTTTACTTTCTTCTAATTGTTCTTGGCTTCTCAAAAGTACTACCAAGTTACGTTAGGTTGGTTCAATTGTTTTTCTCTCCCTCATATTATTCCTGAAATTGTCCAATGGTGGAACACTCACTGAACTGAGCCCTAGCCAGTCGTATCGAATCTTGAGCTGACGTACAAACTCAGGCTCACCGTTCAGCTGTGGCAAGTCTAGTCGGTGTTTGCCTTGTTTCTTGTCATGCCGGATTTGCCCTCTGTCAAAAGGGTTTGAACTCTACCGTCCTCCCCTCCCTGGCTTCCGGCATCACTGGCCAGTCAAATGATCCGTCCCTCCTGCAAGAGCCATGTATGGACCTCAAGTCCCCTCATCTAAAAGTCCACAAACAAGACGCACTAGCACTGTACCATGCTTGTTGCATCAGACTGTCACCATGATTAAGAACTCAGCTGATCAAACTTCCCGTTCACCGGCGTCCTCTTCCCGCAGGCCCACCTATTGTTGTGGAGCAATTTAGTGCGTGCATTGCTGACAGGCATCAAGGTGTAGAACTCATGTTGGCGCGAACTTAATGCAGAGACTTGGGCCGCATTTGCATATCGAAGCAATCATATGAATTTCGGGGGCACGCTAGGTTCGACCGAGTCTACCCCATCGGAGATCTCTGACGTGGCGGACTGGTATTTGCTGAGTTTTGCCAGTGTCTTTCTTCCGAGATCATCGCCGCTCATATACGCAATACCCTTATCAAAGTTTGCCCCGGCTGGACTCCGCTTTCAACCCGTCCAAACGAGCAATGCTGTGCCCCGTTGAAGCGGAGTATGGTACTGGAATCCTCTCTGCTTTTCCGTCAATTGCTTGGACAGAGCATCTTCCAACCGATGCTCCCCTCCCAAAAGCATGTCTTATGTGGCCAATTTACGTCTGTTTCATGGCGTTGACGTCGTAGTGGCAAGATCTTCTGCAATACAACTCCGGATGTCACGGTCTTAGACACCTCTTCCTAGTAATCAGAAGCCAGAGATAGCACGCCTCACTCTATATTGAAAGGCGAGATGTTTTGCTTTCAGCTGCTACTGCTGCTCATTGTTCCTAAATAGGAGGCTGGAAGTGCAAGGTTGGTCTGTTATGCGCTCGTTACTCGCTTCTTTTTCTTTGCTTCCTTTCAACACAGTGCCCAGGCAGGGATCGTGCACGGCCCCCATGAAAGCTTTCATAAACAACAACAACAAAACAGGACGGGGCCAATTAAACAAAGCTAAGCCTATTCCTCGAACTAACGACAGAACAAAATTCTTCACCCATGACTTATTTACACTTTAGAGAAGGATATGTGAATATTACCGCCACTCCACGCCCGGCTCACAGTTGGTCCGACGTTGAATTTTACTACATGCAATGCTTGTGCGTTCTGGCGCTCTATCTCGTCATGTGAATGGTATCAAATGCTGGGTGTCCCGCGCGATTTCCATGCGTAGGGAACCAGAGCGCTTCGATCGATTTGGAGATGTGCAGCAGTAGCAAATGAGGAGACCAGGTAGGCCACTGTGAAAATTTAAGTTAAGTGAGCAAAGAGGGGGCAGAGCTTCCTAGCTTACTCATTGGATAGAGTGTGTGGGTATCTAAACAGCCAATTGTATACTGATTGTAAGAGAAGGGGCCTCGTGGTTGGTTCGATAAATACCAGTCTTATGCAATGCAATGCAGTGTTACCATGACTGGGATTGGCTCTCTCGAGGGACTTGTGTTTGTAGCTAGGTCCGCAAACCTCTTGAGAAGAAGATGCCAGTCTCAGTCACAACAGTACTGCGTGATTCTACCACTGCAGTTAGACCATTTTCGCACCTTTTTGCAGGCATTTCAGTTTCGTTAGCTCTGTTAATCATTATCTAGACGGCCAGCTCCTACCTAGAGTATATTACTAAACTCGGAATTGGACATCCTTGGTCGTCTGCAAGCGCATTCTAGAAAGGAATCCCACAGACCTAATCCATCCTTCATGTGGGATCATGTGCGTTGTACGCGGTTTCAGTATGTAGCCTTCAGGATTTGTAGAGATTCTGCAAATTCACAATAATATTTGAGCAATAAGACATTGTGGACATATATCGTTTATCAGTTATAGTCGACTTGCCCAAAATGGTGTGCCCTACTACTTGAAGCCGGACTCATATCGTTGCGGATCTAGACCAGCCCCTACTACACCGCATGAAACTTGACTCCAAAAACGGTGAAGTGTACACAATACCCCGCCATCATTTTCCTACAGTCCACATCCTCAACAATTAAAGGAGAGTCCACCGTGAGCTGAATGAAAATCTTATGGATGTCGTTACTTATCCGCGGATTGGGGTCCAAGCAGAGGATTCCGCAACCGATGGACTTCCGATCTTTCGGGTCCTAACACGTGGATGTTTTGTTTCAGAAGGCAAATGCAGTCAGATACCACGGACGTTGATGGATTACATTCAGGACAAAGAGTACAGATATGCGGCAGGAGTGAGCGTTGCGGATTGAAGCATAGGTAGCGCGAGTATATGCAGTTAATATAGTGCATTAGGGCTTTGATGATACTGGACTATACTAAACATACAGCGACACGGAAGAAAGGCACCTTGTTCTAGAGAGATGTGGTTTTTGTTTCGGAGTAGTGCGGTCGCGGAATCGATTGGCTGGTGTTTCAAGATATCAGATATGCGGTAAGACATGGGGATTTGGGGGCACTGAGGTAAGATGTGCAAGGAAGACTTGACGTTGACATGTACAGATGCGAGATACGTCATTTTTAGATAGCTGTCGGTTGAGGGCCGGAACTGTCCCGAGCTCCTCGTATAATGTACCTATAATACTTTTCCGCTTTCTTGTTCTGGCGAATATTTGAGGGTGTGGGATAGAAAATCCACAGATTCAGGTAGCTCGGTCCTCTCACCGCATTACAGTCTATCCCAATAATGAAGAGCCCAATTGCTCGGTCCTTACGGACATGATCTACTCTCCTACCTTTTCCTGCTTTCTCCTTTCTCCTGCTTTCTGCATTCTGCGGTTCTGCGCGCTGCATTCTGTCTCACCTGTACGCTCCTCTTCATGGATCCTTCTGTCTATCTGTGACAGGATGTGCAATTCCAATAACGGGATGCAGGTCGAAGTCCGTCGAGGTTCCCAGAGCTGCAGCTGTTGTATGGCTGCTCCGCGGTAGTGTTGGTATTACATGAGATAGACAAAGGAGGTTGAAGATCACGCCAGGTGAGAGGGACGATCTCCCGTCCCCACGAGTTGAACACCATGAGTTGTACAAGCTCTGAACTGGGTAGTTACGGGAATTTAATATTGAATTGGAAGGATTTAAATGATTTATATTTATAGGAAAACCGATTATCATACTATGTTATACCTGACTTTCTTAATGAATATTTGTTATACTTTAATGAATACGCTTGGCAGTTGGCAAAGCGTGCAGTATACCAATATTTTCCTTCTTCAAATGTTAACGAAATTTAGACCAGGAAGGTTTGCTGGGTAACTTGTACGACACGAGGTTGATGTAAACAATCTTTTACCAACTCAGGTTTAGATTTTGTCTTGATCGAAGGGATCCTGTTGATCGCGGAATTGTGAGATGCGGAATCAACTGTTCCTAGGGCCAGAGCATTTCCATGACAAATTGTACCATTATCAGAGTGTACCCTACCACAAATATCCTACGTGAGGGGACCATGTCGAGCGACCGAAAGTTTCCGTGCTCGAATGAATTACCGACTCCCATTCCTGATTTTGTTATCGTTAGGAGGACGAAACGTATTTGACGGAAGGTGTAGAGATTTACGTCCCCAAGAACAATCGTTGTCATTATGAGCGGTGAAGGAAGTCGGGATGAAAGCGATCTTTCAGCTTTCAGATCAGCCGCTCGATTATATTGAGATGGTAGTTCTAACGTTACGGAAAGCCATAGAGGGCCAAGGAAGATGATACATAGTGTTGAGTGTGAGACCGGTGTTGCCGGAGCAGGCTTCGCAACTATGATTAATAGAAATAGGACAAGAACCTTAACGTACCTTACAGGCAAAGTGAACTACATATTTTTGTCTAAGGATGAGACTGGGGAGGTGTTGTACCGGTTCCTTTGGCGGTGAAGTACGGCAGAAACATCAACGACGTGGTTTTTTGTTTTCCCGGCTTCCGCGACGCGACTTGACTTTCCATCTCAATTTCAACCACCTTTATTCATTTGTTGTTCATTTGATCACCATATCACGGTATTCATTTGGGAGGATTGTCATATTAAGTTTCTTTCAAATTTATACATATCGTCTCACCATAATTTAGGTTTCCTTCCATCACAATTTAGATTTCGTCTCACCACAATTTAGATTTACCACCGTTAAATACCTCATCCTCAAATAGCTCCATATGATCCTCAACAACACAATTAGGGTTATCTCCCATATGACTTTTAAATACCTCCATACGATCTTCAAATACCTTCTAATATATCTTAATTCTTCCATAAAATCTTCAAAATATAATACAACGGAAAGAAGTTACAGTGCTAAGGGTAATTAATCTTGAAAATAACCACTATCGTTGCTCTTTGTGTAATCCGGTTCACTCCTTGGGGAATTTCGTTCATTGCTTGCGCAGTACCGGTGACGGCTTGAGCATATCCGTTGACGGCTTAAGCACTTCCGTTGGCGGCCTAAGCCTTTCCGTTGATGATTGAGTCCTTCCGTGGACGGCTTGAGTCTTCCGATTAGCGGCTTGAGACTTCCAGTTGATGGCTCGGGTCTTCCAGTCGATTACTCGAATTTTCCAGTTGAAGATTCAACTCCACCTGAGTTTGGATGTAGTTCCAATCAGGCCGTTGATCCTCTAGAGTATTTGCCTCGAGGTCAACCTTCATGGAACTCTATCTGTCAATAAGCTTACGCTCGGGTTGTTCGTTCGCGAAACGGTGACTACGAGAGTTCGAGATGGCGACTGACTTGATTGACTTCGCTTCCCATTTATCAGATGGTTCGTGGGCAGCTTCGTCGGTTTCATCTCGTTTGCGCTTCAATGATGCCTAATGAACTTCTTCTTGCCATTATTTGACTCGATTCTTATCAAGACTGTCGACGAGCACTTGGACTACACTTTCTCTATAATTTGTGTCCGGTTGAGCGCTGATAAAGCCCACGTCTTTCATCTCGATGAAAGGTATATACAACTCCCTAGCACCAGAGATTTGCGTTCTTAAATCTCTCCTCAGCCTAGATAAGAGTTCAGGCTATCTCTCTGTCCCTCTTAGGGCAGAAAAGTTCAAACTCTCCCCGTGTCGCTGTGGTTTCGATTCCAGCCGCTATATAGTTTGATTGTATTTCGAAAGTTCGGCTCCGCTTCTAAGTGCTCCTAGAACAACCCATTCTCAACAACCTCTGGGTCTGCTCTTCGTCTCGAAACCCTGGAACTAGCATCTCCACGATAGTATGGCCCACTTGGATCAAGTGATATGGGCGTGACTTCCAGTACTTTAAACCCTGTATCAAGCGTACTAAGCAACGGTTAACCTTTTGAATGCTCGGACCTAACATGTGGAGCCCCATTCAAGTACTGTTCCTTGGTTGTTCCACTTCCGGATATCCTTCACTATATATTTCGAGGGAAGTAATTTGGGCTATTCCTGGTAGAGTATCTAGCTAAATATATACTACGGACCTAACGAACTTCTCTCCTTCCTCCACTCCCCTTATTTTGTGTGCGTGCTACACTCTTCCGTCTTGTCTACTACGTGCCTGCGAATCTACTATATTGAGTGGCTGTAGGATATCCTCTTGAGGTCCGTACTAGCAGGTCGCATTCAAGGCGTAGCCGTATGGTGCTCTGGTATCTGTAAATGTGATATAAACGTGTGTGACGTATCTATATATAACGAGCTCTCAAGACGCTAGGGGACGCAAGCAGTGCAATCCAGAGGTATCATTGAGGAGTATCATCAGTATTATTATAATCAAGGGAGGAAGGCTATTGATCTTTAGTATTATTTATCGTTTCGTACGAGCCGTAGTTGTGTTACCTTCTGAAATGTTTTTTTCATCATCACAACCACGACACAACGCAAGCGCTGCGTCTCTGCGTCAGCTCTGAGGGGTCCAGGACACGCTCCAGATACTGGAACATCTGTAGCCTTCAGGTTCCTAGACATCACCGCGAAGAGGTACAGAGGCCGGTTTCGATGCCTTCTTTGAAGTATTCACTTAATCGCCTCTTAGGTTACGAGTGGTTGTACAGTACCGTGCAGCCACGCTCCAGTTGGATACTATCGGCACATCTTGAGAATTTATATAAAATATCTATCTTTAAGGGTGTGGCTTCGACAATAAGAGGTACTGCTTGGTAGTTAAATCGGTTCTTAAAACTGATTGTTCAAGCAACGTTTGCCCTCTACGTGTGTTTGTCTGACGTCCCACTTCTTTTTTTCAAGGGACGGTTGTTAAACAATACATATTTATTATCTGTTGTTGCTAACTATATTTACAGAAAGGTCAGTCTAGTTAGTACTGTACAAAAGTACAGAATAGAAGGTCTGCCTCGTCCGCCCGGCCATCAGAAGCCCCTTTAAATCTCGCACCTCATCATGTCAAAGGTCGAATAAGTCTCACTATGAGCATCAATCCAGAAGTGAAAACCGTCATATTTTCTATTAATTGATATTTCAAGGTTCTTTCAGGTTTGTTCTAGAGCGAGCCCTCGCACTCTTTCATCTCAGGAAATACAATCCCTCATATTCCTGTCCCCTCATTCTGTGGTCGAGCATTTCTATTGGGTCCGTCGCAGCATTCAGGGGCAAACAACGCAATCAACACGTAGAAGCATAGTCTAACCAATATCTTTGCTCGCAGGAGCAAAGGTTCGGTTATTTCCTTCAACACGTCTGCAGAATTCTCCCTTAGTTCTAATGGGTAGCTCATATAATTTGTCCAAATGTCTGTATAAACACGTTCCACCGCAACTTCGGCACACGTCAGTTTGATCACTCAAAAAATCGAACTCTGAGTATGGGCATGATAGAAATCAGGTAAATCCTTTGTATCTTCCTGGGCGTCAACCTTCATGTGGATCAATCATCTCTTGAAGATTTCTGTTTCCCCTCTCAAATAGATACTATAGTACTCCCGCAACATCCCTCACAACTATTGCGTCTATACCCTTTAAGCACGAGCTCAAAATAGAAGCGTAAAACAGAAATAAAAACAAAAACGAAGACCAGTCAATCTTTTTTTCTCCCTTTTTTTTTTTAAAGAAAAAGTGGGGCTTGAAATTGAACGGAAGAAAGAATGGATGGTAAAAATGAAACAAAACGAAACAAAACACCTCACGCGCAGAAGGCCTGAAGGGCTACGTCTACTGTCTATATCAGACCTAGCGTCGAGGCCACGGTATCGGGCTGGGGGAGGATACGCAATTACTGGACTATTGCACGAGTTCAGACAGGGTAGTTTGTGGAGTCTGGTGGTTGAGTTTGGCTGTGTATGTGGGCGATGTGAAGTACGGGGGGTAAGGGAAGGTGTGAGCGGGATTGATTTGATCTTTTCTGATTCTGACATACAGTTGGGTTTTTTTGCTGGGGTTGATTTGTACTGCACCTCCCATTTTCTTAGACCTTCCCCTTCACGTTCACATGGACATCGCCTTCTTCTCCACGCCCATTTCCATGCGGGGATGCGAGTTTAAGCTGTTGGTAGGTACGGTACAGTACAAAACGTACTATCATCAAACATAAAGGCAACAACCAAATGACCGGGAATAATGTCCGTATTATCTCTTCTCTAATGATTGATATATAGATCCATCTACCCCATACACACCCCATACACACCCCCTATCTTCCCCTTCCCCCCATCACCACTCCACGCTACTCACCACATCCCTAACGTCTATTTCGAATTCTAATCCCCCTTATGGAGAGGCTCCTCTAACTCTTCCTCGGCCCGCGCCCCCCAAAACCCCACCGAATCTGACTCGGTAAATTAACCTCGACCCCCAACTCCTCCGCCCAGCTCCACACCAAAAACGGATTCTTCAAAAACGCCCTCCCGACAACCACAACATCCAACCCCGTACCCTCACTCTCCCGCTCATCCTCTCCGCCCACTTCCCCCCCGACCCCCTTCCCCTCCGCCACACCCCCGGTCCCCGTCAGTATAGCCTCGGCCTGCGCGCCCGACGTGATGGCCCCGACGGACGCGACGAACATGGTCTTCTCCGAGGGGGAGGAGGCCAGAGCTTTCGCGATGGTGCGCGCGGGCGGGACTTGGTACCCCGGGCGCGAGTGGACGTGCGCGAGGGGGTGATTACCCCCGGACGAGCAATCCAGCACATCGACGCCCAGGTCCCTGACACGCTGCGCGAGCTCAACGCTCTGAGCGACAGTCCAGCTGTCATTCTTCAGTTCCGACTCCTCGAGCCAGTCCGTGCTGCTGATGCGGAGGAAGAGAGGATACGTGTCCGGGACCGAGGACCTCGTTTCCTGAATCAGCTCGCAGAGGAGACGAACGCGGTTGTCGAAACTTCCGCCGTATTGGTCTTGCCGCTTGTTGGTGGCCGGCGAGAGGAAGGAGTGGAGTAGGTAGCCGTGCGCGGCGTGGATCTCTATGACGTCGAACCCGATATCCAGCGCTCGTTTCACGGCGTCATTGAACGCGGTTTTGAACTCGCTTATCTCGTCCGCGCTCATCGCCCGCGGTTGAGCGTGTTTGTCGTTATACGGGACCGCGGAGGGCGCGACGACGTCGTCGGGCCAGCCGTTTAGCTCTACCCCCGCGACGTCGCCGGAACTGAGCCAGGGCGCGACGGTACTGGCTTTGCGCCCGGCGTGGCCGAGCTGGATGCCGATGTTTTGGTTTTGGCTGTGCGCGAATTCGACGATGCGTTTGAGGGGCGCCTTTTGGCTGTCTTTCCAGAGGCCGGAGTCTTCAGGGGTGATGCGGCCGCGGGCTTGGACTGCGGTCGCTTCGACCATCGTGAGGCCGGGTCCGCGCTGGAGGATGCCGCCGAGGTGGGCGAAGTGCCAGGAGGTGTGGTGGCCGTCTTCGGCGGAGTATTGGCAGAGCGGGGAGAGCTGGGTGAGGGTTAGTTATCTGGATGGGGAGGTATGGATATATATAGGGGTGGGACGGTGAAAGGGGAATGTACCATGATGCGGTTTTGCATCGTCATGCCTCTGATCTTGAGCGGCTGGAAGAGTTTGGGGATCTGTTTGTCGTCTTTTCCGGGCTCGAATGCTTTGCCGGCGGGCATCTCTTGATAGGGGGTAAAGAATGAGACCTAATGCAAGCGATTAGCGGTTTCTTTGAGGATGGTCTTGGTATGTTCTGTACATACTCCTGGAGCGGCTCTATTGATGAGCTGATTGTCCGGTTGGGTATCACATTCAAGTGCGTGGTGAGGATGTTCATCTTTTTGGGGAGCCATTGTGATGCTATGGTGTTGGTATTGCGGTTGATAATTTCTGATATGATAATTCAGGGATCAAGTAGCGAGAGACTCGCTCGACTTTACAATTGTAGAGAGACCTTATACAACTAAGGTAACCTAAGAGCGGTAGAGAAAAGGTTTTCAATGAAACGATACCATCAACGGGGATACGTGGCAGTTTATATAGCAGCTCCCTGGAGCTCAATGCTCGGAGCACATTTACTGAAGGTGTTATCTAGACGTCATGACTGTCGGCTCCTCTCTAAGGTAACCTGGAAGGGTTCAAGATGACAGATCCGTAAAACCTATCTGCAGGCAAAATACCTACTCAGACCTGTCAAGTCGTCAAACTAGAAGTACAACGCAGTACCGTAGTCCCATCCGCAAACAAATTCTTCTCCGCCATCCCCATCCGCATATATCTCGGCATAGTCTCCACGGCCATCATTCCCATTACGGTATATGCCGGTTATCAAACATCAAATGAGGCTGCTGGCATGTTTAGTCACCCCATCTGACTGCTGACAAAACGCATCGAACGAGCTGTCAATTGTCATAGTGCGCCATCGCAGTAAGTCAATCCGCTTATTACACCTTCTGGATAACGGTTTGATTTCCTGCATCTTGATTACAATGCAGAAGTTATCGTATATCCAGAACTTCCAACCCCACCATGCTATATCGCCCCTCAGAATTACCCCACCATGACCCCTTCTCGTTGACCTGGTCCTTGTTGTAAGTAACTCTCTTTTGAATTCAATTGTCACATCGCACCATGGGACTGAGTTGAACCTGAACTTTTAAACGTCTTCAATTGACCGACCTATCTTAGAAAGCGAATGTAACGGCATAAAAAGGCCGCCAAATGGGTATCCCGGGTACTCCCACAATAGATCCCTAGAATGAATATCAGAAGCCCTAAATCCCCAAGTCCTTTCAAACATAATAGCTCCTCAGAAGAGTGATTCCTCAAGCCATGCCGATGCTACAGCATCAACCCTAAATCGTAGTCATAATCCGTAGCAAAAGGTCCTGCCCGCATTATCGCCGTCTTACTATCCCATGTATCTACCAATCCCGTTCTTGCGGTCGCGCACTCTCCGATCTATGCCCGCCGTTTGGATATGCCATGTCCTGTGGAGGAGGTGCCGTGAAGCTCCTCTGCGGCATGGTAACAGCCTCCATTGGATGCCCTGGCAGTGGCGCCGAGACGTCTCTTCTCTGCCCTGCGGTCACTGGGTTGAAAGCAACATAACCTCCATTCTGAGGGCCCGGCGTATAGTTACGCTGCGGTTGTTGCACCGGTGTCGCGCTCCTGAATGGATCGTAGTCGTCGGTGCTTTGGTTGGCGTTGTATGATTGAGAGAGCGGGGATGGGTCGACCGGGCTCATCTTGTATGCAGGGCCGGGAGTTCGCGCTTGAGATCGGTAGTCGAATGACGAGGGAGGACTTGTGCTTAGTGGAGAAATACCGGGAGTTTGACCACGGGATAGATTACTAAAGCCGGTGTTGGACCTTGAAGGAGGACCGTATGGACCAGACATCCCACTCGGTGCGGGAGACCCTCGTCCCTGAGTGCTGAGAGGTGTAGGTCCCCTCTGTGGGAAGTATCCATTATTGAGTCGTGGTCCTGATGGACCCATAGAGCCCATTGACGGCGCTGGTGAGTTGCGACCAGGTACTGTAGTTCCTGGTCGTGACATTGGAGAATACGGACGTTGTGGGCCAATGCTGCTGTTGCTAGTCATTGCTCGCGCCATTGGAGCGGGAGCAAAGCTGTCATTGCTATCCGATGAAGGAAGAACAGGGGCTGGGGATGCAGTGCGATTAGGGTTGCCGTAACCCATATTTCCAGCTTGTGAAAGTAGTGGAGCATTGGAGCCATAGGTCATTGTTGTAGACTGTGTGAGAGACCTGGTAGGCGGCATCGGTCTAACGTCTGATCCAATGGAGGAATTCGTATCTTGGCGCTGATGCGAACTGCTTGTACCTGGTCTTGAAGCATACGGTGGAAGGGTTGCGAAGGAATCTTGCCTCGAGAGGGAAAATTGGGAATTGCCATCATCCTCCATAAAAGCAGGAAGTGTTGGTTTCCGGTTGAGCTCGGTAGGCTGTTTACCCCTCTTAATCGCCCTCTGTTCGTCTCTCACACGTTTGGCTTCCTCTTTATCTAGTGCCTTCCTCATCTTTTTACTAACAATCCTCTCAACTCGAGAGTCGATCTTTCGTCGGCAGTAAGCTGAGAGTCGACCATCTGAGCTAGGGATGTAATGCCAGAGGAAGAGGATATAAAGAATGCAGGCAATTATAAGACATAATGCCAATATAACCCAGATGACGAGAGTGAACAACATGGATGACAAAATCACCGCTTGGGTCTTATTTTCATTATATAGGACTTCAACGTTGAACCAGAACTGGTCAAATGAATTTCGTCCTTTGTCAGGTTCGGCATGTTCACCCTTTGGCATGAGCTGAGCTTGCATTACAGACCATAATGTCACAGCATTAATGACCATTCTAGGACCTTCTGCGAAGATGATTCGAAGGGCACCTGTGGATGTTAGTTATTTAGTACAGCTAAATTGAAACGCAATAGTCTTACCCTGAAACTGGAAGTAAACAAAAAGAGCAATGTAGTCGACACCCGATTTACTCTTGGTAAGTTCCGTGAAAACGAGAAATCGTCTCCAACCCTGACCTTTTCCCATTCTGATACTCTGTAGGATGACGGCCAGTTCGTTCAGATAGCTCTCAGCAATACCTCCTCTCTTGATAATTCGAATTGCTCGAAACCAATCGTAACCAGCAAGGATGAAGGAAAGAATGATGCATCCAGAGAAGATCCACTTAGAAATCTCGAACTTGATGGCCGGATCGACCTGACTTGACCAACGATCAAATGCGAGAAGGTTGATCGCAGTAAAGGTGTCTGCACCGTAGACCGCAAGTGTTACGATGACGATTCCCCATAACCAGATGTATGAAAAGACTGTAAGGCAGGAAGAGCTTCTAAAATCCGAAAGGTTCTATTACCATATTAGAAATACGTCTCATTGCGTCAATTGCGAACAGCGTACAATGTAATCCCATTTCGCCTCGTGAGCGACTGCACCCTTTTCTCTATCTCCAAAGCAACCCATTATATTTGACAATTACGAATGTAAGGGTATAAAGATCGTGGGGGACCAGCCCAGCTGGCTCGTTTCGACGGAATTTCGGGGGCCGTTTCCAGGTGAGGGTAAGGAAGTATTCTACGGTATCCGTCTACTGGCAAGAGTCTTCGTCTTTACTGCCAGCAGTGATGAATACCGCCAGCGGTTGTGAAGGAGTGTGGAGAAAGAAATGGGTATCCTCGAAAGGTAAGGAACGTGAGTTGGAACGCGAAAAGGAGCGTATTGCGGTCCGGACACACAAAGACCCTACCACGGAATGCACATATCGGGAAAGTCGTTTGCAAGACGTTTTCGACCGCAGGGAGGATGTTGCACAGAGCGTATAACGCGATCAAGACAGTGGAGGTTCTATTCTTGCCGTCTCCTGTTTCGCAATCGGTGTGTTGGCCCTTGGAGGTCTCGTGCCAGTTCTACCAGTCGAACAATAGACGTCCTGTCGAATCACTGGTCGCTCGAGCGCGCAGACAATAACAGAGTAAATGAGCGACAATAGCAGATAAAGCTATCAACAAAACAAAAGTAAATTGACCCTCTACACTTGTGTAGAGGTTTGACTTGTAGAAAGAAAGACAAGAGATTAGGAGGTAGACGGGAATCCAACAAGTGAACTTGAATGGGGAAGGCCTTGCAGTCTTGGGGCTACGGAAGGAGGGGAACAAGGAAAGAGCGATGGGCGGCACTAGGCGCCTCCGTAGGCGTTGATCAAACAACACAAAATGGCCAATTAGCGCTCAATCGTACCTAGATGAGTTCAAAGCACGGACATCCAATTTAGCGGGCATTATCAGACTAGCCGGTTAATTTTCGAGCCGTTCAATGCAGCCACTTAAAGCCACGATCTACCGTTGTCTCAAGTTCTTTCAAACCCTTAAAAACTCCGCGCTTCCGTTGATGCTGTACGCTTTCTGCAACAGGCGAACAGCGACTGTACCCTATCAGATCATTTTTGTAACAGTTCTCGAAGGCGAAGACGCGGGTGCGACTGATCATGTAACGTGCCCTACCAGATAACTTTACCCTCACACCATTTGTTGCGAACAAAAAAACTTCATCATGCTGTTATAACTAATAAACATGCCTAGTAAAGAACCTGAACCATCTTCGTGATTGGGTGATTGTTTGTTGTCCTTTGACGGTATCTGCTATTCTCATACATGATCAATATCAGACGGAAAGTAGCTCTTACAGTTTGGTCCTACAAAACAGAGATTTCGAATGGGAGTCTTGTTCACGTACTGAGTCTAATACCTGTTAAGAGCTAGGGAAATTATCAATAATTAAAGGGAAATAAGTGTTATAAGGGGTTTGTAGGGCTTATTCCACCTGAGCATACGCTCTCCACAGTCCTAGTCTTATATACAGCTAAGTCACAGTATCTCCCATCGCTGCTCGTACTGCAGAGCCTGCAATGAATAATGAAAGGGAACTGCTTCTCCTAAGTGCTCCGTAGTCTGGATGAGAATGAACGAGGCACTGGAGAAGAGGGCTTGTCTACCAAGAAGGACAAGGGGACTCGATGTGGAATCCTTCACCTTATGTCCATGATGCTCTCAGTTTTCTCTAAGGATTGCCTCGCCGACTTTTTCCTTATTCTTAAACTCCCAGACCGTCTCTCAGATCTACTGAGACCAATGCATAGCTGTGGGGAGCACATATAAGACAGCAAAATATGAAAGCAACGTACTAAAAGGGAACCATTGCTTGAGGGGTTTCCGAGCCCAAAAATGATACGCAAGATATTTGAGAAGCGACGTCTAGCCTTCGAATATGTTTCCCCTACTCTTGTTCTGAATAGGTTGGTGCAGTTGAACAGATGAAGAGAGGATGTCGAGGATAACTAACAAATTCCCATCTAATTTGGGTTGGGTTAGCGTAAGCACTCTGACTCAGCGCAAACTGAAGTCTTGCTGTCCGCGTCGACTGTACCTCTCATCCGATCTCTTTCATCCAAATACTCACTACTTTCATTAAACACATCTCTAACTATACTAACAATAGCAGGTGAGTCTGTCACTAGCGTACTTACCGTACGGAACGATGCGAACATGGCGATCCCTCCAGACTTGGAATGGAGAGTACACCGCAGGTGTATCACAAGCATATGAGCAACCTGGCAGCGAATCGAAATAAAGTTCATGAGCATCAGTGCATCAAGAATGAGGCTCTCACAATTAACGCGGCTGTTCAAGACGTCAGACATGGTCCAAAATCGTTGCACTATTCAACACATGAATCAACGTGGAATAAGCAGTTTTCAATTACATTCGAACAATCATCTAGCGTATAGATTCATAACAGACACAGATATAGCTCAATATGTGCAGTGGCCGCAGTAACCGCATTCTTCGACCGAGCATGCTGTGAAGTCCTTCTCGAATTCATCGTCCTCTTCCCACTCGCGCTCATCATCATCCTCCCGCTCGCGCTCGGTTCCGGCGTTGAAATCATCAAGGTATCTTTCGTACTCAAACTTATCGTTACCGGCAATTTCAAGGACATCACGAACGTCGATCCATCGAGCTCTAACGGAAGGAGAGAGTACATCATTGGATGTTCCCCCTTGCTCTCTCAACTCCAATAAGCCTCCTTCTCCTTTCACGATTTCCAATTTCCCGTCTTTTCGTTCGCGCACCGCTGCAATGATTTTTTTTAGAAGCTCCTTGAGGCGTCTTAAGTGTATCTGATTGTCTTCCTCCCATTGCTCTATCTTGTCACGGACATCGATCTTCTGGATGTCGTTGAAAACACCATGAGCATGATAAGCAAGCAAGAAGTTTTGGATCTGTCTAATCCAGAGACGAGGAAGCTCAGGTGAGATGTTATCGTCATTTGCTCTGCGTATAGAACGAGTCTTGAGATCGAAAACTGCAGAGTGAGGGATTTGGTGTCCTCCAGCCCTGACTTGAAGAGCATTGCTTTGACTGCTAGACGCCGAATTCTCCGTACGGGTATTCAATGAGGACTGAAATAGATCTTCGAGCGGAACGTCAGTTCCTGGACTGGACCCTGGCGCACTTGTTGAAAGGTTTTTGGCGTCGGAAACCATATCCTTGTAATATCCATCACCTTCAAGCCTTACGATACAACTCAATCCTGAGAAATCATATTGGACAATGCGTTGATGAGAGTCCGATCCTTTGACATCTGGATCCCACGTTGTGTAAGCTTCAGGAAATGAGTGTCCAAATCCAACAACACCCTGTATCAACTCTTTCGGCGAGTTCTCTCTACGTATGAAGAAAACTGTGTTTCCTACAGCTTCTACAAGGATTCGGAAAGATTTTTCGGATGTTCCGCTCGCAAAACGAAGGAGATTACCCAGGGTGCTACCGCATGCGAACACGTCTACTGAGGCAATGGGAAATTTTGGCTCTGATATAAGGATAGCTTCGACCGCCGGTTCCATTGGGTGTTTGGGATAGCGAGCTGCATTCAGGTCACGGAAATAATTCCCAGAGTCTTGCATCAACTTTCTTGACCATCGCAAAGGGGTCCAAAGTGGTGGTTTTCCTAGCAATCCATTAGCATTGTTATCACTCGCGCTAAAATAGTCGTATATCTAGGATCGGGAACAACACACCGGGGACGATTATCGAAGCATCGTCTTCATTCATCCAATTGAACGACGCAATATCTCTTGTGCCGGTGATTTTAGCGTCCTTCGAGAGTTCGTCCGACGTGCCATCTAGGTCAATAGTCCGCAGTGAGCTTATCAATGTACCTAGTGGAGGAGCAGGTGTAGTATTGATGTTGGTATTCATATTTGAAGAAACTCTAGAAGAGCGGAACCAAGACTTTTTGTTCGGTCTAAACGCATTGTTGCAGTTGTACATGGTGAGGATTCCTAAGCTGATAACTTCTGATCAGTAGGTTATGTCAATTGTATTGAAACCTAGATTTTGCAGGCTCTTAAAGCTATCACCGGTGGCCGATCGATCATCTCACTAGCAAATGACTGGACAAAATCAACTCCTGTAAGTTTGCGGCTGCCAGCAGAGTTTCTTGGATTGTTCAATGCAGCTGTCTCCAAGGGACATGAATGCAAACATTACTGTCCAATGCGGATTGTTCATTGCCTTTCTCCGAAACCTCGCGCGTACTCCCACGTCTCTCCAGCAATCTACTTCTCTAAACAATAACTGTGGCATGGGAAGTTGCAGCCTAACGATGATGAGGTTGTTGTACTACGCCACTATCCGCATCAATTGATTGGATTACAGCTCACCCTCAAAAGCGCACCCTCAACTCTACAGAATCATTCAGAAAACTCTCACACAATATCATAGATATCATTGCGGCACGGCACATTAAACCACTGAAGCGGCGTTATCGGTGTATAGCTGCCTAGTATCCTGTGAAACCTTGTCATCCACGACAAGGCTGCGTAAGAGAACTACCTTGTCCTTTATACGGTTAAGTACTCGTTAAGAGTCCCAAACCAAACAACAAGACCATAAGCTTTCAAAAATTACCTGCTACTGCTGAGAAAATCACACGCAAACTTCTTCTCGTTCACTGGAAAGACCGTCGTTCGCACCTGCTTCCAGATTTCCACGACACATCCCGCACAACACACTTCGAGCAGACCACGTATATCAGTCTAAACAACCAAACACGATGGCATCTGTCCCCTCACAGTCCGAAAGGTCGGGGAAATTGGCTAAATTTTTCAATCAAATTTTGCAGGGCCAGCGTACCGTTAAGACTTCCCGGGAGTCTAAGCAATTCTTCGAAGCAATATGTGATCAAAATGATCCTTCAAAGTGCTGTGAAAGGCTCTTTGCAAGTGTCCAAGCTCTGGAATCTCTCCGGGCAGCATTGAGATCGGACACGTCGTCAACCTTCATCAATGAATCGATATCAGGTTTCATCCACTACATTTCCGATCCTGCTGTAAAGCAACTCTGCAGTGGCCAGGTATTACAGCGGCTACTACAAGTTCTTTTGGATCCACCAACCCTATGGATAGCTCTAGTGCAATCTTATACCAACCGGACAATGACGGACAGAACTATGCAGGGATTTTCCTGGATCCTTCTGGAAATTCTCTTATCTCCAGGACATTTTGATATCGATATTTTAGATATTGCAAAGCGTGTAGTAACAGTCGAACTTGTTCAACCATCGACCACAGAGCTTCGAACTGTGTTATACAAATTACAACATGTACTTTCATTACAGTCTGTCGCCACTACGGTTAAACTTGAGAATGGCCCTGGTGGTCGTCACGACAATGATTTTGAGGATTTCAGGCGAATTGCTATCTATCCAACAGCAGACGAATTCCGTTCCACTGAAACGCCGTTTTATCGCTCTGCCGATATGGTCCAAGAAACCAGTGAAGATGAACGCGCAGCAGTACATATTGACAACCAATTTCGATTACTAAGAGAGGATATGCTCGCGGAGCTCCGAGATGACCACCAACGAGCTTTGAAGAGCAAGGGTGCGAGAAGATCAGCCTTCTTCATCCCGAACTTAGCAGGAGCACATTTAATTTATGGAGATCCGAAGCAACAACGTCAAGCAGCAATATCATTTTACTGTACAACCGGCCTGGAACAGTTCAAAGGGCTTGACCAGAGTCGTAGGAAATCTTTCCTTACTGAGAATCGGAATTTTCTAAAACACCAGTCATTTGGATGTCTAATCCAAGGAAGTGACATCATATCTTTCGCCACGGTTGAACGCGATATTGACTCTCTTCTGAAAGACCCTCCAATGATCGTATTACAGGTCTGTGGAGACAAGGCGTTCGAGAAGACTTTATCAGCCCTAAAATCTGGCGGATCTCTAAGTTTCCTATCGGTGGATACCCCTTTCTTCGCATATGAACCGGTTTTGAAATGCTTGCAGACCAAGCCTACACTGGCTTTGGCCGACGAGTTGATCAATTATAATGCAGAAGCGCCCGTTCACCATAGTAGACTAATCGACAATATCTTCGTTCAAAAAGTAGGAGAGAGTGTGGGTCGAGATCTTAAACCTTTGCTACAAACTGCAAAGTCCATCAAGCTTGACGAGTCACAAACCGAATCTCTCAAAGCGGGCCTCAGCCTTCCAGTGAGCCTAATACAAGGGCCGCCAGGTAAGCTATTTCTATCAATCGATAATTGAAAAGGAATTTACTATTCATAGGGACGGGGAAATCCTTTATCGGGGCATTGCTGGCAAAATCTTTCTATGACCTGACAAAAGAAATTATTCTAGTCGTTTGCTACACTAATCATGCCCTCGACCAATTCCTAGAGGACTTTTTAGATATTGGGGTACCGGAACATGCAATCGTACGTCTGGGCTCGAAGTCTACACCGAAGACCGCCAATTTGAATTTATTTGGGCAGAAAAGTACCTATAAACATGGTCGAGCTGATTGGGCGGCCATTGATCAATTGAGAGCTGAAGCTAACGAGCTACGAGTACAGCTAGACAATAAGTTTAATGATTACTTGAGACTCCGTTTCGATCATAAAACTCTGATGGATCTATTAGAGTTTTCTGAACATGATGATGTATTTATGGATGCATTGACTACACCAGTTTCTGCAGATGGAATGGTAAAAGTTGGGCGTAAGGGAAAGACTGTGGGACCAGACTATTTGTTCAACCAATGGTCGAATGGACATGGTCCTGGTGTCTTCGTTAATTCTATTTCCCCTACTCATCGAGATGTATGGACTATGACCCCGGAAGCACGAGCAGCAAAAATCAGCAGCTGGAAAGCAAGTCTTGTACAAGAGCGCATAGACGTCATTGCATCGCTTTATCGTCGGTACAACACGGTTCAGGCCAAAGCAAGTGAGATATGGAACCAACGCAATGTAGAGATCCTGAAAACGAAACGGATTATCGGTTGTACTACAACTGCGGCAGCGAAGTATGCTGAAGACATTCAACATGCATCTCCGGGGATCGTTTTGGTGGAAGAAGCTGGAGAGATTTTGGAGTCCCACATTTTGACTGCTTTGTCGTCAAAGACAAAGCAGCTGGTATTAATCGGAGATCATAAACAACTGCGCCCGAAAATCAACAATTATGCTCTTACGGTCGAAAAAGGAGACGGCTTTGATCTTAACCGCTCATTATTTGAAAGGTTGATATTGGCTGGATACCCCCACACAACACTCATGAAGCAACATCGCATGTCTCCTGAAATTTCATCTCTGATACGACATTTGACATATCCCGATCTTAAAGATGCACCAACGACAATGAATCGGCCTCCGGTGCGTGGTCTCCAGGACAGAGTTGTCTTTTTCAACCACAATCATCCAGAGGACAATATGGCAAACCTTAACGACCGTCGAGATGAGGGAGCAAAAGTTAGCAAACGAAACCATTTCGAAGGAAACATGGTTCTCAAGTGCGTACGATACTTAGCACAACAAGGTTATGGGACTGATAAATTGGTCGTTCTGACACCGTATTTGGGACAACTACATCTCTTGCGTGATTTACTCAGCAAAGAGAATGATCCCGTCCTTAACGATCTCGACTCACATGACTTGATTAAGGCGGGTCTCCTTTCCCAGTCTAGTGCTTATTTGACGAAACGTCCGATAAAAATCTCGACCATAGGTAATTTTGATGCTAAAGGATACAAACAAGTATGCTAACTATTATAGACAATTATCAGGGCGAGGAGAGTGATATAGTGTTAGTATCACTTACACGTTGTAACGAATCGGGCGATATTGGCTTTATGAAAGCACCAGAAAGACTGAATGTTCTTTTATCCCGCGCACGTAACGGAATGATACTTCTAGGTAGTGCAGATACATTCATGAAAGCCCATAAAGGCCGAACCCCTTGGGTCTCATTCATACAGTTTATGCGGGAGCACAAGCATATGTACGACGGATTACCAGTATTATGCATGCAACATCCGGATAGAAAGTCCATCATTCAATCTACGGAGGACTTTGACCAGAAATGTCCCGACGGCGGTTGCTTTGAACCATGGTATGTTGTTCTTAAACCTCATTGCTGCTCAATACTGATGTATTTCCTCAAGTGGAACAAAACTCAATTGTGGTCTCCACGACTGTCCTTCCAAGTGCCATCAACTTGCAGATCATTCAAAAATGAACTGCGAATTCATCGTGGAAACGACTTGCCCGAAGAAACATCGCATTCGCGTCAGATGCCACATTAAGGATCGGACGTGTCGAAAGTGTGAGCATGAAGAAAGACAAAAAGAGCGTAAAAAACAACGAGACCTTAAACTAGACATGGAACGAGACGCGAAGCAAGCTGCATACATGCAAAAACTCGCCGAAGTGCAAGACGAAATCGATTTTGAAAGACGTAAGCTGCAAAATAAATCCGAAGAGGAGCAGCGTCAACAAGCTCTTCATCAGCGCCAAAGAGACCTCGCGGACATAAAGGCTATAACAAAGGACATTGGAGAGATCAAACTGAGTGATGGGTGTCAATTTCCCCAAATGCCAGATTTACGGGACCCCGTTGAAAATTCCGGAAACTCATCTCAACCTGACCAGCAAACAGCAGACACGAGCTCTGTAGTACAGCCATCATCTTCAACCGCGTCTAAAGAGTGGCTGTACCAGAAAGAGTTTGAAGGAGCAAGCAATGAGGCTCTGGATGATCTCATGAAAATGATCGGACTGGAAGATGTCAAAGAGAAGTTCCTATCCATCAAATCCAAGGTTGACACTGCTCTCAGGCAGAACATCAACCTCAAAGATGAACGCTTCGGCGCTGCATTGTTGGGTAACCCAGGGACAGGTATGCAGAATCAGTCATTCTACTCTCAACCTCTATTAAATTTGTATACTAACATGATAATAGGGAAAACCACTGTTGCACGTTTATATGCAAGGTTCCTTACCAGTGTGGGTGCTTTGCCAGGAAATTTCTTCGTAGAAACGTCAGGTTCAAAACTTGCGAATGAGGGCGTGTCAGGATGTAAAAAGCACCTTGAAGATATTCTGAATAATGGCGGAGGTGCGCTTTTCATAGATGAGGCATATCAACTAGCATCTGGAACAAATTACGGTGGCGCCTCCGTGCTTGATTTTCTCCTGACTGAGGTCGAAAATACAACAGGGAAGGTTGTTTTCATTCTCGCTGGCTACAACAAGAATATGGAAGCCTTTTTCGCACACAATCCCGGAATACCCAGCCGATTTCCGCATGAGCTACAATTCAAGGACTACGAGGATGATGAACTACTACGCATCCTTGCTCATAGCATTGATAAGAAGTATAGTAGCCGGATGAAAATCGAAGACGGTATGGGTGGACTATACTCACGTATCGTTGCTCGGCGTATCGGTCGCGGCCATGGGAAAGAAGGTTTCGGTAACGCTCGCGCCGTAGAGAACGCTCGTGCGCAGATCGCCGGAAGGCAAGCAAAGAGGCTCCAAGAACAACGTAGAGCGAAAATGCAGGTTGACGACATGTTACTTACCAAAGAAGACCTACTTGGGCCTGAGCCCGCTGCAGCGCTCAAGAACTGCCGTGCTTGGAATCAACTCCAACAGCTTATTGGTTTGAAAGCGGTAAAACAGTCTGTACAGGCTTTATTCGACAGCATACAATATAACTACTGTCGAGAACTCGAGGAGAAGCCTCTTGTCGAATACTCTCTTAACCGCGTCTTTCTCGGTTCTCCGGGTACCGGCAAAACCTCCGTTGCGAAGCTGTATGGTCAGATACTAGCTGACATTGGACTTCTCTCGAAAGGTGAGGTTGTAGTCAAGAACCCATCAGACTTTGTTGGCAGTGTCCTTGGGGAATCGGAGAAAAATACCAAGGGCATTCTAGCTTCCACAATCGGCAAAGTTTTGGTCATAGACGAGGCCTATGGCCTATTCAGCGCACAGGGCGAGGGCAGAAGTCAACAAGATCCATACAAGACCGCCGTAATTGACACAATTGTCGCTGAGGTCCAGAGCACTCCTGGTGATGATAGATGTGTTCTACTGCTTGGTTACAAGGATCAAATGGAGGAGATGTTCCAGAAGGTAAATCCAGGCCTCACCAGACGGTTCCCTCTTGATGCTGCATTCGTCTTTGAAGATTTCTCAGATGAAGAACTTCGCAAAATCTTCGATCTCAAAATCAAGGGTCAAGGATTCGATGCAACCGATCAAGGGAAAAAGGTCGCCATGGAGATGCTCAAGCGCGCTCACAACCGACCGCACTTTGGGAATGCGGGTGAGGTTGACATACTGTTGAACGCGGCAAAATCACGCCATCAGCAACGACTATCCACCGGAAAGACAAAAAAACAAGCAACATTAGAAGCCCATGATTTTGATGAAGACTTTGATCGCGGACAACGTGCAGAGACTAATATCAAGCTCCTTTTCGAAGGCGTTGTGGGCTGTGAGGACATTATCGCTCAGCTAGAACGGTATCAACAAACGGGAAAGAATTTGAAGCTGTTAGACATAGATCCACGGGAACAAATCCCCTTCAACTTCCTCTTCCGCGGCCCTCCTGGTAAGCCCGTCATCTTCTCTTTGGATAAGGTGTGTGCATACTAAAAACTTCGGTAGGAACGGGTAAAACAACCACTGCAAAGAAAATGGGCAAAATTTACTACGACATGGGATTCCTTGCAACTGCAGAAGTCATCGAATGCTCTGCCACAGAACTTGTGGGCCAATATGTGGGATCAACAGGCCCAAAAACTCAAAAGTTACTCGAAAAGGCTCTTGGAAAAGTTCTCTTCGTGGACGAAGCCTACCGCCTTGCTGAAGGTCAATTTGCGAAAGAAGCCATGGATGAGATTGTCGACTGTCTCACCAAGCCCAAATTCGCACAGAAGTTGGTCATGATTCTCGCGGGCTATGATGCACAGATCAACCACCTCATGACCATAAATCCGGGTCTGACGAGTAGATTTCCTGAGGCAGTGGTGTTCAGACCTTTGCAGCCAGACGAGTGCATTACCTTGCTGGTCGGATTGCTTCGGAAACGCAAAACGCACCTGGAGAAAAGTGGAAAGTGTTTGGATATGTCTGTGCTGGAGAAACCAACCGGGTCCTTCAGAAACGACCTACACGCTCATTTTCAGGCCTTGACTGCGCTGCAGGACTGGGCCAATGCTCGAGACGTACAGACAATCTATAAATCGATATTTAACAAACTCGTGAACAGCGCTACAAGGGTGAAAGGGGTTCCGACGTTGGCCCTCACAAGCTCCACCGTACTCACCGAAGTCTCTTCCATCCTTTCAGAACGCAGTCACAGGGGCAATAACGCGTCATCCTTTCCTCCCCCCAATAATTTCAGTCCGCAAGCACAAACAGCTACTCGGACCCTAGACCCTCAACCACTCCCTCCATCGAGCCACGCAACGAGCTTCACCCTGCAAAACCAACGCAACGACCCTCCCCCGCCACAAGAAACTCCTCAGCAGAACCAACAACCGGAACCCCAGGACCCCCGTGACCACAGCGTCTCAGACGCCAAATGGGCACAACTGCAACAAGACAAAGCCGCCGCCTCAGCCCGCGAGCACGACTTCGCCGACCTTCTCGCCAAGGAACGCGACGTCCTCTCCTTCAAAGCTAAAATCGACGCAGAAGAAGCAGCGGCAGAAGCCGCCGCACAAACGGCCCTCAAACGCGCTTTCGACGAGCGAGCCATCGACGAGGCGAAACGGCGGCATGAGCAGGAACGTCTCAAATGGCTGAAGATAAGGGAGGTGTATGAGGCGGAGGTCGAGGAGCTGAAGAGGAGGAAGGAGGAGGAGATGCGCAGGAGGGAGAGGGAGGAGAGAGCCCAGAGACGGTTGAGGGATTTGGGGATTTGTCCGGCGGGGTTTAGGTGGGTTAAGCAGGCGGGGGGGTATAGGTGTTCGGCTGGGGGGCATTTTGTTGATGATGCCGCTTTGGGGTTGTAGGGTGTTGTGATGTCGGGGAAAGAAGGGGTCTGTTAAGGTGGTAACTGTACTGTTATACTTTGTATTTGTTGTTGATATCTTGTGATACAAATATAATACGATTTATATCCCCCTTGCTATTATATGCTTTCTGATAGTGTAGATATTTTGTATAGGAGGTTGAGGTTTGCTATTGTCAAGGTTGATACTGGGTATAAGTGGGTTTTGCAGTGAATTTGTACAAGGATAAATAGATGGTTGGAGGTAAGGGGGGTAGAGTGAAGAATAGGGATAGCTTGGCCTTGGACATGAAGAGGCAAGTTGTGTTTGCTGGATTTTAAGATTGGAGATTCTCGAAGGCTTATATACCTCGCTTTTGTTTCTTTCCTTCTTAGTTGGCGGCTTAGATGGGAGTTCAACCTGTTGTATCCAAGTCTAATAGCTCCGGACTCCTGTTGAAGCAGTTGGATTATGACCAAATTAAAGATTTAGTACTATTTCCTCAACACGGTTAAAGGTAGTATGCACTATGCCGGATAATACTTCATTACTAATGTGATTTGTGATAGGCAAGCCGCTTTATGCTGCGTAAAGAAAGATATCTGGACACTGATATTAATAAAAGTCCCTATATAGGCATAATCTTCGCATTAACGGCACTGAAGTGGTCTAGAGCAATGGTAAGCGCTGGTTACAGTGAATGTACGTAATCACGGGGAGGAAAGAGAACAGTGTAACTCATGAGTGGTGAAAATATATTCAGTTAGGTAACATGATGTGTTATTGGGAAGTCTTCGAAAAGTGGATAGACAGATATTCTTATTCACCTCCTTAACTCTAATCCAAATCAAAGAGTGTTTGGTAAGCTTTTCAGTTCAGCGCCCGGAAAGTACTACTGTGGCTTGACATAGTCAATACCTTCAATACCACGATATGCAGATTTTGTTAACTGGTCATGGATCTCCTGAGCGTAGGCGATGCTTTCCGTAGTGACTTTGCCTATGAGTTCTAGCTCGCCACCGTAGAATACGTGAACAGATCCGGTCATATGTATTGCAGATGACTCAAAGTTAATCGCCTTCTGAGAGTTTAACAAGTCATACTCCAGTGCACGGTAATTCGAGATGTTCTTGAAGTCTTTGTTATCAGCCTTCTTGAGCTGCATATATTCGTGCCTGACTTGTTCAGGCTTGACGTTGAGCCCCCTGTTTGTGAAACTGTAGAAGGGAACGCAGGCCATATGATCAGCAAATTTGGCAATGACCAACATATACCTATATTTGACACAGAGTGCACCCAAATCGCAGTCTAGCAGCTCCTCATCATCATTCAAGAATGTAGGATCCTGAAGGTTCTTGCAATCAACGGATGGTATTGCGTGTGCAGTGTTGATGATCATGCCTAACTTGATATTCTCATATCTATAGCCGGATGGCTTTGACCTAGCCACGTAGTAAGATGGTCGACCATTCAGCTCTCTAACACTGGTCTTAGTTGTGAATACGGATTTACGATCCCGAATATCCAACTTACTTAATGCTTGAGACACATCCTGCGTCTGCACAGTGTCAGGTTTCCTCCAGTTGTTACTTGTGCGCATAGCCGCCTGTTTTCTGCTATCCACGTTATTTGGGGGAACCTTCTGCCATGTTGACCTCCCTCCTAGGGTGCTGTATTTAGATTGACTCATTCTCCAAGATCGTGGATGGTAGGTGTAAGGTACGTGTTGTGTTTGTGTTGTCGGATTAAGGTAGTGTCCAATATAGAGTTCTAAATCTCAGAATGTACTCTATGCAGCGTTTGTGGATGAACTGTCTTGGTGTATCTATGGCGCAGGACTGGACAATTATATATTTCTTCTATGTCCATGGAAACCAACTGCATAGTTAAGCAACAATTCGCAAAATTTGGTCTAGAATAGTAAGTATTGTGCGCCATATAGTCGATATTGGATGTGGTCACGTCACAACGTCTGGCTTTATGGGATCTGTTACAATGTCGAAACAATGGGAGAACCCTTCTACTGGCTCCAAACGGACTAACAAGCTTTGTTAAAACGAGACGAGAGCATTGTGTTTGACTGGTAAAACGGTATTTAAGTTAAGGAATACTTGAAATAAGGAAGGAAAACTTGATACATATAGCTCAACAAAAACTCAAAATGAATCCAACACTCGCAACACTCACAACAATGTCGAATATTTTCACTTGGTTTCTGCCACAATGCGTACTCATACGGCATAAAACCAATGGTCATATTCATATTGGCGGAACAGACGATGCGGAAGGGGACAAGGATAGCGTGCAATTGGGTTGCACCAACGGCGAAACTAGAGTTGTAGCCGTTAAAGATGGATTGAAAGGTTGCGCCGCAGTCTTGATTTCTGTCTCTTTATCCGAAAAGATTGGGTTAGTGGCACAGTATGATCGGACAGTAGCAAAGTTAAAGGCCAAGATCGAAAAGCTAGATGAACGCCGTACAAAAGTTTCAAACGAGATCGACGAATATGAACTTCGTAGGATGGAGTTGGTCGTCAAACTCTATCAGGAATTTGATGCTGACCTGAAATGGGAACTCGATGCTATAGACCATGATCTAAGGCCCCGGATGCGTTCACATCACGCAATAACCGTAAAGAAAGAAGAATGCACCACGGAGATAGAGAAGATCCAACAAGTACAAGGTGAGCTTCGGACAGAGATTACAGATATCCTCGGGAAGGTTATGGTCAATCGTCAAGTAATGAAGCCACTTCAACCTGCCTCCTCTGTTGGATCATTAGATCTGGCCTCGATATGCAGCTCTGAGCGAAGTTCAATCATCTTTAGCCCCGAAGAATCGAATAACCGCGGCGAAGCATCAGAGTCTCCTCAAGATAGGGATGACGAGAAACTCTCGCCTGAACAAATCGAGAGTGAACAAGCTTCAAAACAGTTCCAAATCGAGACGCTACGCGATCTTAACGAAGCTCGTCACGACACTATCGAACTGAGAAAAGCTTTCGAGGAAAAGGAAGAGGAATACAATTCGGAACTTGCGGTTTATGAGAACATGTTAGCTCAAGGAGAAGACGTGCCATCTCGCGAAGATTTCGATATATTCTTTTTGCAGAGAAATATGGAGATCACGAGATTGCTAGTGAAAGCAGAAAAAGACCTCGAGGCTGCGAAAGAACGTTATGAAGAAGCATGGGGATTTCATCCGGACGCTCGTTACCATCCCAACAATCAGGACGATGGGTGGGACTATCCATTGAGCTTGGAGGAAATAGCAGAGACTATTGTAGACAGAGCTTCTATCAAGGCTTGGTTGAGCGGCCTGCCTGATATCGAGGTGACCCAAATGGAAGATGCAGACAAGGAGGAAGAAAGCAAATTCGATCAATCTTCCGACTCATGGGAAGCAAAGAGTGTAGCAATAAGCGATGCTATTAGTGCCCATGCATATGATGAATTCGAACGTAGATGCATTGATCGTTGGATGGCTGTCAAGACAGCTCAGTTGGAAAAAGCTCCAACTAAGCAGATGCCGGATTGGGAGTATCTCAAGGCAAGGGCGACCGAAGACCTTGAAGTACTTTTCGCATAGGACTAATCCTCTTCGAATTTCAGTAGTAATAGCGCCCCGTATTATTAAATTTTTCCTTTCCGAATATCGTATCCGCTGATGAAATTTGCCGTTGTTGAGAAATAACGTGAAACTGCGATAATGTGATGGCCTGGAATCGAGTTATCCCATCCTTCACCCAAAGGAATAATTGCGTTGGGTTTGACCTTTCAGTTCACAACAAATGCAATACAATGTAGCAGGTGGGACTAAAGACAAGTTAGTCAATAATTAGACTCTTTGAGCGAGTAGTACCGTGAGTAGTACCCAACATCGAGCCATAATTGATGCAAAGTATATTATGGTCAGGAAAGACTCATACCAGTCATCGAGAATGACTTTGCGAAGAGCATCGTGATTTATCTCGTCATAACGATCAGAAGGACTGTGAGAGCAAGATCTACCACCAGAATACGGTCATAGACTGAGAAGGGTCTCCCATATAGGGACCGTAAAGACTCCTTCAACACTCTACTTACCTGCTTCACAAAGCGAACCAACCAACAACCACAATTTCCTCAAAGTATTCCTTTAAACCCGCTTTAGTAACGTAACTCAAAAACTCATAACCCACCATTACATCTCTCCTCATTGTTCAAGAACCTCATCGCTCGAAATGGGACGCGGAGGGCCGCATCGTCTACCGGATTGCGATGAGGACAACGTGATCAAAAAAGCAAAATGGTAACGCAGACACCTCGACACGCTCCCTGAGAGTGACTAGCACTAATTCTTCTAACCAGCGATCTAACCTACCAGGAGGAACAAGCGCGGAAAGATAATGTCAAAACTGCAAATGGAGCTCATCCGATAGGAAGCAAAAAGGCTAAAGGCGTCGATTTGCGTTTACCAGAGGATGTAAAGGACCGCCGGTATAGCGGGTCAAAGTAACCGCTATTATAATATGTATATGGTGAGGGGAAGAATATCAATACCATCGACATCTGAAATGAGTTATCCTTCTCAAACCAATGTATTATACACTAAAAAATGAGATGTAGACATATTCGGAACCTCCAGAGAATTGGAGATGATGTTTCGACTTACAGCGCTGGTCCTTTGTTGTCATTGCTCGAGAGTGAAAGAGTTTGGCTTTCTCGTCTTTGTCCTCGTTCTTGCTAGGTGACATTCCTTATACATCCCTAATGGAGCCTAGGGTCAAGACGTCCAATATGTACGTGTGAGAAGGTGGTAGCATTTTGTTACTGTTATCTACGGTGGGTTCCACGGAAAGTCGTCGTTCGAGATTGTCTCCCAAGGCTTTCACTACTATACTGTCGTAAGATGAGAAGTCGATTCAGATGTTAGTTGCAAACAAAGATGATAGAATGCTAAGAGCAATGATCAACCTCATTGCTCTTCTTCCGGCATGGTGGAGGAAAATGAAGGCTAAGATTATCACATACACACTACACAATCGAACTAAAAGCATGTTAGAACCCCAGTTGCATTTTCCCTAGCATCCAAGTTCGGAATAGAAGTTTTGCTATGCAGCGTCAGGTCTGCATAACTATGTAGAAAAGTTGTTTCGCTAATAAATCAGACATAGGGAGTACTGTTACTGAGGACCGTGTGGTGAGCTACCATGGACTACATAGGTCTTACGATGAACCTGTGTAACAAGGTGCATCCCCTGAACGGAAGTTTCATCAACAGGCGAGTCTCGGAGGGGCGAGTTCTGAACGGTAATCAGCTATTCTCCAGCATCGCCGTTGGTGTTTGACTCAATTAGTGCGGACTTGTTTAGTGCTATGGGGTCCCTCGGTTCGATTGGATCTGTCGTCTTGAAAACGCTGTTCTCTTAGTATGTCCAAGGAGCCTCGCAGTGAGACGGTACCACTTACAGATGTTGCTCGTAGTACTGAAGCATCTTTTGAGGACACTTCTGATTGATAGTAGCGAGTCGGTGCACGCTCTTGTTTCCGTTATTCCACACAATATACGCGTGACGTGTCTTCTCACCCGTAGTTGGGTCAGGTTTCTCCTCAACCGTATCGATGGCCATCACCTCGTTCTCCCAGCTCCCCTTCGGTGGCTGCCATTCTCGTTTGAACTTTGGTGGTGCTTCTGAGGTTGCTGAACCCGACGATTCCCGCTTCATCTTTTTCCTTCCCCGGCCTCCTTTCTCCTTTTCAATTGGAGTCGCCGCTGCGCTTGTGGAGATCTTCCGTTTGGCCTCCTTCTTTGGCAGTACGGGTCTACCACCGATTTTCTTAAAGTATGCTGCAAGGGCTTCGGGTGCGGTTTCCAGATTTTCCTCCGGCTCCCATGTCATATCATCCTTACTGTTGTATCCTTGCCATTTGACTTGGTAGTAGAGCTCCTACTATCTGGTTAACGTTTCTATTGCGAGAGACATGGTGTCAGTCGTAGCTCACTTTGCCGGCGAACTTGTGTCCCATGATCTTTTCTACGACATATCTGAAGTAGTGAGTTAGCCTCGCCTCTTGATTGTCAAGTTGATCGTATACTCCTCTGTATCGCCCTCTTCCTCATCCTCCTCTGCAATATCGTCCTCGTCCTCTGACTCAGCCTTCGCCGTCACTTTCTTTGCAGGAATAGCGTCACTACTTCCTGACTGTGAAGCTTCATCATCGCTTATGGCAGCTATTTAGATCGAAGTCAGTCTGGATACATTACAAAGGCGCGGTGGGTGCAACTGATGTGAGGGGGCGTACGAGGCATTTCGTCAATTGGCCGCGCGAGTTGACGTGACGGTATCTATACAACCAGTGGTTGAAGGATCTAAACGCGGTCGCAAACTGATACCTTGAGTGATATCTTTGAAATTGAGTATGCTATGTTCTCAGGTGAAATGGTAGCTTTGAAAGATGCGACGAACCAGGAAGCTTGTTGATGAGCTTGGAAGGTGGATTTGTCGCGTAACGGTCGGAACTAGAGCTTCGCGAGGGTCTTCAAAATCACGTGCAGGGATTTTCGATATCGCCGCAACTTTTTTGACATCAACAGCTCCGCGAACCCCACATAACGTCGAACACGTCCTTTTCCTACTCCGCTGGTGCGAAATAATCGCACACTGTATATTCTTTTGAACACGCCTAGGAATTTCTAATATCTAGCAAACCAACAGTATGGCAATGCGTAAGTAATTCCAATATGCATTTTCTAAGCTTGAAATCTGTAAAGCTATATCTAGAGCATATGTCCTTTTCTTCTCAAGCAAAATGCTAATGTTTACGGTTCACAGAAATTGATATGTCGCAAGGTATGCCTCAAACGCTCCGTTATATCCCATGTTCTCCCCGTTACCCCGTCCCAGGCAGCTAATATTGGTTCGTACAGCCCAAGTGATGAAGGATGAGTCGGGCAGGCCTTTTATAATAGTTAGAGAGTACGTCTTATATTCAGGGAGCTAGTAACAGGGCGTTGTATGGGTTAAAAATGTGTGTTGACTATCGGTAGCCAAGGGAAAAAGAAGAGACAGCACGGCAATGAAGCTGTAAAGTCACATATACTGGCAGCCCGAACAGTCGCAAATATTGTCAAGACGTCGCTTGTAGGAGATTGTATATCAACATGTACGAGCCATATCTGACGGGATTTCTATAGGGACCTAGAGGGCTTGATAAGATTCTGATTTCGCCCGACGGAGATATCACAGTGACGAACGATGGCGCAACGATCCTTTCACAAGTACGTAAAATGGCGCACTTTGAAGAGAATGTTATGCTGATGTTATGAGATAGATGGAAATTTCTAATAACGTTGCGCGACTCCTGGTAGAACTATCCAAATCGCAAGATGAGGAAATAGGGGATGGTACAACTGGCGTGGTTGTTCTCGCAGGAGCTCTATTAGAACAAGCTGCAGACCTCATCGACAAGGGTATTCACCCTATCCGTATAGCCGACGGCTATGACCAAGCATGCGAGGTAGCAGTGGCAGAGTTGGATAAGATTTGTGACACTATCGACTTTTCCAAGGAGCAAACCTCAAACTTGTTCAAAGTCGCAAAGACAAGTTTAGGAAGCAAAATTGTTTCCAAAGCACATGACCAGTTTGCACAGATTGCTGTAGACGCCGTATTATCCGTCGCTGATCTGGAACGAAAAGATGTGGATTTCGAACTTATTAAGGTGGACGGCAAGGTTGGTGGATCTCTAGAAGATACCATACTTGTTAAGGGAGTAGTAGTGGATAAGGACTTTTCACATCCTCAGATGCCATCAGAGGTTCGGGACGCCAAACTAGCCATTCTCACCTGCGCTTTCGAACCTCCTAAACCAAAGACGAAGCACAAGCTGGACATATCATCCGTAGAGGAGTATAAGCGGTTACAGAAATACGAGTCCACGAAGTTTACAGAAATGATACAACAAATAAAGGATACGGGTGCTAATGTGGTAATATGCCAATGGGGTTTCGACGACGAAGCCAATCACCTACTCTTGACAAACGAACTTCCCGCTGTACGTTGGGTAGGTGGCCCGGAGATCGAGCTCATTGCCATTGCCACGAATGGAAGGATAGTACCCAGGTTTGAAGATCTGAGCGCGGAAAAACTGGGTAAAGCAGGCATTGTCCGAGAGATGTCGTTTGGCACAACGAGAGATAAGATGCTAGTGATTGAAGAATGCGCAAATACTCGAGCCGTCACAGTCTTTGTCCGCGGAAGCAATAAGATGGTAGGTCGAGATACGAGCTATTGTTTATGCTATCAATTGTACCTGAAAAGGAAGAGGCTGACTAACGAAAAACGTGCTAACTCCCACTGTAGATTATCGACGAAGCAAAGCGCTCGCTTCACGACGCACTCTGTGTCGTTCGAAATCTAGTTCGCGATAATCGGATAGTCTACGGTGGTGGAGCCGCAGAAATAGCTTGCTCATTAGCCGTGGAGGATGCTGCGGTCAAGGCAAGTTTCCTCTATATCCAGGATCTACATCAACGTGATTATCAGGAGAAAGTTATTTAACATCACGCGTTGAATAGAGCCCAGGTCTCGAACAGTACGCGATGCGTGCTTTCGCGGACGCACTCGACAGCGTACCCATGGCTTTGGCCGAGAATTCTGGCTTGAGCCCCATCGAAACGCTAGCGTCGATTAAATCTAAGCAAGTCAAGGAAAAGAATACTAGACTTGGGGTGGATTGTATGCAGACTGGCAGTAATGGTAAGTCGTTAGCTCCTATTTGCTTATTGGTACAAAAGGTAGCGCTGAGTGATCACTCTGCGTGCTACATCTCTCTAATTCGTCTGCGCTGCCTATTTTCACCTATTTCAATGAATTTTCTATTCCTCCGCCAACACCGCCCTCAGCGCTGTACCCGCGCTTGCCTTGATTATTTTTTGAGTTTCCTATTCAGCTTTCTTACATGTCTCTTTTTCTTTGTGATGGTTCAGGTGATGCGTTCCTGAGACTGTAACATATCCCCATTGGCGTCTCATTAGCACACCGCCATCCGCGTGGGAGACATAACCCCCACGCAGCATACGGACATTTTTTCTTTTGTTCATCCCGCACCAGTAGGACACCAGTGGCTGCAGTTATGCGAATTCCCCAACTCTATCATTATTCGCTTCTCGTTCCGTTTTGCGATCTTGGAAGATGCACTCCGCATCAAGCAGAACACATGAACAACTGCGCAGAATACGGCCGCTGATTCGATCGCCCATCACAGATATGCGCGAACATTTCGTCATCGATCCCTTAATCTCTAAACGGCAGCAGCTTCTACTAGCAACTCAGTTGTGCCGAATGGTTCTAAAGGTACGTTTGCTTTTCCATTATAGCTCACTATCTCTCCTCCTCCCAACAACCGTCAAATCTCCGTTCAACGCCTTCCCGTTTCTGTTCCGTTCCCTCTACCCTTTCTCGAGTCAGTAGTATTCCTACACCCGTCTCTCACAGCCGGTTTCTTCTACCCACCCGGTGGCGTCCAGCCTCGCATGCTCCACAGCACTCGCACCCTCCCTATCCAGATCTTTTTCGTCCCAACTCCCACGTCCTCGCCAGTGGTCACACGAAGCACCGTGCCTCGGACCCCTCTTTTCCCGCTTCTCTGGCAATTTTCCCCCCGCGAAACCCCTCACACCTGGTGGTTGGGTCACGTGGGGCCCAAATAGCTACGAAGTTGCAAAAGTCGGGAAGCTCGTGATGGGCGGAATTGGGGCGCACGGCCCGCCGGTCGTGCCCTTCCCTCATCCGCGATGCCGCGACAAGCAGGCAGCGCGAAGTGAAGCGAAGGATTTCGTGTCACGCCGGGCGGGAAGGAGCGGGAAGGGAAGGCGGGAGACATCTCTGTGTCACCTTCATCTCTGACCACCACTCCGATCCTTCAAAGAGATTACGGTCCTCTCCGTGCCCGTTTCGTGGGCACGATTTCTATATTTTCTATTCCCGTGCCTCTTATAGGTCGGATTTATCCTGTCCTTATCGCGGTGCGGTAGCGAGACGTGCCGTTGGAAGGAAGCACCACTGTCCCGAGGGTGCGGGTGGGATCGGCTTCCTTGTCTGGTCTCCTCATGCTCTCTCAACATCTCTGTTTTTCGTACCTACCTACCTTTTTGCTACTTACTCTTGGTTTCTTTTGTGTGAATGAGAGGGATGTACTGACAGTATCAGATTAACAACGTCATCATCGCCGGCAGCGACGAGAACGATTTCTAACCAACCCTCCCCCGTCCCTTCCTCCCCTCTTTCCCCCATAAAGAAACACAGTCATCCTGCACAGCTCAGCATCTCTTGATACCTTACCCATTGTAACGTTCACCCAGCAATCGGTCCGACTCCACTTTCCCGCCGACGACGGATCTGTGGCGTTCGCCATCTTTTAACGATTTCTTTAAAAAAAAAATTTCTCTTCTAGCCAAAACGTCTGCATGAGGGGTACGGGCACTACGATTATCCTGAATTGCCGGCCTGGCTGGGGTGGGCAACGGAGAAAATGAAGGATCGGGAGGATTTTGGAGTGGTGTGCATGTGGCTGAGAACGCCTGTTTGTTGGTGAACTTGGGGAACTACCGGGATGGGGAGGGGTGCATTTGTGGCGTTTCTCTTGTGTCTATAGAAAACTACAAAGTATGAAGTTGGGAAGATAGAAAAAGGTCATGCGAATTATGAGGTGATAGATGTCTTTTGTGGTACTCATATCGTGATCATGTGCCATGAATCCACTATACATCCTCCCCAAACCGTCGCTGATACCCCTCGCTTTCCGTCATCGGGAACTTCCCAACGTAAGAAGAGGCTGGATCTGCGGTAGACGTACGGATAGGGATAAGTATAGGAACTACAGTACGAACGGATAGACAACCGATCCTTCCATTTACGAACCTACGGACCTACGCACCTTACGAACTGAGACTGGGGTTGTTACTTGTACAGTACCTTAGGTATGATGAGGTGCGATACAAGCATTCCCCAGCTTCCCTAGAATCCTGCTGTATGTTTAAAATTCCACGTATGTACTGTACGTATGGACGAGGATCAGGTGTTCCAGACTTTCTGATAGTTTGATATATGGTTATGGATGCTGGTATGGATATCTGGCAGCTTCTACCGTAATGCAGGAACGGGTGTAGTTCTTGGAAGTTGTAGAATTGGGATTGGGATTCGGTCTATGGAGAATCTCGAAGGTTGAGTTGAGAAGGTAAGTTTGACTCAAACTCAAAATGGGATTTAATCACGAGAAACGGGACGAGAGGGAGTAAGTTATCGTTGCGACGTTCTTGATACCTGTATCGAAGACGATAGAACTGGTATAAGGACCTTCCCGACGTCTCTGATATTCCAGAACATGTGCATACAGGGAAGTCTCTACTCGAGGTACTGTACGCATCCTGTATGTGTGTGTGTGTGTGTGTGTGTGTGTGTGTGTGTGTGTGTGTGTGTGTGTGTGTGTGTGTACTATACCGTACAGTACCTCCATGCCCCCTACCAACCTCAATTCCCAAACCCGACTCCGCAAACCCCCTAGCAGCAGACTCACCTCTTTCACCCTCCCAACCCGCGCGAGGTGTCCACATAGCACCGAAAGCGCCGGAAGATGGTGAGACTTTGAGTACCGACACGTGGGATCACCGGGATGTCCAGTGGACGCTGCGAATGCACGCATGCGGCATGCTATGCCTTCGGTTTCGTGCCCGGTCGGCGCTTGTATTTGCGTGGGTCTGTAAAGTATCAGTATCCATCGATGTGCCTGAATGGTTAAAAATGGCTGGGTAAGGGGTTGGGTTGAAAGGGTATGAAAGATGTGATGGGGTTTGCTACTGTATCGCTGGACGCCGTTGGAGACCAGACGGGAAGGGAAGGGGTCGGGACTAGGTCTATGGATAGAAGGAGCGGCAAATGTACTGTAGCAACGTTACACCGCAGGAGATGGTGTTGAGGAGAGGTGGGATTCGAGATTTTCTGGAAGGACGCTAGAACGGAGTGGATACTGGGATGGAAGGATGGGAAGATGATATGGTAAGGTAGTAGATGCGGTACGTACCTTTTCTCGACATGCGAGCTTTATCCCGTGTGCCTGCATTTTGAAAACATCAAATGTTAGCTACTGTGAGTGAAGATTGCACGAAAAGTCCTTCTTTTGTGGATACTGTATCCGGTTCGTCACCCATAATTGTGGGTTGCGGGCGTTACTGTAAGTTTGTTCTTCATTTCCATCGGGAAACTTCCAGTTCGAGATGCCAGGACCGATAGTCCTAGTATACTCCCACAGCCATGATGCCAAAGAGGGATCCAAGACTCCAATGCAGCTGAGACCAAGGCTCTTGAAATGCAAATGTGAGATATCCTCTTCCCCTCCGCGATCTCGAAAAGCTGAGTCCCTTCATCAACGGACTTCCATAAAACTAAGTGCTTCCTTAGGCATCTGCAAGCTGCAGCCCTACCCCAAACACCCCCGTGCACCCCCAAAGACCACTACCAGATCCGGAAATATTCCAGCAACAAGCGTCGGACTCGATATTGGTTCATGACTCTCCAATTGCAGGTAGTAGGCCCGATAGCTTTTGCGCTTGCAACGAACGGATCGCGCACTAAAGACGTTGGTGTGGGTGGGGGTAACCCCCGTAACCCCCATCATGCCCGGTTGCGCTGCATTGACGTATCTTGACCCAAATGGGAAGGTCCCGGAAGGATAGTTGCGCACGTGGGAGCAAGGAAGGAGGGAAGCGTAGAATGGTTCTTGATGCCTCTAGATAGGCAGTCGAGCGTTCTGAACGATTATTGCTGGTGGTGCTGTTTTCGAGTCTGATGATCGTTTCGGGGTTCGCTTGCTGGATCTCGATCGACTCTCTCGTGGGGTGGGAAAACCGAGGTCCAGGACGATGGTTTGGGAGAGCTCTCCCAGCTGCTGCAACCAGTTTCGGTTCACGGCGAAGATGAAGTAGAGCTTCCAGCGAGTTTTTCCACGTGAATCCGAATTTTGAATCAAATGAAATCATTTTTGCTTACCTTTTCCACCTTCCCAAAAACCGGTGCTTTTCTTACCGGTCAACGCCGAGTGGCATATCCCGCAGTCTTCTGGACGGTAGTTTTGTTCCCTTGAACCTAGATAGAGGAAGTTCCTTGTTAGCGTTTTGGATAGTTCGATGGTCGTTTTCAGGTACGGTAGTCATGTAACTGGCGGAGAAAGCACCGCGAATGTATGTGATAGGGAGATGAAGACGAATGTATCCTTACAGAGGCCACTGTATATACCGTATTTGTTAGTAAATGTTACATGATAACATAAGAGAGAAAACGATCCGACTAGAGATCAAGACGTAGAATATAGAAAGGGTAGGTAAACGTCAATAGCCAAGTGCCATGACATTATTTAAGGTGATGTGGGGTGAAAACGTCTCAGTGGAGCAAAGGTATCTGTACGCGTACAGGTACTGTACAGCTGTACAGTACGCTGCATAACATAGCATCTTGATAGAGAATACTAATGTATCTCCAAGATATTGATGCCGTGTAATACAAATTATCCCGAGTCACAAACGGAAAAATTATAACATAAAGTTGCACTCACCAAATCATTCTATTCGCATGTTCATTTGGATGATCGCTAGCCTCATCATGGCATCTGTGAAAGATTGATGAGTTGTCAGTCACCCGCTCAACTACTGCGGTCGTTCATATGCCACAAGTCCGTAGCGCTCCCGCTCGCGCGTCACAGATTTTAACAGCCGCAAAGGACGGGGGGGAAATGACCAACCTGTCGCACGGGAACACTTTCTGGCAGCAAGAAAACCTACAGAAAGATCATCTTGTCAGCTGCGGATTTCGCTGATGATGCAGGAGAGCGATCAATATACCTAAACCATCGATATGACTTCGCATAGTGTCTACAACGGCCCCGTTTAGGCAATTCCTCGCCCGCCGTAATTCCAAGCTTTTCCTTGACCTGTAGGGAGACATGAATCAGGTTATTTCCCTCATGACTCTATTCTGACGGAAGGAAGTCTGTCCCTGCAGACTGTAAACGTGCGCGCGGCGGGCATCGAAACATTTCTCCTGAGAATATGAAGGAAATCACCCACCTTCTTTCGAAGAACGGTGTTGATAGCGCGAACTATTACGACTCAGAATGCTGACCCACAATCGGCTTGGCCGATGTTGGTCGAAAAGCTTCACGCTGTTGACTACCGAGGTAGCTACTGTATGTGTGCCGTGTACTAGACGACCAACGATCTGTCGGGATGATGTAACTTACCAGTCGCGGTGTTCACACGTAGAAACTTCACCTCTGGAATGCGGAACGCTATAGTAGAAAGTTATTAGGACTGTAACCTCATCGTGTCCTGATCGCAGCTTGATTATCATACTCATCTTGCGGTGACACTCTCGGCATATTGCTATAGCAGACTCCCCTCTCACTGAGACAACTCCTGGATCGGAATAAGGGGTTGAACATTCGGAACATGTCGGCGTGAAAGTGCTAGTACGCTCGGTCAATGCTATGTATACACTCTCTCGGCGAGAATGATAATACCTTGGTAGGAGATCGACCACGGTACAACCATCGAGGTCAAGATATCCTGCTCGTGCGGAATTGGCATGCATCATGTCCATTCGATAGCCTCAAATCAGCAAGTCAGTACAGTTTCATAACCCCCTTTAGAGATTCAAAGTCACCTATTCCTAGAGGATTGGTACATTTCTTGCACGTCTGCTCTCGTATGCCTGAATGATCGCCTTTGATATTGTTTCGAATGTTAGATACATCCATTATGTCCTTGCAACGATCGCACTTGATCGTGATGCTAAGAGAGCGCAACTCGAGAAGTTCAATGCCGTGAAGTTCAAGGTGAGGAAAGGAAATTGCTACGCCTCGCTCTAACGCCGCCGCTCCCTGTTGCTCTGATGATTCTACCGTCTCTTCCTCCCCTTCAGTATCGTCGCCAGTCTCTTCATCGGAGTCGTAGCTAGAATACTCGTCGGAATCATTTTCTTCATCATCCTTACCTACCGTCCACTCCGGGGGCCTAGGGATAGTGATTACATGGCTACGATTCTCTGATTCTTCGAGAGCGTTGTTTGTTGGTAAGTTCGGCTCTTTGCGTTCCTCAATAGTAAATTGTGACATATCGGTGACTATGTTTTGCTCGGGAACAGCCGTCCGAACGCTCATTACGTGCATATTTTGTGACAAGTAATTGATATGTGCCATCAAAGACATGTCAGAGTATTGCTGCGCACGTTCTTTAAATGCCGTCTCTACTGGCTCAGCGGCCTCTCGTGAAACACCCAGTACTTCGATAGTACATGGTTCCAAGTTATAGTCAAAAGGAACGGTAATTTTAATAATCTTTACAGCTTGAAGAGGAATTGTGAGGTCCTGTCTCTTTCTTGGCTCGACCGGAATAGTATAATCCATACCACTTGACGATTTGAAGAAATTAGGGAGCCTCCCTAGCCGCGCTTCTAGCTGCCGCGTCTCTAAGATCCGCTTTTTCTCTGCTAAAGCTCTCTGCTCTGTTGTGTAAGATGGTAAGGACTTTGAAGGATTCACCGTTACGTGAACGGTAAGATCTTTCTTCTGCGTATGTTTAATCTCACTCACCGTTACGTTACTAGCAGATGCAGGAGCTTTGGACTCCTTGTTAGTATGCTTGACAAGCTTGATAGTATCGGCTTTTTGCGCTGACAGTATCCCTTCAAGCTGCTTATCCAGGGTATTAAGCATCTGTAAGAGCGTAGCTCCAGGCGACGATGCAGCAATGGCATCAAAGCCCCTTTCGACATTGATCTGAAAGCCCCGCTCTAATTCCTTGTTGGTTACGCGGAGGCTAGGAAACTCGTCCTTGGGGTAATTTCGTGGCACGGTGAGGACGCATTGCAGAGCCTGAATATCATATGGGAAGTCCGGATCGGACGGGATCAACCTAAAGGCAAAGACCGTCCCGTCATCCTTTGGAGAGTATCTCCGACGGATCTGGGATATCTGGAATTCCCATGGGTCCTCAACCTGGCCCCGTGGGACAGGACGTTGCACAATACGAGAGCTGTCGACGGGCGGTGCGACATATTGGCGGGCTGAACCGGGAGCTACCCGTGACGATCTTGGATTTCGTTCCTGATCCGTGACCGAACTACCATGCCCGCGATCAGACGATTCGGGTTGATGCTTTCGTGACTTGCTTTGAGACTGCTCGGTTTGCGGCGGATTCGCGGCCTGCAATCTTGAAGCATCGTGGAGGTATGGACAAGCGTCGCCAGCCCTGCAGCCTAACATTAAATCATGTCAAATCAGTACCAAGCCAGGAAAAGCACTTCTTGACACAAGGAGGAGGTGAGGTTGCTGATTTGATATCCCCCCACGAGACGGGAGGACGAACCCCCACGGATATAGAACACAAAAAAGGGACATCAACAATGATGTGAAATGCTAATAGACGAAGCTCTAAAGAAACTAACGTAATGATTACCTGACCTGGTCGCGAAGAAACGACACAGCTGATTTCTCTTTCGGCGTGGCGCAGAAGCCTGAGGGTGATGGCCGTGAGGCTGAGATGATGCCACATCAGAGGTTGCAGGGCCTGGAATTATTATTGAACATCAGTACAGCAGCAGATGACCAGAGGTGCAGCGGCGGCTAGACAACGCATCAAGGGCCGTCAGGAGCCGTTTAGGGGACGTCACGTACCGGATTGTCCACCGTGATTGGGGTCAATGGGCGGGGCGGCATCGCAGTTGCCTGATGGGATTTCCGATTGCATGGTTGATAGGACGTTGTTTTTAGAATTTGTTGATTGATGATACGGCGCTGGAAGTAAAGATTGGCGCTGATGTTGAACTATGATACTATCGGACGTGGAGACAGGGAAACCTGGGGAGGATAAGGCGATCCTGGGGTAGTTGTTGTCTAGTTGAGCTCTGAGCCTATGGCTACGTACCGACTATTAACGCCTCAACGCGAAAATATGGTCAGCTGCTCACAAAGGACGACGGATTGGCAATAACAATGAGACGGGTACTTGATCACTTTGTACTCGTGTCCTTCGTCAGACGGGAGCGCCGACCTATGCTTTTCTACCCTCATCTTGTCGGAAGGGTCCAACTATCGGATGCAACGTAAACCCACGTACGATTTGATATCGTACACTGAATGACTGTTTTGCTTCCAGTCATTTGTTTTGACGACAACTATAGAGCATGAAGAGATGGATGAGTGTTACAGGCGCTGGGTAGATCTTGAGTCATAAGGCTGCATTTAGGCTTGGACCGATCTTCACGATGCATCGTCGTGAAGGTTAGGTATGTTCTGGCTTGACAGGTCACTTCTCCTAACCGCTGTGGTGGCATATTGTGCCTATGTAATGTTAGGCATTTAGGTGTCTCTGCTTGAGGGCACAGAAGAGCGCTTCTTGATACTACTACCAGCTGCCAAAGTACAGGTAGAACATACTGTATGCTCAGGTACATGTAGTTCTACTGTACCTGTATTTGTACACCATATAGAAGATAGGAGATATAGGTCGCTTGGGTAGATACTTTTTCGGTACTTCACTCATGAATACCTTGGATCTACATTCTCCCTTGAGGCAGAAACTCGTAGAACTCTTCCTGACCTAATCATGATGACTCCTTCTCGTGTTGCAGATGTTGCCATGATGGCGAAACGGCCGTGAGAAGAATTGGAGTTCGGCATTCCTTTTCGCATCTCTCTTCTAAGTGTTTACGTCTTGGGCAATTGCCCCCTTCTAGACCTCTTTGTTGACTGATGTCCTTCGGTCCGATGGAGGATGACTATGAACCTTCATCAAAGAACCCAGTCGCATCTTCTACAGAGAGTTCTTTGTCTGGTGTTGTCCGCCTTGCACAGCAGTCAAAGCGTTAATCCGAGTTTAATGTCCAGTAGTACTTTGTAGATGAGGCATCAAAACATCCCTTCGTCCTGTTACTCACAGACCAGATTTCCAAGGCAGCTGAGATGTTTCCTCAATATGATTCATAGACCTAGTGAAATCCTCAGTTCCCCGCCAGCCGAGTTACCAAATCCAAAAGGTATTCCACCAACGACATATGCTCAAACTAGGTACTCGTAGCGTTTCTCTAAATCATTCTTTCTCCTCGTTTTTTTTGGCGAAGTTGAACCCGCAGGGATATTGCAGCGCGGCAGGCGGGCCTCTTCCCATCTGAAAGAGAAGAAATAAAAAAAAAAAATCCCCGCGGCCGCCGAAGTGCTCTTTCGGCAAAGCAGAGAATGGTAGAATGCAACCTTCTCGTGAGCCACAAGATGCACAACGAAGCACAAACATGGATAGTTCCCTACGCCAATGCATAAGCGCTTCCGCTTTCAAACATACAAAGATGATTCAGAAGAGGCGGTAAGAGAGTGCGTTGACGAGATCTGAATTCTGAGTCGTCCAAATCGCTTCTCACATGTTTTCTCCCGTCGGTTGGCATGCTGCGATTCAATGCGCGATAATTATTGTTGGGCTGGGTGAGGAACATGGACGAAGTGGAGGAGGGAGGGGGAGGAAAGGGAGAGCACCTCACATACGGGTTGGCCAAGGTAACAAGGGGATGAAGATAAAAGAAAATTCAACTTCAAGTTCCCTGAAGAGTTGCACACATCAGTATTACCTCAACTATTGAATTAAGTACCTAAGCTGTTTGCCATCTACTTTGCTCTCTGAAGATATGGCTAAGTGATGGAACAATTCGAAAACACTATGTGGGCATTCATTTGCTACCCATCCTCAGTCCTTCTTGCCTGAGCAACCCGAAGAATTATCGGCCCAAGCCTTCTCGGGGCTGAGTTCCATAAAAGTACAGTGAGTAATAGTACAAGTCCAGACGACGGAAATATGACCGGTAAAACATGTGATACCCTTTCCCCATCATGCGTGAGCTACCAGTAATATATGCCCCAAGCCAGTGCTATCCGCCGTCCATTACGAAGTAAAAGTATAAAGTATGCAGAAAAATCATGGTCTCGTATGCAGTGAGACATCAAAGCATGACCTGGTATCAAGAATAAATAATTTTTTTTTTTGAAAGCAGAAAAAAAGTAAAAAGAACAGCCAAGGCTAGTTAGAGTCCACTGTTAAAGGCATGGACCGAAGAATATGAAAGCTGTTCGCAATGCCGGACGCCGTAAGATGATTTGCTAGTCTGAAAGAAACGCCGTTACGCTATGTGTCATTAGACAAAGTGGATAAATGCATCTGGAACCTCCCTGAAGCAAATATGGCCGTAAAATGTGGTTGAGAATTCGGGGATTAAGGCGTATGGTAAGGGGTAGAAATTTTGGAATCCGACTCTTCTACCACCCCCTCTCGTGATATTCTTGCAGTCCATTGTCGAAATACGCATTGAATGAATTAGTGGGTTTTGTTTCCTTTAGAGTGACCATGTGATGACTCTCGCCGGGGTAATTCCTAAGGTTTTTGACATCGTTTGATGTATGCCTACGCTTCAGAACGGCACTTGAAGTAGCATTTTTCTGTTGACGTTCCCAAAGGAGGTGCTTCCTTAAAGATTCGGTAAGCTCTGTTGAAAGCATATTTCGTCGGGTGGTGCGTGGGGAAAGAGCTGGTTGATGAGTATTCGAAGTGGTGATGATGATGGGTCGTGACTGAGAGCGAGGAATATCAGGTTCTTGTTGCGGGTCATGAAATTGCACGCTAGGTTCTGCTTTAGGAGATGTAGCGATAGATGGGCCGTTGGGGGAGGAAGTCCGTGAACGCCGCAGTCCATGAGGCTGGCGGGTAGCAGCTTGCTGGAGCGCTGCGGCACGATCTCCTTCGTGCATCAAGGTCGTTAGGAGGGAGCGTCGTGATGTCAAGTTTGGTCGTGAATCGACTCTTTTAAACATGTTCTTCTCTTCTAGACTAGAAGGTCCACTCTCCATATCTGAGTCTTCCCAATCATTCTCATCCTCATCGTCTTCAATGGCGCTTTCCGACATCGACTCTTCGTCTTCGTCGTCAGATTCTAGAGCGCTATCGCTATTGTTCTTATTTTGATTATAGATAGCCCGCGTGACAATTTCGTCTCTGAAAGAGGTCTGCTTGCGGTTAAAAGTTGGACGTTTGAGGCCTTCAGCAAGGGAGCTACGGTTTGCTAGAGACATATGCGTTTCTAACGAGCTTTCGCCACCTTCGTCTGAGGATGCACCAATGATAAAGCCAGGCTTCTTCTTGAATTGTTCGCCCTCTGCTTTGTAGTTATCAGTGTTTTTTAAAATAGTCTTGGGAAGCGCCTGCGTGCCCGAACGGTATGACGAGACCGCCTGACCCGGAGAAAATCCAATTGTTACGCTGTGATCAGTCATCTCAGTGGTAGAACTACTGTCCGATGGCACCGGCGGGCTTAAATTCGATCCGTCGGTGTATGCTTCGGTGGCAACTGTAGATGTAGATGAATCCGGAGGTAAATTAGAAGGCATCTGATCACGTTGAGTCGTTGATTCTGCAATGGATTGCATGGTTTGTCGGGACGGCTGTGACGGTTTCACGGCTGGTTTCTGCATTGTAGCGATTGAGCAAGAACGAGGTAATGGAAGAGGCGACAACGGCTCCAACTCTTTCTTTTCCTTTATCGAAGTAACAATCTTTTCTAAGTCTACGGGTGTAATGTGTTTCTCGAATCCTCTACTGCGGCTTTCTGAAGAGTCAAGTCGTCGCAATTCAGGTCTAATGGGGGATGAGAGCGCCTGCGGTGTTTGGGCAGGTGCGTCCGAGTCAAGAGATTCCACGCTTGAGGATAATTCTGGTGCTTCCTCGGAGGAGCGCGATTGATTTAATGATGACGGTCCGTGAAGGCGTTTTGAGGAAGATGAGGAGGAAGGTAAGCTTCGGTTTAAGGACCATCGCTCTTTGAAGTTCGGCTTTTGATCAGGCGCACAACAAAATGTCTCACGGTTCCAAAGCCGCCAAGAGAAATTCTCTAGTCTTTTGCCGTCTTCCATCGTAGTTGAGCACTTGGAGAATACTGTAGTTAAAAATGAAAGGATTAGCTGAAAGGCTAATTGCACGAGGTTTTTTTTTGGCCCTCAGATGCTATCATCCAGCGACCAAAATTCGACTTACCAGACCAGAGCATGAATAGATTCACGACGTTCGTTGTGTCAATCGTGTGCATCGATGCGGGCTCCACCCTCACGATAGGTCTTTCCGAACCGAAAGGCATTTTTGCGATGTTGCGCCCGAGAAGAGGAGTTTGGGTGCTGTTGAGTTTATGTGTCGGTTGTTCAGGTAGTAAGGTAGTGGCTGTTTGCGTCGCGAAGAGTGAGAGTGAGTGATTGCGTCAAAGATCGGCAGGCCCGTAGCGAGGTACTGCGGCGGATTGGCGTCACAGCGAGGGCGGCAAAAGGCAACAGATGGATAAAGCTAGATAAGATGGCATGCCCGCCGAATGAATAATGGAAGTTCTTCTAGAGTAGATGCACACACTTCAAAGGTTGTTGGGAACGAATGTGCTGGGTGTGTAAAAAGGTTTTTGTGGGTGGTGTTTAGGGAAGAGAGTTCCTTTGTTGTCGGGATGGGGAAAAACTGGGGGGTGGGCAATGCTACATAAAAAGCCGCCGGGTGTGGGAGAAAGAAGGAACAAGACTGGAACGGGGAACGATGGCCAGGCTGCTTCGCTGCTTTTTGTCTGACTGCTGCTCTAAGGGCCGCAACCTCGTCAAGCCAGTTACCAAACCTGTGGGACGAGAGGCGTTCAACGTGCATGGGGGTCGATGTGGACAGTCAGGGAGGAAGGAGGAAGGGGGTGGATAAGGGCATGAAAGCACTTTTACCGGGGTTAGAAGCGTGTGATGAGGGAACCTGAAAGGGAACAGGCCCTGACCAGGGGATCACGGGGAAAGAGGAAAGACCAAATCAACCAAAAGTGACCGTTTTAGAGGCTTGACTAAGACTTGACTTGGCTTGTGCTGGATTTGGGGGGATTGGAGGAATCTTTTGAGAGCCTTCAGGCTTTTTGGGGGTTTTTGCGAGGTAAACTTAGCGTGCGACGTACTTTGGGCGTGCTCAACTGCCAACTGGTGCTTTTTCGGGGGCGCTATAAACAACTTTTACAAGGTATCACACGTATCAATACCTTTCGTAACAAGTGCCTAAACCCCGTGTCAAATACTCTCATCAAATCATCAGTATCACATTTCAAGGCTGTTACTCTCGCCGCGGCGGGAAGGACAGCCTGTAAACTTAACCTTTAACTGACGGGTTTGACGGGTCGTTATTTGATGATGATAGATCATTTGTTACTTTGTTGTTGTCAAATCGCCTAATAGCAAAAGCCTGGCAGCCGCTCGCCCTTCTGTTTTGCTGCCAATACCCTTCCACGTCACATTCCATTCACGCGTCGTAGAGCAATGCTTTCTGTTTTATTCGTTTCTTTGCCCTTTCAATCACAAAGTCTACAAACGGTCACGGTTTACATGAGTAGTTACCTTTTAGAGGAAGTTTCATCAGTTTCTCGTCCCTACATCTTGGCAGCTCTGTAGACTGTGGGGACACCTGAGAGATGTCAATCTGCCTGCTGCTAAGTCAACAAGCGCGACACTTCCGATTGTTCCCCTACGATAGCGCCTACTTAGTGACTATTTAGACTCCCTATTTCTCTCCTTTTAACATATCTCTTTTTGCGAGCAAATAACAATTCCAACACGTGCTCCCCTGATACGGACTCGCGAAAATCCATATCGAGATATGTCAAGGCAACGACATTGACCAAGCAGGTACTTCGAAAAGCCTAGGCGTGGGGATCAGCAGTATCACGAGACTGCCAGTACACAAGAGATACTCGTCAGCAGACTCTCAAAAGGCGAGAAACAGCGCTGCAACGGACACGGCGAGAATCCTTCGCAAGGAAGGAGAATTATGGACTTGCCTTGTCTTCCAGAAGCCCCGACGAAGCCGCTAACTTTACTACAAAGACCGTCAAGACTGAACCGCTCACGGTTCTACTTCATGCACCAGACCGCAGCTGACTCGACAAGTCGTGACATGGACCAAGGTCCAAGCTAGCGTTTTGCCATCAGAAATTGAAGGCTCGTGAGTTCGAGTGATATATTCTACCAACAGCCGTGCTCCTGATCGAGCAATTCCATCCCGTACTTTGCGACGTTATCGCGGGACTTTTAAGATACTGCTTGCCCTTTCCATCCGTCTCAAAACTCCGGAAGGTATGGTGTACTGTAGGTACAGTACATCGTTGATGTGCAAGATCAAAGAGCAGCAACCCGCAATGTACCCTCGAGGTACCATTTTGGTTTCATAGCGTGGGATGACCACTGCTTTTCAATAATACATATCGCCCACGTGTGATACGAAAAAGATTACAGCTCTGTTTGCGGGGGATCTGTGTGAAGCACATTTACCGAGCATTTATCCAGATCTGCTGCGGCGATTTAGTCTGTGCCTGGGGCTTCCAATTCCGGCGCCTCAGCAGCATCGTTAATCCCAAAGCGCTGCAGGATGGAATTCCATAACACCAAACTACATACCTTTACAGAAACTCTGGAACTCCATTATTCAGAGCTTTACCAAAAGACATCATTCAACTGAAAAAAATTCTTCCGTATACCTTTCTACAGAGTCGAGTATTCGGGACGGATCCCGAGACAGTAGTATGGCGATGCTGCCCGACTATCTGCTAATTCACATTTTCACCAGCACGTTATTGTTCGCTATTAAGTCTGAAACGCGACGGCCTATGACAAGAGCTATCACATGCTCTGATAGCTTTTTGCACTGAGGCTGGAAACACCAATGAACGAGCTCAGAGTTGATGGTACTTCTTAACCTGACCTCTTTGCTTTTATAAAATAATTCCTCCGTCGGCGGGCTATCTTTCTATTTCATCAATACAGATAGAAGAACTGGAAGAGCGGACGTCTCAACCCGTTAGGAACCTTTTGAATATCAACGGGTATCAAGAACTTTTTGCGATCAACTCTTCAATCTATCTCAAGTCTCGGTGAGAGATGATCTTGAGGGGCTGAAGTAGTAGGAGACATTCAGCAGCTCGTTGGATAGGTTTGTCCGATACAGAATAATACGGCATCTCAATTCTCGAGATCTGTCCTCGTGTTGTGGGGTACTTTTGCCTGTATTTTGAGACATTCCATGGGGGAGAGTTTGGGGCTCTCTCGCATCATTGGAGCACGCAAGGAGTTTTATCGGAGCTGCCTATCGTGTACATTTATTTACCTCGCGGTTATTCGCCTTAGTCAACGAAAAAGAAGTCGATTCGAAGGTTACAGGTGTAGAGGTACAAATTCTGCCATAATGCAACGTTGAGCTCGTCCCAAAATGTCTTCGTAGGTCATTCGGTCAAGATGGTCGAATCATAGTTCACCGGCACGATCATGTGTACAGCGACAACAAGCAGCTTACAGCCGGTTTCATGCGCTGTACAAAATCGCGACAGCGAACAAAATCATCCACAAAATACCTTGCACAACAATGTCATCTTGTCGATCTCGTTCGTTCTCCAGAAGAAAACAGGCAAAAAGCATATTTACCAACCCCCGGGTTTGATTCTACCTTTGGCAATTCGAATCAACGGGAGAAGCAGATGACCTTCTACAGGTTCTCACATAAAGCAGGCGCAGGTAGATCAACATAGCTACAGGATCTCTTCACCGCATCTCGCCGCTGGACTGTTACTTGACCTTGGACCCTTTCCAGTCTTTGGGTGGCCACAACATGGCCAGGCCTCACGGTCCGCCTAGCCGAACGGGAGGACTTTCAAGCTCTTTACCCCACAAAACGACCTTGGACTTCCACTTGCCTTTCTACCGTCTCTCTAAACTTAATCAAATTACCAAAAACGTTGGACTACGCCTCAGTCTCATGATTTATCAAAAAGACTGTATGCAAAATAGCCATCAACTCCTTTAATACGGTTGAGAAGCACGACGGCGATTCAGCTTTATATGGAACTTGGCTATTTCAGCCCATCCAGGACCGCTTCGAGTCATATCTTCTTCTATTAGCCTTTCACCTGAGTAATGATGGAGGAAAAGGGTTTCCTATCTACTTATTCTTTTCAGTAACGACCGCTTGCATAGCGAAAGTGATATATTACGATATTCCACGGTGCTCAGTCTGGTCTCTCCTTCAAAGTCTAGAATCACACGGGGCCCTGAGTCTTCCTTACACTTGGAATTCCCCAAATTGCTTCTTGAGAGCACCGTTCCACTTCATCGGAACACTAACTCCACATGTTCCGAAGCGTCAGTTACCTCAACTATTTCGCTCACAGGCTTCAAATCGACTGGGACATTAAAACAGTCTGTTAATAACGTAATGGTGTGGTGCACCCACGACTCTACAGTCTGTACACCATATGATTTGATCTTTATAGCTCCCAAACCGCAGTGTTGCGCGCGCTCTATGTGTCCTCCACCACTATATTTGGACTGTACACGTTAGATAAGGTCGACCTCGCATGCAAAGGCTGCAAAGTTCTTCTTCTCCTTGCTATGGTCTATGGAAAAGAGGTACATCTTAATGTAGCATTATAGGCAGGGATCGGCCCGGGGATGTAGGGTCTATCGCTCTCCGGCTTACCTGAGAGGCGATGTCTCACTCAGTCAGAGTCCCTATTGATCTGATCCTAGCATCATCTTGCCCTTTCAGTACTCCCGCATGTTGTTTGACAAAAACGAAGACTTGAAAGTCACCAAAGTACGTCCTGAAGGAGCATGAGGAGCTACGGAAATGTGAACATCGGAGAATACGTTCTTCCTCATCTTTTGGCCAGACGCGACCATCATGCCCTGGGCCGCAGGCGATCTTGTCCTATCATATCTGCAACGTGGATCAGGTAGTGCCGGTATGTTGGCCCAGACACTGTTTTGCAAGTTTATAACTTTTAAGGGTCGAATCTGCAGGTTTCTTTCGGTACCTGGGAAATAGAATGAATCTCCACCCGTTATTTGGACATGTTACAAGTACCTTAACCTGTGAGTTTAAGGCTTTCAAGCAGGTGTGGGTGCAGGAGCCCATTTCCCGGGGCGATGGGACGAAAGCCACAGCTGCGACCCGACGACCTGGGAATGGCTGTCCAACTTAACCTGAACGAGACCGGGACAAGGCGGGCAAGGATTCAATACCGTTTAGCACACTCGGAAGTAGACAAGTTCACAACGGAAGTACTGTTAGTCTGCACTCGCTTACACTTCCGCCGCGAAAATCCATGCTGCCAGCTGCCACCTCATGCTTCCTGAGGTGCCGGCTATCGTTGTATTACCCGCCCCATACGGTACACCCACGCTTCCCCGTCACCTACTTTTTGCCGATAGCTCAACACCCGTCATCCATCTCTGTCGGATCTCAGTAGTGAGAACAACGTTTCCCGGCTAAAATTCCAGGGTAGGTGGCCTTAATGCGTACTTAGGATGAAGTTGGTAAGTACATAATGATTTCTCAACCCTCTTACGTACAACTTTACTGGTATGTATTGCTTGCACTGTCCTTGACGGTCCGATGAAAAGAAAAGCACGACATTTTCTCTCTTAAACATGACCTCTGATATCGTTCCTTGGCATCATCTCTTCAATCTCCGTTTTCAGTGTGACGGTTTCACAGGTCCGCGATTCAGGTCAGCTCAAAATATTCCGCCGCTTCATCATCTCGCATTCCGAGCAATCAAGCTCTCCTCGAACAGGCGTTCTCCAGAGTTTCGACAGACGCCAATCCCAGGCAAGATCTCGTGGAGGGCATTCTTCCAAACTTCCATACCTTATCTCCACCAATTTTCCCAACTGCCTCGTTGGGGCCAGGATGTTCCGGGGTCGGAGAAGATGCAACAAGCGAAGTCTCCAGTGAGAGTTTTACCGCATCGGGATAGGCCGATGGCTCGTGTAGTCGATAGCGTACGGGGGGAAAGCGGGATAGGACCAGGTGGAAACCCTTGAGCCCTTACAAGTTACGACCCTTCTTTGGGGATCTCCTGCTTCATGCAACAGCTCCCTACATCATGTTGTGGGTACTGACATCGTCGACTCGTGTGTAAAAGCGCCATGGAATCCCATCACGAAGGAAGTATCAGGGGAATTGGCGCCTGTGTCAGTTCTTTTGGGAGTTGCGAGGACCCGACGCCAGGGTAAAGCAAAGAAACGCTTCCAGCACGACTCTCACGAGGGCAAGAGAAACCAAAACCTTCGATAGCGGTGTCCGTCGTTGGGGATCCTGATTCACATTAATCGCCTAATTCGATTCTATCATTATGTGCTCATAATCTACAGAAGCGAATGCCGGAGATGAAAAGGGATCCTTGGATTTGGGATGATAACGGGCTGCTTGTTCATCCCAAAAGTTGACACAAGTACTCAACTGCCAGTTTGGCATGGAGGTGCGGAGATTGTACCTCGTGATATCTGCTTGACGCGCTGGAGATCACGTTGGTAGGATTCCTTTGCCCTTTGGGCAGCAAACCAACGTATATTATGGATTATGATTCTACCTGTACCATTATAACAGCAGTCAGCAAACAGGTAAGCTCTTTCACTTGCTATTCCGCAACACTTAAGCTTTATTATTGTACTGTATGGTACTTCTACTTTAACGGAGTACTTGTATAAGCACAAAATGCTTTTGTCGGACTGTCCCCCACGCGCATGCTCAGTCATCTCTGCTCACACCCACACTGTTGATGCGTTTAAAACGCGTGCGTGCGGTCAGCACAGTTATGTCACAGCGCCATACCATCGGACACCACATCATGCCGGTTGGCTGGTGTGAGGGGACATCGAATGAAATTTTGTGCTCTGTGCTCACGCTTCGGCATCTCACATCTCATCTGATAAGTCGAAGCGGAGCGCTGCGGGGGGATTGCGGGCGGGCAGGCAAGGCGAAGGGAAAGGGAGGGAAGGATTCAAAGGCGAAGGGTCGGAACGAGAAATCGCTGACCACCTCCAAAATCCTTCTCGGAACCAGCCAGATGAACAAACGGCATCCTTCTTAACACGAGAGAAGTTCTGTTTACCGTTGTTACCATCTACCGGCCAGGCTGTTATAGTTACAACGTCGCACGTCCTGTTTTTCGGGGTTCCTAGCCAATCGTTGTGCTATATTCGCTTCCAAATCAGCCATAATGAACATTCAGGCTCATGTCCTGGCCAATGCAGGGTTTCCTATTTCTGTAAGTTTTGATCGAAGATTTCATCTCAAACTCGCAAGTTCGCAACAAGTACCTGGATACGGAGTACAGGCTGCAGTTATTCTTAATTACAGTACGAGGTACAACGTACCAAAGCCATGTGTTTCTCGTCGATCTTTCATACTCCATGTAATAATCGTCGTACAGTTAATCAAAATGTCTTTCATTCATCTGACTGACATCACGTATCCTTTGCCATTGCAGTTCATCACCAGCATCGACCGTTCAGCAGCTGTGAACATCAACAACAAAATCTAGGAAGAACAGGACTCAAATCTGACAAGCACCCCTAGTGAAGTACATCATAACCCTAAGCACCTCTTACGAGTGTTCCCTTTCCCCATATTCCACAGTAGATCCGATGCGATCACTACCTTACTTCTTCCTCCAAAACAGCCTGTGTCCCCCGTTTTCTGCACGAAAGCTTACCTCTTGTCATCCGCCATACTTGGTGCGACCACACCTCACAGCATGCGCGCCGCTTTTCTACCCCTCAGCCCTCTCCTATTCTCGTCATCATCCAAATTTCAATCTATCCTCATACCCGTAACCACGTCGTCGGGTCTCCGTCTCGCACCGCCCGCATTCTCTCCATGAGTATGTTCGGCTGACAGCGCGCACCATGCTTCTCTACCATGAGTGCCCTCCCCTCCCTGTCGTCGTCGCATCCAGCTCAACGCAAAACCCTTTTTCGAGCGTTTTAGGACAAATGTGGCAAACTGGCCGGAGGAGGGCCAGGGCAGCTCTGTACGGTGCTGCTTTGGCCCTGGAGACCCCACACCAACCAACGTTACAGCAGCAGTCTCCCTTCCAAACATATGTAGCGGATGATCTCCAACCACCTGGGGCCCTACAATGGGTTCGTACCTTCCACCCTTTCGCGCGAGCACAGCTTGTAGGCGGTCAGCCTCGCCGGAGCTGTATCTCCAAGTTTGGCGCCCAGCGACCGCAAGCTTAATAATGCTTTGAGCCTGCGAAAACCTGGGATCGGTTCCTTCAACTTTCAAATCTGCAGTCAGGCAGCCAACACGGTAGTTTCATTCGCAGGTTTCGAAAGAGGTAGATCTGTCAGGTGAGTATACATGAGTTCTTTTGTGTTCTAACTTTGTGAGTGTCAGCGGTGACTCTAGCACTATGGAATCCAGTTCGGCGAATTGCTGAAAAATGGCGCAACGGGCATGCCTGCATATGGCGGTCGGTGTATTACCTTACCTGCACAGGAAACAATGTGGTTTATGTGCGGGGGCTGCAGAGTCAGAAGGGGCGTGGGTAGGAGATACTCTTCCCTCTTCACTTTGTGACATCAGGGCACTGAGAGATGGTGTTGTACTGTATCGGCACTTTTTTAATATTCTAACACCTTATACGGGGCCAGCTATAAGATGTCAGTTGGAGTTTCTGTTTAAGATTGAAGGGTCCAGAGTAGTAAGTGTTGGGCCTGAGTATGCACAAAGGCGGCAGTGTGACTGCTGATTCGGGTTCACAATTACCATCCGAATGAAGAGCACGCTCGAAATATCACGCTTTTTGTCCTTTTCGTATCCATGTCTTTCATTTTTGAGATGCAGTAGCACTAACTCCAGTCATTATATGCTTTCCATCAATGATATCCCTTTCCTGGCATATCTTCGAGTTGTAATTATCGTCTGCATGCTACTCATTATTAACCCCGTCAACTCTTCGCAAACAACTCTCCGCATTCTCTACTTATAGAAACAAACAACACATCAAACACTTATCGCAATATACCTAGTCATCCAACGCCAACTGGCAGCCCCCTTATCCTATGCTCAGGCATTGTAATCTGTAACGCATGCCCACCCTTCTCGGTCCCAAGGGAAAGTAGAAGACCTATCTAGCCCTCAAGCTGCAGAGCTGCAATCAAACCCACGAGGCCCAATAAATTAAAATCTATCTACGTATCTTTTTTCATGCACGCATCAGATAATGTACCAAATCTAGGCCGTTTTTGCACACAACCACAGCCAAATTCACGCCAGTCAGATCAGGGGTCCTTCAAACTGGACCTAAAATCCTCCCCCCCCCCCCGGGGGGGAACCGCTGCAAGAAAAAAATCTCCGGCTTGCGGCGTCCAGTGCACCCGCCCGTGGCTGATAAACGCACACTGTACGGGGACCTAATAACGCATGCTCTGTTCTACTTGCGTGCTGGACTTGCCCAAAAGCTGCACCATCACGGTCGTCGTTCAGCGGTAGTTGTCCGGTTTCAGTAGTCATGAAGGCATATAGGCACCTACTCAACTACGGGGGAATCTACACATCTACACAGTTTTCTCGTCTACCGAAACACCAAAACACTGAAATAACAACTGACGCGTTGACAGAACTCGCTCCAACCTTTTCCTTGTCATACACGAGTTTTTTTCTGCGGATAGAGGCGGCGTGAAAATGGAACACATCTATATTTGTGTTTGTGTGAATCGAACTAGTTACGAAAGAAGACGTCGCTGTTGCTCTTATTAGTCAACTATCCAACTACCAAACTAACAAAATTGACCTGGAGCATCTTCATCTCGGGGTTATCAAAGACCGAGTGTAGGTAGGGTCTACACATGCCGTACCGTAGGCCCGGGACGAGCCGCAGATAAGATAGACGTACGCTACAGTATAAGTAGGGAGAAGATATGAGGGAGTTCCGTACGCATAGCCAAGTAGGTCCCGTTAGAACCACAATAGCGATAGCGCGAATAGGTTTGCATAACGAATATCTACATCCAACCCACTCCCCCAAAAAAAGAAAAATTGAATCCCAGTAGTTCCCCCCTCCCCTTCCCGTCGCACCCCCCATGTCTGATATTCGTCGACCGACCCTACCTTACTCTCTCTTCTATTCCCCCATCCATAGTCTAACATACCGTACCACGACAGCATACGGCAATCGCGTCATCTCATCACACGACGGTAGCACGATCAGAACGGTCCGCCCCGTCTGGCTTCCACCGTTCCTCGGCCGTTGTTATTGGAGGTGCGCAAGCGGTGTGGGGGCCGGGGCTAGGGCTGAGGGTTAGGGCTGACACTGGCGGCTAAGAGTGAGGGTGAAGGTGAGACCGTGGTTTGCGGTTAGCTGAATTGAGGTGGTATAGGCGTGTAAGGGGAGTATGAATGTGTGTAGATCTTGAAGGGAGGTGAAGGGGGGGGAATCCAACAGGGTTGGGTAATGCCGAAATATGGTGAGAGAAACCACTTTAGGACAATACGGAAGATGTACAAGGAACGGGTTATAGCTAGAACCAGTTCTAGAGCAACAAGGCACATGTGGATGGAGAAATAGATCGATAGAGATAGAGGGACGCCTTAGCGGAGATGACTGGAACTACAGTACTTACAGTATCAATTATCAAACCGTCATCGTTATTGTACTGTACACGCGCTATAATGTATCCTAGGTATATCACACTTATATAGAAATTAGCGGAGTAAGACGCCCAGATCAGCGAGTTTGTCTCCTGCGTTTTCACGTCGGACGGTCGGAGATTGATAGGTTTGCGGACACTGGATTGGATGGAGGAAAGCCTTGCTGACATATCTCACTCGACCCCCTCGAAACTGGGAACTGCGATATCTAGATCCCAAACGTCAAACGCAAGGTGCAATGTGATATCCAGCACAGCCAGCACAGCCAGCACAGCCAGCACAGCCAGCACAGCCAGCACGACAAAAGTCCACATCCACCTATAAGCCCTTCAAGCGCTAAACAGATGCTGATTCCCCTATCACAACTCTTACAAGCATATTACAACCCCTTCCACTATTTCCAAACATACCACAAACATCAATGTAGGAAGTTCAAATGCATTGCATACTGTAACTGCATGTGACATCCCGCCACATGCACCAAGTGAGATGGAACGCCCTACTCCCCATTCCTCGGCGCTGAATCAGAAGCTTGAATGCTCGCGTAGGGGTGTTGGTTGCCGCATTCGGTCTTTCGTACATGGAAGCCTATATAATGATATAGGGATACCCTATAGGAACGCACGATAGTAGAATTCCGCTGAGCTATGTTTCGTGCAAATATGTCCACATCACGATCATGCATGTTAGTTACGCGGGGGGAATTTGGGGGAAAATGGCATTCATGAAGAAAAGTTGAGGGCACTGAAGGTGTAAGTCTATATTGTCCCTTTGTACAGTATATGTTCAAGCCCCAAGGATTTCCAACGCATACACTGTACATATGATCCTCTGACCGCAAATCTGACATCACCCCCTATCCTGCTCCACGATAATTCCCCTCAAAGCCCCAAGCCACCATCACCCCCCCCGCCGCCGTCTCTCCGCAGCCTCCCACTCCTCCCGTCCCTCCTCCTCCCCTTCCAACCACACCTCCCTCCCCGTCCCCTCCCTTACAAACCACCCCGCCACCGCTCCTAATACGGCCAAAGCCGCGAGTCCCCACCACGCCACGCCCACCACGCCCACCCTCAACCCGTACCCAAAGACCCAACCCCCCACCACCGGTCCTATCGTCCTCGTCGCGCTGGACACGCTCTGCCCGACTCCATGAACGGTCCCCAGTACCGACGGGTGCGGACAGCAATTATTCACCAAGATAGTCGTTCCGGGGAGCGCGAAAGTGCGGGCGGTGACCTGGATGGCAAGGACGGCAGCGATGCCGAGCCAGATGCGGAAGCCGGCGGACGGGGAAGGAGGGGATGTAGTGGAGGGGATGAGGGAGAGGAACGGGGTCAGGGTATATGTGAGCGGGAACAGCCATAGCACCGTCCTGTACGTTGCGAGCGTGCCGAAGCGCGTTGAGGCCCAGGGGTAGAAGAGGAGTTGGAGCGATATCCCTATGACGCCTAGGATGGCTAGTGCGGCGCCGATGCGGGCGGGGGTAAGCGCGAGGCCGCCAGTGAAGTGTAAGGGGAGTTTTTGGGTGTGGGATGGTGGGAAGGGGTGCGTGGGGTCGAAACGGGCGGCGGAGAGGTAGACGAACCAGAGGGAGTTGAAGGTGCCGATGTGCATTGCGAGGAGGCCGTGGGCGAGGAAGGTGGAGAGGACATTGCGGGTCCAGATTTGGCGGAAGGGGAGCTTGGGTTTAGGTTTGGGCTTGGGTGGAACCAACTTCTTTGGCGTGATAGAGGTATCTTGGAGCTCGATATCGTCATTGGCGGGAGCCGTGTGAGTGGTGTTTGAGAGTTCGCCGGTGGTTATCATGGAGTACCTATAGAATGTTTGGCCGCGCAGTACTATACGGATGAGCCACCCCCCCAAGCGGAGACCGTAATCTGGCTTGTCTTTCAGGATGTCGAGTGTCTCCTCTAGAAAGAGAAGCACCGATAGCGAGGCAAGAGAGAGGAAACAAGCATTTAGGAGATTCGGTAGCGCATAAGGCCACTTCATCATCCATGCTACGCCGTCTTTCCCTCCGAAGAATGTGTTGGGACCGAAAATAGAGGGATAGCTGCCGACTGGATCAGCAAGGAGGCCTCCAAGAACCGGTCCTATTATGACGCCAATGTTGAACGTCATTGGTAGTAAGAGAAAGGCGCGAGACTGGTATCTATACGACTGTCAGGACCATGCTGTATGTATGAAGATCGTATTGCACTTACTTCTTCTCCTTTACGGTCTCCGAAATCATCTATGGTAAGTTTGGTCTTAGTACGAGGACACGGAAGAGAGCGAATGGAGATTAATATCTTGGGTGATTCTTTTCTACAGAGGTAGATATAATGAACTTACTGTTCTCATAACTCCTAGGTTACCATTCAAAGCGCCCCCAAGTGCTCTGAAGAATATAGCCGTAGCAAAGTTCCTCGAAAAGCCGAACCCGACAGCAGAGATAGCCGTTCCAAACAAACCAACCAATAGAACCATCTTCCTCCCTCCCCATGAGCTGTCGGCAACTCTACCCCAGGCAATGGCAGTTAGGAACTGAGCGGCGGTAAAGGCTCCTTGTAACATGCCAGCTTGTGAGGAAATTGTAGAGTCTGAGAGTAACTCGTCGAATGATTTGAGCTGGTAGAACATATACGTTTGAAGGGAGCTTTGAGTAAGTGGCTCTGAGAGCCTGGCCATGGTCAGGACAAAGAGTTGGTCCTTCTTGGGTAGAGAACGCCATGTCACCGACTCCTCTTTTACTGGTTCTATGTCCTCATCTTCGTCTATAAGGGCTACTCCCGTAGGGTTTGCAACGAGGTTTCTATTTGAGAGTAAAGGCTGCTGGATATTACCCTGATCGTATATCTCATCATCAGATATGGAAGATCTGCGGATTTCATCAAAGGCGGGAGAACGGCTCCTGTTCCTGGGCTGGCTACCAGTGAGAAGTGACCGGGAGGAAGTAGTACCCTCTATGGGGGAGAATGGATTATCCGGTACATGTTGCTGTTGAGACACCTTATGGTGACCACGTGGGCCATTGTCAAGTTTCATATACAATTCTTAGACGCTTAATCGCTTATCAAAGCTCTTGTATGTCAGAAGTGGAAACAAGCTCCAGAACAATAAGCTTAAGTTTAGTGTACCACTTTTGATGCTGTAACCCACATCTACAAATATCTGACAGGTAGGAACACATTTTGAAAGAAATGATAGAATTTGACACCTCAGAGTGGAGGGGGTGCGAGTGGCGGCGTGGAGATCTAGTGTCCCTATTCCCGAATGCCGACCGGCCCTGAACCGGCAACCGTTGGACCTTCCTATCGTGTACAATTTCACGTGATATATGCTTTTTAATCATTGGAGATTTATCAAAACCGTCGGTCGTATAGTGCGTACCGAGTCTGTTTGGAACAGAAAAAGCCCTCTTGAATTATTAAAGTTTATGGAACCACGGCTCCAAAGGGGTCATTTCTGGCCCACTTCCCCAACAATCAATACACTATTATCGAGTAGCAAGGTGATGAAGCAGATCGATGATTATTACGCTTACAGACTTGTGAAAGTTTTAGTCCATGGAAATACTTTTACTCATTATTTACACAAAAACCAGCGCCAGCCGCTAGTATTTCTAAGTTCCCAACACCAAGTGCTCCGGGGTATCCTAACAATTTTGGTCATTAATCCATCTCTTTAGTTTGCTACATGTCGCCTCTTCACCGCTGCTAGCATTAGAAAATCTACGAGTAGACCTCAGGCTCAAACACCTCCGGTTCATCTCTGCCCATCAATGTCTCAAGCTGATGCGCATGGAAGTGGCTCCTCTTCGCAACAGTAGTACCCCTGAAGACCTTGATATAGTTGATCTCCCAGTACGCCTGCGTAAATGCTGAAGGAGTTCTCCTGACATATTCCTTGCAGCTGTCATAACCATTCTTGCCAGAGTACATCGGGCAGCCAGAGGTTCCATAGACATTTCCAGCCCAATCACCGCAGAAGACTGTGTTGACAATCAATTTGTGTTGCTTGAAATGGCTGGAGCTGCAACCGGTGCTGGGGATATGAGCGGTTGGAGTACCCCATCTTTCGGGTGTAGGAGCACCTTGGGTGATGGATGCTGGAACGCCGCCGCGGGGGAAGAACCAGATCTTGATACCGGCGCTGGTCCATTCCATTGCGTAAATACCACCGTTGTTGGAATTGAAGCCGTTGCCAAAGGACTTTGCGGCATTAGCCCCAGCAACAGTGGTCGCACAGCCGGCGGTGGAATGGGAAACCTGTTCTTATATTAGACCGGTTCATTACTATGGAATAAGTAGAACACTAACCGAGCAGTCGGGATCTGCCAGAGTCCCTGTTTGCTTTTGACCAACTACCTTGCAGTTGTTCGAGGTGTGAAGAACGATTTGGTTGGCAGTTTGGCGGTTCACCCCCTCGATGATATCGATCTCTCCGTTCGTGGGCCAGGTACCTGACCCCAAAGTCCAGAAAGCGGGCCATACACCGCAGGCATTACCAGGCATGTGCTTGATGTCGGCAATGAATAGGCCATAGGTCCAAGTCTTCTTACTCTCGATCCGTACACTTTTTCGGCCGACAGCGCTCGTGGTGAGTACGGTTTTTGAATCAGCCCGGATAATAGCTGAGGTGGAGCTAGCACTGATAAGTCCGGCACTGCTGGCCGCGGACTGGGAAACGTATCTGATGTGAGGTTAGATAGATCCCATAGATGCACCGAAACTTCTAAAGACTCACTGGACGTAACCATGCGTAGGATCTGCTGCTGTAAAGAAATTGAAGTTGTTGAAGAATGAAGTTCCCCTGTAGGTATCCGAGATAGTGTATTTGATCTGTGCTAAGGCAGGAGAGAAGAACAGAGCCAATAGCAAGCATTGGATGCTCACAATGAGAGTTGACTGATGAGCCATTATTGTATTGAAAGAGCGACCAGTGATACTAAATGAACGTGTATAAGTGTTGTAGAACACTAAAAAACGGTTTACAGTTGAATTCTGAAGATGAAAGCCTCTCGAAGGGAGACGTCCTGGTGCACATCGCATCTAGATATACCTACCGCCATGAGAAAAGAATAGTACCTGACTATACCACATTCTTCTAACACGAAGCCTGGGAGCGTCGTACGCAAGCCACCACTCGCGTGGAGATCACAGGGAGTAGTTTCGGTTTACACTCCTGGCCATACAGGATACGAGTTCGTACCAGTCGCTGTCATGGTCTAACTCGGCAGGTCGAAACAAAAACCCTAGATCTTTCCCAAAGCTTTTCCACGAGTAGAGGTGGCACCGGAGAACAGCGACTCGCTTGGGAAGGAGAGGCGCCAAAAACGCCGTGACAGATGTCAGAGTACTCGTGCAGTACCATTCAGCAACATACGCCCACTCACATGTATTGACTATGGGCGGTACCTGGGCGGTAGTGGGGTGTGGCTCCAGGCCAGACGTACTCCAGGTAGCCGGTTGTGGAAACATGAGGTCCCTTTATGGTCTTCGCGCTACGGTTAGAAGGAAAATCGCAGAAAAAGGAGAAGCTTGAGACGGTCGACACGATCGAGGCTTCGGCATTATCCTGCGCTAACTTACATGGCGGCTAGCTCAGGAGAATCAGTACAATTAAGCGAAAGACCAAGGAGAACTTCATTTGCACCATATCCCCTCAGGAGGCCCATTTATGGCTCAGAACATCTTCACCGGAAATTTTATTATGTACCTGTTCAGCTCGTTTGATGCCGAGCAGTCCGGACAAGAAAAGAGACGACTTAGTGAAAATACGAAAATTGCATGATGCGGAATATACCTTCAACTTTGAAAAGCGAATTGAATTATCGGAGAACCAACACGAGGTTCGTAAGATCCTTTAATGCACATAATATAGTCCCAGAACGATACAGAAGATTTAGACTATAGTCCAAGGTGATAAGTAATGAGAAATTCATTTCCCACCCAGTCAAGCTGTACTACTTTCGCATATTCAATTACAAGACAAAGCGAGAATGCAAGACATTTCCTATAGCGAACTTACCGTACCTTCGTAAGTTCTGTTCTCAGCGTAGTTGTCCATCCTACGGGTTCTCTCTATCCCCGCTACGATTCTGCCTTGATATGAATCGCTTACGCGACCTAGGTAAGCAGGTGTTCATTTAAGCAGAATGTAAGAGAGCTTCAAAAACTTCGTTCCGTCCTATGATCGCTTCGATCCTTAGATTTCTTCCTTGTCGCGATTCTGTCCAGAGACTTCGCCTACACAAGATCCTCTGCCCGATGAGCTCTAGCGTTTAGAGAGAAAGGGAAAAAGAAGAGATAGAGAGCGATAGATATTGATTAAATTGGCTGCATATCTATCGCTACGTCAATCAGCTTCTATAGTGTGCTCGTGGTCTGGATAGAATGCGTAGTTGTAGGTTGTGCTTGGAATACCTTGATATTTGGCGACTGAGAATTACTGAAAACTGAAATCCCGATTCCCAGGAGTGAAGGCCTCACTAAACAACAAAGGATGCTTGGGTTGATCCAGATTCATCGAAAAATTGAGAATCAATCTTTTTTAACGTTCCAGACTCGAACTACATTGCCACGTCATGCTCTAGAATTTGAATCCGATCATACCCGACTGGGAAAGGTCTCGCTGATAATTCATCGACACTTGTCTTTGCTAAAGGCTGTTCCCCGCAACCGATGACCGAAACTAAGTCCATATTGCTTAATTAGACCCGGTATCTCCGTTGAGATACACAAGCAATGTGAGTGTTCTTGTATAATACACAGGTCCACTAACGATCTACCGGGGAGTGTGTAGAGCCAATCTCAAAGAGATCTTTTGAGGAATTTGGTGACCCCCTTGAAGGTGACGACGACCACACCGACATGGAATAGGTGGCAAACGCGATAGTCATGTTCTGCTGACATCCCCTCGGATGGACGACTCTGTCGTACACTTTAGAAAGGAGGTTTCGAAGAGAGCAGGATCCTGGCATCTGGAAGGGATAAGTGACAGAGTTGCTTGGAAGAGATGGAAGAATCGGACAGGTATACATCTCGAATGGTTCAAGTTAACGTTTCCACTAGAAGAGGGAGAATCTGATGGTAATTTGCACCAGTAGGACACGAATGTAACTCGCAGTACATTATTGAAACAGGACAATGTTGTACGATTATGAGGGGCGGATCTTTTGAAATTGGGTCAAGATTACAATAGAGGAACAGCGAATATATCAATGATTAGACTGGGAGTACGGGAGTATATGATCGTTACGAAGCGTTGATGCATACAGAAGACGTTGATCGGAAATATGAGTGAGTTGGTTCTTGTACATCGAGGTCTCAAATTCATCTGAGACTAGACCGTGAAACAAAGAGTGAGGCCTGATCCCTTACAAGGATTAAAATTCAGCTGGCCTAGCTGATGCTGGTTCTGACACACCGGAGGCCGTAGTTAGTGGCCGTTGGTTTGGTTATATAAGTAAAATCCATTATCCATGGGATGAATAACAGCGATTGCGAATGTGGGAAGCCTGAGCTGTGCTCCTGTAGAATTAACGTACATGAAGTTCCTGTTTTAAAGATGCACGTGCTCGTCGAGACACTATCTCAGGACTTGACGAAACCAGCTTGAAATCTCGCCTATGTGGTTGACAGTTTGCTGGTGATCTTGGTTGGTCTTCCATAAGCCAACACCAGGTCTTACATGTAACTGAACCCGCCTTTCAGCATCGGATAGGCCACGATTTATGATACTTTCTATGTCATCCTCAAATGCACCAGAAGAATTCGTGTCTCGTGTAATACTCTTTCTCATGACGTTCACAAGTTCCTGCGCTTGATCGTTCAGGATACTCTCAGCCCCTACATTGACATGCATATAGGGGATGCGCAAGCCAGAACCCGTTGGTGGATAGATTCGACGGGCTTTATGTGGATTGGAAAGCTCAATGGGAGTATTAGGTTCTTCATCAGATTCGAAGAAATGAGTTTCTATGGGATCCTGAGGAATATTCACCCCTGCGGTGCGGAAAAAGAGGATAGGGGAGGCAAAGCGGTCGAAATAATGCTCTGGTTTCCGAAACAGAGCATCGCGTGCTTGCAAAAGAGCATGACCCGGTAGTTGTCGGTTGTTAAAATGCTTTTGCCAGGAAGAATTCTCATCCTTCCGCTCTTTCGTCGATTTTGTGCTCTTCCTAGATTGCGAAGGTAGCCGTGATGTGACTTCACCATCAACGAACAGTGCATCTTCCCCAAATACCGCCTCTTCCCACAATTCAGTATGACCCATCTCTTGGAATATCCAATTAGTTATGGGATTGTTTGCGGCGGCGGCAGCAATCCTATTTTCTCCCATTCGACACTCCGTCAACGCGAGCATGGTTGCAAGGCCACCACCGACCAATTCACCACACACCCCCAACCGCGCTGCGGCATTCGGTATACGTCCATTTCTCGAGATGAAGGTATACTGTGGAACTAGATTCTTGATCACCCAGTCATATCCGGCGACAACATCGTGGATAGGGAGTGGGTAACAGTGCCCATTTCCGGAACGATAATTGATACGGACGACTGTGCACCCAGATGAGGAACGTAGTTCTGATACTAAAGCATTGTCGTTATAGGACGTCGAGTGAGGGAATAGAGGACCCGCAGGAAGGTATAATAAGATAGGTGACGGTTGACCTCCGATTAAAGGATGAAATATACTACAGCGATTAACAGAAGGTTTAACAAGAGGGGTTTCAGCACCTACTCAAGCTTCACACTTCCATTAGAGCGACACTCGACATCAATGCTATCAAACTGTCGCGGGGAAAAGGTGGAATACTCTATGTTCCGTCGCCTGAAGAAGTCAGGGACCGTATGTGAACGAATATGTCGCTTGATCGCCCATCGCGATAGCATGCAGAGCAGTGAAGGTTGGAGTAAGCGATTTTCCAGAGTAAAGATGATGCCGGTTTACTAAAGGAACATGACGTGGACTTGCAGGCGCAGTATGGGGGAGAGGTGTGTGTCGGAAAAGTGGGACGTAACACTTTGTATGTCCTGTACCTTTCCCCATGATAAGTTCTTAGGTCAAGAAAGTAGCGAAAATTATCCCTATCGTATTCGCGTAAAGTTACGATTGGGTAGACTTCCGATCTAAACCATTGGATTGGATCCATATGTAGAAAGTATAACATTTCTCGCGGCTGATTGGAAGCTTTTGCTGCACGGCCTGCAGTGCTGGGTTCTGCGGTTTAGGTTGCCAAATGTCAATTTCCTGACGGCCATGAATCCCCTCCAACTTCTCCAGGACTTTAACAAAAAGGCCATAAACACCGTCTCTACCTGATCACTACATTCCTCCCTTTCGTAAGCTCTAGATGAGCTTCGATTAGCACCTAACCGATCCTATTTCGCGTTTCTACGAACTCCCAGCTGCTTTATGTCGACCTCCACACCAACACAGACGCAAGCGATCATCAGCCTCCCTCTCCCGTCCCTATGAAGACCAGTTGATTAGATCCTCTCCCCTCTCGACCACCGTTGATATCGTCATTACACTGACCCTTCGTCAGCAAGAACTGTAGAGCTCCAGCTTGTCCTTTCAATATCACTTGGTTTGCTCAGGAGTTTTCAATACTCGACCTTTAGGCCCTTGTGCGGGACAGGGATAAGGCCTCCCAGGGGGTATAAACTCAAGATCAGGGACTTATAACGTATTTGGGGCACACTTTATAAGAGAGGAAATTTGCCGTTATTAGAGGCTTTGGGAAGCCAGTAAAATTGGTACAAACTGGATCTCTCTCTATATCCCTAGCGGACGGTCGCCGCAGTCGGTTGTCTGAACGACGTACACCATGGCGGAAACAAGTCGCATGAGCAGAGCGTTGACTCTGCTCCGGAATTTATTTCTCGCAGCTCTGGTTTATGCGGTGATTTTTGGAATTATACAGGCTACTCGTACTCCTCTTGGCACGAAAGGAAAGCTGGGAATACCCTCCGTACTCGACAAGACCGGACCAGCAGATGTTATTAAGACAACAAAAGCAGGAGTAAAGGTTAAATTTGCTGGAACTTCGAAGGCAATTATCATCAATCCACATGCGAACGTCTTCAACCGACCGGAGAGCGCTGTTAAAGTTAAAGACGACTATATGGGACGTCGCCCTCATGTTGACACCGAAGCCGACTTACAATTACTCATAGAAGAATGTCGGGGAACATACACTGGACTTGAGAAGATTCGCAACATCTTCGACTGTCTACAGTTTCTGGCGAAAGATCAGGAGCGATATTATAAACTACCCGAGACACCCCATCGTGCTAGCCAACAAGATCCACGGCGTGCGGAATACCTGAATGCCGATGGAAATGGGAATACGGAGCCGAGCTATGTTTCTGTAGAAAAGGCTCTCCAGCCGACAAAAGAATCTCCTGGACTATGTCCCGGCGCTATAATTCCTTACCATGTATACTGGAGCGGTCCGGCAACATGGAGAGTTGAAGCTTTCATTAAAAGTTATCTCTATACGCAAAATCTCGCCTGCTCTAGACTATGGATTTGGCTTGATACTGACCGTAATACCAATGCAGTTCAACGCATGCTACAGAAGGATGCGTTATTTGCTCGCTTCCTACCACTTGTTGATGCGGGATATATCTTCCTTAAACCGTGGAAATTTCCTAAACGTATCCCCCTTCCAAAGCACTTGGACAACACGGATGGAGCTGGTTATTATAAGAATCCTGGAAAACCAAATTCCAAAGGAGAGACAATTGTTGCCGACGGGATCGTAGAAGATCGAAACGGACAACAATGGCTTGCACTATCTCCCAAGCAAATGAGTTTCCTTCCAGTTGCTGTTGCGGATGCCGTGAGGTTTGTGGTTCTCCACGTGCATGGTGGTGTTTATTGTGACATGGACGTTCTCATGCTAAGGGATATGCGTCCTCTTTTGCTTCCAAAGAACCATTCGTTCGCTCAGAGGTGGGCAGCATATGCTCACCCAGGAGACTATAACACAGCTATCATCTCCCTGAGTGCCAACTCATCCCTTTCGTCATACTTACTACGAGGGGGAGTACGTATGGGTCTCAATTTTCATCCGCGGGTAATTGGTCGTATGGCCTGGAAGGATGGACGTGATAAGGAACTATTGATGCTTGAAACCGCTGCCTTTGATCCGGTATGGACGGAGTTTAACTGGGATCGCGAAGGAAGATGCACTGTTCCATGTCTGAGGGATTATAGTGCAGCTTTTAAGGGAAAGAAGGGTGCAATCAAAGATGAATGGGAAAGCTACGATGGACCACGGTTGGAGACAGTTCCTTTGAACGAAAACTTCCCATCGAACGAGTTAAAGTTTCGGGAATTAACGCATGCTATCGCTAAAGCAGCAAGGGCCGAAAATCGCAATGAGAAACGCAATGAGCATATACCCTCTTCCTCAGCTGCACAGCAACCAGGGAATGGTAGCCACGACGGACCAGAATCATTTAGCGCGACGATCGACGAGGAGGCCGAATTGCGTCAAGCGGGTGTGGTTGCAGGCTATCGCTTTGATGAAGACAAGTATCCACCGAACAATCGAACATTGGAGAATTTCTTCCGAGGGGCGTGGACATATCACATTCACAGCCAGGTATGTGCCTATGTCGCAATGTCTCTCACATATACATTAGTACTAATTTATGCATGTAGTGGCTCAAGCACCCAGAACCATCCTCGTGGATAGCCGTCCTTCAACAAGCTCATGATAACTTTCTGTCCGGGGGTCGGATGAACCTTTACGGGGAAACCTGGAACGGGCCGACAATAACACCATACAACTATTGGCCCGAATATGTTTGATACCCATTCAATTTTTATCTTATACGCCCAAAATGTATCCTCTAGCTGTTTATTGTCGACGATGATAGGTGCTGTGACTTGTATATATTGCGGATAAGACTCGGCGTTTGTCTAAGTGGGCGGTTGACCCCGATATTCTTTTTGACCTTTTTGTATTCTTTTCCTACTTTTCCGGAGTTCACGCGCTGGGGTAAAACGGAGTTTCTGCAATGAGCCGGACGATCGAGGAGTCGAAAGCAGAGAATCTGGGGTTTGTGCGGTGAGACGAGAATCAGATATGATGCTACACCGCAAGCATGATGTCGTGCGACGGGACGATTCTCGGACGAATAGGAGACAAGAAGTGGAAAGCATCGATTACCTCTTTGAGCGATTGTGACAGCCGCTTATGTTATGCTAAGATGGTGGGGCTGTAACGAAAACGCGTCTCAGGGCGTCAGCCCTGTATGCACTTTTGACAATATGACAAATTTTGTACTGAAATGCGTCATTGGTGAGGTGGGCTGTCGTCTCGTAATACATTTCAAATACCCTAAAATAACTCCTCAGCTACCTTACCTTACCCGACCTATCTTAACCATATTTTACACTTCCCCGTCGCTCGATCTTCATCTCCCCCGCTATACACATCATACAGCTGCGCCGCTTCCGGAATCACAACTCAGCTACATATATATCTCCCATGCGCTTCCCTTCCTTCCCTACCATCCTCCGTACTTTTCAATTTATCTCCAACGCAACAACAAATTCCTATCCTGCAGCTCAACGCGGGATTTACTCAAGTTATCGAGCTTTACCGTTGAAGTCTATGCCAACCATCCCTTTTCTGAGCTCCCTATTCCACAGTTCAAAAGAAAGTCGAAAAATGTCTCACGCCGTTGAAAAGACCGATGATGAGTGGAGGGCCATCTTGACTCCTGGTGAGTACGAGCAGTTGTTGTCCATGAGAAACTCGACGGTAGCAGGGAGTAGTCCGCCTGTGGATGATGAAAGAGATTCTCTCCTGCATCTGAAGCACTGCAACTTCTCATGCGGCCGAGCGAGTTGCGCCTGGCAACTCCCCTCGATGGCTGCGATGCTATTACGTCTACTCCCAGAAACCGCTATCATGGTCACATCTGTATCGCATCCACCTTCTATGGATAACTACTAACAGCTTCTTACAGAGCAATTCCGCGTCATCCGCACAGGCGGCACCGAAGCCCCAGGTACCGGCAAATACAATAAGCACATGCCGGAAAGAGGCACTTACAACTGCGCCGCTTGCAACGCCGCTCTCTACACTGCCGAAACAAAGTTCGACTCTGGCTGCGGCTGGCCGGCTTTCTACGACACCATCCCTGGTGCAGTAACCAGGCACACAGATACCAGCTTCGGCATGTCGAGGACGGAGATCGTGTGCACAAACTGCGGTGGTCATCTCGGACACGTCTTCAAGGGCGAGGGCTTCAAGGATCGCACTGGAAAGAAGACCAGCACGGATGAAAGACACTGCGTCAACAGCGTCAGCTTGAACTTCGCCAATGAGCCAAAGGCATAGACCGATAGACTGGATTTGGGATAAGATTACGATTGTACGAGAATTGTCAATTTAAGCGTTTAAAAACAAATTTTGGACACAATAAACATATTGTGATTCTCCTTGATGAATATCTGCAACACCTAGTGCATTGCTATACAAAGGTAACAGCTTACCCGCGTCATAGTTCTAGTGCCCATCCTCTCCACGGCGACACTCCACTCCTGAATTTTCCAACACTCATGCTATCATTCCAGTATCAAACATTTGATTATGAAACACCAGCTAACTTGATTCTCCTATCTTGAAAATCAACTATGACCCTTTCTATCAACTTGTTACCCGGGCAAAATTCTAACTGTCCATCAAGCGGTCAGTGCGCACACTCCCGCCGCTAAAGTGGGCGCCCAGCCTCCCGTCCCGCCTTCTATCCCCGCCATGCCCAGCGCCCTGCCACACCTTGTATGCCACCCACATTTGAAGACAACTCAGCATGATATGCTTAAAAGAGAGAGATGTCCAGACGAAATGACTGCAGCTACGAATTCTACAGAAACACAACAAAAATACCACAACCAATTCCTTGAAAATAAAGTGCGACGATACACTACCTTACTTTGTCTGCACACCTTATCATCTCGACACCAACAGGACCATAACTCCTCTATCGAGCAATTGAGCATACAACTGAAGCATCCATCTCTCAATCCTCTTATCGATTTGTTATCGATCCCGCCAACCAAACTTCGAAAATAAATACATATCAACCTACAACCATGAAGCGCAACATTGTCATCTTCCTCATAATCCTCATCCTCTTCATCCTAATCACCCTGATCGGATACCTGATATACGTGGCTCAGAACAGACTCGCATTCGGCAGGCCGCCAGCGAGCGAAATGAGCGAGTCGGAAGTGTAAGGTACTTCCCTCCATGTCACGTTCGGGACAATCGCTCATGGAAGATAGAACAACAACCGTCTGAAGACACTTCCAATGTAATACGGTCATATTGGACGAGAAGCAGTACAGCATTGTTCCGGTATCACGAAGTCACGAATGTTGTTTAACGGCAGTACAAAAGAAGTGTATATGATAGGCCCACGAGCCTGAGCTAGCGACATTATGCATTTGCATTGGATGGAGTTTGGTCTGGGCTTGGAACTGGGACTGGGGACAAACCATCGCATTCTCTGGGGTTAATTCTGTCACCTTTATAATACCCAGCTATCTGTTGCATATTTTATGTAAGCTGTTTTAGAATGGACATACCTTATAAACATTTCAGCCATATCCAAGATCGAAGAAGATGGGAGACTCCCGTCTGCTCTGTGAAGTGCATTTCCCGCCAGCCACCGCCCAACCTCCTGCAGTACATATACAGGCGCGAAAGACAGCACATCCCATTTCCCAACTCACACCACCATCAAACCCCCTTTTCCACAAATCCACAAAATCTACACCCATCATCCCCTACCTTTAATCTCCTTTCCCCTTTCCCTAAGACTAGCGTACCACAAAAACACCCGACAGTTCTACCACTCCACTCCAAAACCGCCCAACTCCCGCCCCGCCGCCCGACCCAAAAAATACCCCGAAACCGGTGCGCAAACCTTAAGCACGCGAGAAACGAACAGGTTACCGTGGTCCTGGTGCGCTGGTGCCCCCGACCGCCGAACGCGCGGAACACTGGATATGCAAGAAATTCCGTGCTGCGTTCGACGAAAGTTGGAGGGAGGGGTTGCCGCTTTGGGTTGGGTGCATATGATGTGGGGCTTTTTGGGGCGGCTTCTCGTTAAGGTAGTCGTTGTTTACGTTGGTAAAAGGTGGTTTGATGTCTCTTATTTTTTGATCGAATTGTCAGTTTTTGGTTTGGTATAGAGACGGGAGTTGACGTTTTGTGTTTGGTTGTCGTAAGTTTTCACAGTGAATAAGTTTTACAATAGTTGTAGTGGAGTATAATACATGTATTCAATATGATCTCGACGTTCCCAGTCTTTTACAAAGGGCTCTATTGCACCCCGTGTTCAGACAAATGTTGCGAAGGTCGGTGCGCCTTTCCATCCTTCTCACTTCCACGAGCGGGATCTTCTTTCTCTCCCTTGGTTACGTTGTCTTTCTTCTTTTCGGTATCGGTATTTGTCTGCTCGAGTGGTTGCGAGCTCTCTGTACGAATTAATCCGAGCGTCCAAGGAGATATCTCAGTCCCACTGCGGTCTGGATCATAGTTCTCCTTTTCCTTGCGGAGTTCATATAGCTTCTTGTTATGGACAGGAACTCCCATCAGACTCTCGCTCAGACCATAGGTCAGTTGATGTAGTGTTAGGTTCCTAGGTGCCGGTACGGTTAGCACTATTTCCTTTTATTTAGGTTTAGGAGTGCTTCATACTGTCTCTTCTCTTCGGTCATGCTAGTTTTGTAATTTCGTATAGCTCGCGTGGATATGACATGCGACGTCGAAGCCGAGAACGATGATATAGATAGGGTAGGGGTATGTAGTGGTAGAGGAGTTTCGGATTTCGCAGCCTTTATTCAAGAATTGTTGGGTCAAATGTTGGTAAGAGGAGAGTATTGTTTTCTTTGTTGGTTCGATATGTGGAGAAGGGAAGAGGACTACGGAGGCTCTTTTATAGTAAACCCGGTGTACGCTATGAGTGTATCCCGCTGTCGGTTTCTGGTTGACCTGTTTCTTGAATGAATGGTTCCTTTGGAAAAGTCACTCTGAGTAACTGGTATGACTGGGATTTTGCATACTACACGATTCTGTTAGAAAATGAATGACTTCTCGGGTATGACAAAGCAGAATGTATCTTCAACCAGCTTATGCCCTTTTCCATAGTATATGCGCATAGCTGGGTAGTTAAAGGCTACGTCTGGATTCGTTCAAGTGAGTTTCAAGTCTCTCATAACTGCAACTGTTTCCTTTTCTTTGAGTTGTGATAAGTAGTCTTTATTTTACTGAGGATAGTATTGATGAAACCCTAGGATTCCTGAATTCCCTTCTTCCGCTGTTTTTCCGCGTCCTCATCCACCCCCCTTGTTCCTTCTTATCGTCAATGTCGGTTTTAGTGCCCTCCTTGTGGTTATTAGAGTTCTCTTGTTCTACTGGAAGTTCATCCTCCTTCTTGTCACAAACCGGAGATTGCAAAGCTTTCTCGTCGTAAGTCGCAGGTGAAGTCGCTTCATACGGTGCCCTTGCTCCCTTTGGGTCACTGGCGTTGAATATGGTTATTGCTATACCCTTCTTGTTTGGTGCATGGATAATTTCATACTTCTCATACCCCTTGGTAGTCCCTGTCATGTTATTTAGAAATCTCGTAGAGTTCTAGTAGATACAGTTTATGCCTTCGGAGCCGAGAAGGAGGACGTTGATGAAGGGATACAAGGGATATGGCTGTATGGGAGATTCTGACTGTACGGTTTTCATTCAAGGATCTAAGATCGGTTTTGTTGGTGAGAGAAGAGTGCTTTTGCTGTTGTAGGTTTGCTTTGTGGAGAGAGAAAGAGAAAGTAAAAGGAGACAGAGCGGATTCTTATACTCCGGGTCTGGTATTCGCTATATATATTTTGTGACCCGAGGGTTGGTGGCTGAATGGTTTCGATGACCATGATTGGAATGAGTTTTTATTTTAAATGGTTATTCTGAATGACTGGGGTGACTTGGCTATGAAACACTCCTATGAATCGCTCATGAACTTGGCGACTTTAGAGGTTAAATAGAGCTGAATTAGTCCTTGAACCCCAGCGAGCTTTATAGCTATATTCTTGATCAGAGGATCAGAAGTGATGGTCAAGGGAGAAAATCTTGACTCGAGTAAGCAATGTTACACTCTTGTTGCAAGATATTAGTCGTAAGTTATGATACATCTAGTGAATAATAATACAATCCTGATAAAGGATACCGTTGTAAAAATCGGACACTAGTAGCTGAAGAGCACTCATACAATTTGTGACTCTCCATAAGACACGGCGCTCTCCTACCGTCCAATTCTTAATGTGGAAAAATCGGAGAAGTGCTCAACCGCATGTAAGAATGAGATCTAAGGTGTCAACGTATGACCGAAGCTGCGCTTCTCTTTCGGCGATGCCACGCCCATGCTCTCAGGTTTATCCTCGCGCTTCGCCTTCACAGCTCGAGCTAGCCTATCCTCTTTCTTATTCCTGGTGCTCCGTTAGATGCATTTCATATCTTGGGCGAATATACTCACTTCGCGTCATCTTCAGGAACATATGACCGTGGCTCTAAGGGAACTTTGGGGCTATCAAATTTAAACTCATTTCGAAACTCGGTTCGGCTGAAGGAGAGAGTATGGCTACGTGGATGGGAAACCGTTAGCCCTAGGCTAGATTTTTCGCCGGACGCATTATCAGTGGGAACTGGTTTCGAATCTGGCTTCGAGGCCTGCGGGATTTTGGAAGCTTGAGAAATCGAATTTCGGATATGATAGTGGCACTAAGCGGAAGGGAATGTTTATCCCTTAGGTATTAGATGATTTCTTGCGGAATACTGAATAGTGTGGATGAGGTATATGAGCAGTTCTATAGATAATTCTAAAGGAGGGTAAGCTTATTTTATGGAGTAGGATATGTAGTCCTAAGGCGCAGCAGCCCGCTGTTATGTAGATACCTGAGTGGATGGACGCTCAGCCTTGTTTTATTCCGAGCTCAAAGCATCGCTAATTGGGGGACTTTTAGTCAGTTTGCATGAGGAGATACGCTGTCGTTCAACGTGGCCTAATAAGTAATGACTATACACCGAAAGAGTATCTGTATCTGCAGCTCTGTGGCCGTCAAGTCATAATACCTTTGGAGGTGTCTTATGTTCCTAGGTAGACGGATTGAGACATTCATCAAGGGTTTATTAGCTATGTTTGCAGGAATACGTCTCCATTGTACTTGTATGTACGCCGCATAAATCAGCTTCAGTGTTATGACAAGCACTATCTCACTTAACCGCAGTTTGATGGCCTATCAATCTAGCCAGCGTCGTTCTTCGGTACCTCCTTTTTTCGTTGATTAAGAAGATGTTTCATAGTACTATGATCAACTGAATGTCCCGAGGTGATATGCCTATACACCTAGATCCTAGCTCGGAAAAGTCAGGAACTGAAGTTGTAAAATAGAGGACGGCCCGGGAAGTTGGATGAGGTGGCCCGAGCACACAGAATTCTGAGTCAGCGGACACGTGCATCCGAAAAGACGCAACGCAACTTTATACTTTTAGAAAGTGAAATTTGAAAAACTGAGAAACCGAACTTTCTACCACCAGATCTCAAATTTTCATATCACACATGAATCTTTAAGATTTTCTATAGAGATTTTGGATAATTATATCGATTTTTCCTTTCACTTATCGTTAAGCAAATAACCAAAAAAATCTTAAGTTTTTGAAGAACAAACACTCAAGGACATTTTCATGCCAAGATCTCGGTATGGCTCGTGCTTGTGTTACTGTACGGGACCTCACCCGACCTCACTTCACCTCACTCAATCTCGTATCTGCAAACCAAATCTCATAAATCAAAGTAAGCGTGCTTCTCGGACAAATAATATATGCTTCAAGCTGCTGCTTGTACCTATTTTCCGTATCGAGTACTCTAGAGTTATCCACTACATTTCTGTATCAGGATGGCGCTATTCTACCTTACTGAACGTAAACCATGACGAGCTCCCATCATTTAGAGCTCATTCATTTATTTACAAGCTTGGCCAATCCTATGTTGAAGGCCATCATCGTGTAGATGATGAGACAAGGATTACAGCTAGGAGGATGGGTGAAGGGAATACAGAGATTGTTTGGTTTGGTCCCTCATTCGTGTCAGCCATGATTCTCTTCCACTATATGTCGTTCTCATCTAGCCAGCGATACCTATGATCTGGCATTCAATGCAACATTTCAACGTGACCGAGAGTGACCGCCATATCCGCGCATTAAAAGCCCAGCATCTTCTAGAGGTTTGCATGAGGAAATGGAGGAGGGTGAGTGTACGTGTATCAGTGATGGGGTGTACGGGAACCTGCTGCTGGCCTTCCCTTGAGTGATTGCTATCTTCATCGACTTCATTTTCCTGACGGGTATAAGCAGACGGGAACACATGAGACGCGTAGAAACACGTGAGGTGGTAACGTATTCGTTTGCTTCTTACTAACGGCAATCAAGGTAGGTTCTTGCTGCGTCTACTTTCCTTCACTAGCTCCATTGCTCTTTCCTTCCTCTCGGATTCATTTCGGTTGTATCCTAGTCCTGATCCGTTTCGCATCCTAAGGTATCTCTTCCGTCGTCTTCTTCAAAATTAACTTCCACTCCATCTCCTCTCAGCTTCTTCCCTTTCGCGTACATCGCTACTGTCTTTATAATTTACCAACCAAATTTCTTACCGGGACCTATCTTGATACACGCCAGTTATCGTTACGATTTAGCACGGAACCGAAGCGATCAAGTCACCGCGGATCCGCCTAACTAGTCAGTATTTTACACATAAATCCCTAAACACGTATGTTCCATGCTAAGCTTGAGTTTCAGACTCTCTCATACGTCGTTCAAATGAGCACTCCGTGGACTACGACTTGTAGGAACCTTCCTTGCCGTGATTTTCAAGAGACTGGAAGTTGTAGGTTCGGCGAACGCTGCAAGTTTTCCCACGACAATGGATTCTTTCTTTCCCGTAGAAACCCAAGAAATGATAAAGAGCCTCCTCCTAAGAGTGCAGGTGACAGCAAGATGTTTCGTTCTAACAAACCCTGCCGGGACTTTGAGAAAACGGGTACCTGTACGTTCGGTGAGGACTGCAGGTTCTCCCATCAATTCTCACGACCTCGTTCTTCAAGTCCGGCGTTTAATATAGCTAGACATTCTGAGCTAAATCCAAACCCAGATAATGGACCCACGAACCTGCCACATATAGGACCGTTTAATAAGCTACCATATGCAGTACAGAGTTCTTCTGCTGATCGGATCTTCAGACAATGGCGTTATTCAATCCCGAAGGACGGCCAGCCTTCGCAACCTTTAGGGCGCGCACTACCGCGATTTTTCAAAGATGCATTGATTTTAGTCAACAGCGAGACTAATATTATGCAAGAGGTCCTTCAAAAGCTAGCCACTGAAGGTGGCTTACGCAGAATCAAAGAATTGATTGATGGTTTGCGCGCGCAGCATTCTGACATAGCGAAACTTACCTACTTCACGTCGACTGTATTCCCTTTCCTCCAGTTACTTTCAGACCCCAAGGTAATATCCTCAATAATCCTCGAGCAGCAGGTGGGAACTATATGCAATCTACTCTATGGGTTACATGGACGGAGTTACATCGCCATGTTTACCTTTATTTGCGATATCCTCAATTTTAGCAACGTTCCCACATCTCCGTGGAAAGATAGTACGGTTGACATCGACTTGGCTTTAGCGACATCTCTCAGTGTTCATGCTAGAGTTATCGACCTCAATAGCGCGGCATCGCTCAATTCTGAAATTCCCCCAATTGTTGAAGTTTTAGAAACCATCTTTAAAGAACGATGTGGTGATGGTCTGGATTCTGTTATGAGACAAGCGACAATGGATCTCATGAGGGCTCAGAAACGCCTTGGAATTGCCAGTAAGCTTCCAATGGAAAAATCTAGGAAAAAGATTACGCCTGATGTAATTCCAATATCCTTCAAAATTGATGCGGATCCCCCAGGCCACCTTTCTCCCCATGGAGCACGTCATGACAATGACTTCGCAGACATAACGAAGATCCAGATCCTACCTACTTTCGACGAAATCCAATCCATGCGCTCCGAGTACCTTCCTAAGATGGATCCATCCACTCTACATCTGTCTGGGGCAGTGGGACTGCTTGATCGACACTTCCGGTTGTTACGAGAGGATACTGTGGGTCAGTTACGTGATGCTGTCAAAGCAGAACTGTCTTCGTTAAAAGCAGCTTCTATGGACCAAAGAGTAGCTTCGACGCACAGTCAGGGCGCCAGGACATTTACGTACGCGAATGCTACTATCAATACACCGTCTTTCGATAGAAGGGGTTTGAATTTCAAAGTCTCCTTCGACGAGCCATCCAAAGTCCGCAATTTAGAGAAGAGCAAGAGGGAGGAGTGGTGGGAGCATGGCAAGCGACTAACGGAAGATAGTTTAGTGTGCATACTCAGTGCAACTTCGGCGATTTTCTGCACCGTTGTTCGTAAACAGTCCCGGAATACAGAAAAAGAGAATAGACATGATAGATTCGCCAGGAACCCAACAGTCACTCTCGAGGACATCCCAGAAAGCAACCAGAGGATCGTACACAGAGCCAAGTCTATCAAGCAAGCTCATGGAGTTGCGATCGGTTCGCCCCTGGATTCGTCTCAGCCTCAGATTCTGGACCCTAGGATGGCAATAACCCGAACTTCCCGCCGTACCCACGCACCGTACACGGACTTACAGTTTTCAGGCGTAGACCTCAAATTGGATAGTGAATACAATCAAACTGAACATGTACCACTCATCGATGGCCCAAGTAATGACCGCCGCCCGTTTCAGCATGATCCAGCGATCGAAATCGACCTGATGGAAGAATCGAATACTGCGTCGGTGCTCCTGAAATTAGTCAATAATAAGGAACACGATGTTAAAAAGGTAACGGCATGGGCCGCTCAGAGGTCGTCATACCGCCTATCGCTCGTGGAGTTCCCTGGTGTTCTTCTCCCAGCCTTTGACGCAACTCTCAGAGCTTTACAAACTATGTCTACCAGAGATGATCTTCCATTTTGTGAGCTTCTGGCACCAATGGAGTCCGGTGATGGCAGTTTAATCAAAGTTCCCCCGCCAGCATATGCTTTACGGACTGGGTTCCACTTTAATCTTTCTACACTGATGCATAATGAACGTATCCTCAGACTAAATGTGAGGGAACCTTTTCCTGTCAAGGAACTCCAAGATGGGTCGGACCTAGACGATGCTCAAGCAAAAGCTCTGGTCTCAGCTTTATCTTGTTCATTCGCCTCGATTCAAGGTCCACCTGGTACTGGAAAATCCTACACAGGCGTGGCTATTGTTCGAGCACTTCTTGCAAACAAGAGAGCTGCCGACCTCGGACCTCTCATTACGGTTACTTATACAAACCATGCGCTTGACCAGTTTTTAGAGCACACTGTGGAAGCAAATGTCACACACCAAATCATTCGAATAGGCGCACAGTCCAAGTCGGTCTGCCTGAAGGACTCAACATTGCGTGCGGTCACTGATAAGTCAGAACTCACCAAGACGGAGAAGGCAAAACGATGGACCTTGTTGAAGCAGCTCGAGGATGACGAGAAGGAGATAAAGGGATGTCTGACTTCGATGACTAGGCTTCATCATTGGGAAACTATCAAAGGGTTCTTGGCGCTAGAATATCCCCATCATCACAATCAACTGTTTGGTACGGAGGAAGGAGGGTGGACAAAGGTCAATTACCATTTAGAGGACATAGTGGAAGACTGGTTATATGACCAGACTTTTAGGCATGTCCAAACGGGAGACATGTCCCCGCCCATCCTTACCACCTCCACTACCATTCAGCGGGGCTCTATTGCCGCAGTACGATCTATTGAGGTCTTGAAATCAGCTAATATCTTCTCCATGGCCCCTAATGAGCGCCAAACCTTGTATCGCTGCTGGATAGGGGAGATAAGGAGTGTAGAGCAAGCGAAATTGATGGCTGCGTTGGATTCGTGGAAAGAGACAAAACATGCGGCTGACCAAATTAAGACCGAACTAGATCTTCGTGTTCTTCAACAGGCCGATATTATCGGTGCTACGACTACCGGACTGGCGAAAAATCTCGATCTTCTCCGTAGGGTCCGCGCAAAGGTGCTAATCGTGGAAGAAGCTGGAGAGATCCTGGAGGCTCATACGCTTACGGCCCTCTTACCCTCAATTGAACATGTTATATTGATTGGAGATCATTTGCAGCTACGACCAGCTGTTCAAAACTATGGATTACAACGTGAGAATCCAAGAGGGGCTCAGTATTCATTAGATGTGTCCCTATTCGAGAGACTCGTTGCGCCCCTTAGAACCGAGGACATCAGGCTACCATTCTCTACCCTGGAAACGCAGCGCCGTATGCATCCTTCAATAGCAGATTTGATCCGTAAGACTCTGTACAATCAACTTCAAGACGCACCATCAGTTTCTCGATATCCGCCGGTAGCGGGTATGCGTCATAGACTCTTTTGGCTAGATCACAAACATCCTGAAGTAGGCGCTGCGGCCTCAGAATCTACCCACACAACGTCCCATTCTAACGTTTGGGAAATCGATATGACAGCTGCTCTGGTATCTCATCTTATTCGACAGGGAGCATACAAAGAGGGTGACATTGCCGTCCTTACTCCATACCTAGGACAGCTGACTAAGCTTCGGAGGCAGCTCGCCAGTTCCTTTGAGATCGTTCTCAATGACAGAGATATGGATGATCTAGAAAAGGAAGGCGCTGATGATTTCGAAGACACGAGAGTACAAGTGCTGACTAGGACAAGCTTGCTTCGCACTTTACGCGTTGCTACTATCGATAACTTCCAAGGCGAAGAAGCAAAGGTCGTTATCATTTCACTGGTTCGAAGCAACGAGGAAGGCAAATGTGGCTTCTTGAAAACATCTAATCGTATCAACGTATTACTTTCAAGAGCTCAACACGGCATGTACATTATCGGTAATGCCCAAACTTCGATACACGTTCCAATGTGGAGAGACGTTATGGATCTTTTGAAAGCAGGGGACAATATTGGGCTATACTTCGAGCTTGAATGTCCTCGTCATCCTGACACACCTATCGTCGTCTCTACACCGGAAGATTTTCACCGTTTTAGCCCCGAGGGCGGCTGTGATCTCATGTGTTCATCCCGGTTACTCTGTGGGCATAGGTGCATTAGCAAATGTCACTCGGAACACCTACACTCGTCTGTATACTGCTTAGAACGATGTCAAAAGATTCTTCCTGGATGTAATCATGGCTGCCCGAACCTCTGCGGAGATAAATGTATCCAACAATGTCAAGTCCGCATTCCAGACCCCGAGCGGATGCTGCCATGTGGTCACTTGGCGCCGAATCTTACCTGTTGGTTTGCACAGGATTTGTCCAGAGTCCGCTGCAAAGAGACACAAACGGTGACTGTCCCTGGATGTTCACACGAGGTGCAAATACTATGTTATCAAGACGTCACAACAGACAACTTCAAGTGCCCAATGCTATGTGGAGCAGCTCTACCCTGCGGACATACGTGCAAGAAGAACTGCCACCAGTGCAGAATGACGGATCCAAACGGCAGAGTCACCATAACCCACGAGGAGTGTACGCAGCCTTGTGGGAGACAGTATACTACATGTAGCCATGGCGATCAAACTCCCTGTCATGGCGAAGAGCCTTGTGTATCCTGCAAAGCACAATGTGACGTCTTTTGCGTACATTCAAAATGCTCTAAGGTATGCTCTGAACCGTGCGCTCCGTGTGTTGCAGACTCGTGTGCATCTGGGTGTAGCCATTCAGCCTGTACACAACCCTGCAGTGCTCCTTGTGACTGGGTACCGTGCTCTTTTCGATGTCCTGTCCTCCTCCGTTGCGGACATCAATGTCCATCACTCTGTGGTGAAGCCTGTCCGTCAACAGCTAATTGTCAGGTATGCGGCCTTCAAGATATAAAGGATGTTGTGGTAGACTATATCGAAATGAAAACGTTCGCTGAGATGAATCTATACGAGAATCCTTGCGTTTTTCTCAACTGTGGTCATATTTTTGCCAGGAATACATTGGATGGTCAAATGGATTTTCATAAGTATTTCAACACCACTAGAGATGGCCGCGTACTCTCTGTGAAGGAGAATACCGAACCATTCTCTATGAATGAGCTCAAAACTTGCCCTCTCTGCCGGGGGAGCTTGAGAAATATAGGCCGTTACGGTCGTATAGTCAGACGTGCAATGCTTGATGAATCTACCAAGAAATTCATCGTTTGGAGCAACAGGGCGTATGTTCCTCTCGCGGAATCATTTCAGAAGGCACAGAAGCTCTTACATAACTCAGTAAAGGATATTAACGAGGTTATATTCTTCCAGGCCGGCGATCTGCATTTAGGTGAGAGCCGTGGTGCGACACTGCGCGATATTCGAAAAGGGTGCACCCTACCACGATACAAAGCAATTCTCAAGGTCCGATCTCAAATCAGCGAATATATGAAGAAAGTTGCCATAGAGGAGCAACCGTTCAAGCGGGTCTGGTATGCCGTCCAGTGGGCAAAACAGAGAAAGAACATCCAAAGTGATTTTGAGATCGACTCATCGGTTTTGCAAACTCGTGGTTACCTATTAGCCAGTGCTCTCCTCCTAAGATGCGATCTCACCATACTTGCGGACTTCCTCGGCCTTCGCCATAGAGTTGCTCATCTGGGGACAACCACTGTAGACCTTTCCGCTTTCAAATTCGATTGTGACACTTTGGCTAGACTCGCTACTGAATCCTCCCATCCGCTTCAGCAAGCGGAAGGCCTTTTGTTTGTCGCCCACTGTGCTGCGCTGGAACGCCTCTTTTCCACGCAGGATGTCGACTCAAGTGATCACCTACGGCAGCAAGGCATTTCTTTTATCGAAGTTGTCAAAGAGATCTGCGAATCCCACCCCTTTGAAACGCGTCTCATTCACAATGAACTCAAGGAAATAGAAAATATGCTTAATGATGGTACTTTCCACGGTGTTATGACAGATAATGAGTGGAAAACCGTGCTCGCGGCAATGGCCACGGAGTTGACAGGAACGGGTCATTGGTATCACTGCGCGAACGGCCACCCATTTACTATCGGAGAGTGTGGAATGCCGATGGAGCGGGCTCAATGCCCACAGTGCGGTGCGACCATCGGGGGACAAAATCATGTGTCTGTTGAAGGGGTAGCTAGAGCCGAAAACCTGGACGAATTGCTGAGGGACATGAATCTAGGTCGCTAGATATCTCTCTGGGATATGGAAATTAGAGTTTAAGGCGCTATCAGCTGTGTTCTTCTTTCAATCTAGGTTCTACTGGACGGTTTAATGTGTTGTCGGGGTAAAATACCTGTGAGTGATGACGAACCTGATGGCAATTCTGGGGAAGATTACAACCCCTTAAACATGTTGATGGTAGTGGAACATAAACCGAATCACATTAAAATCTCAGCAATGCCGTACTTGTGAACTGAAGAGACCCTGAATATAGAATGTTAACTTGAATTGTGATGTAATCTTCTCTATTGATGCCAAGACCACCGAAGACAAAGCAGGAGAGACGGAAAGAACGGGTGTGAGTCCACTGATTCTAGAACAAGCTTATTCATTTATAATTATGATAGTTTCATACGTCAAATTCGACTCCGTGTTGATTGAAGTTGTCCCTGGCGTATGACTGGACGTAAAGGGGAGCTTAGGACCGGGCGGAACTAATTCCTCTCTCACTACAAAGGGGCTTCATGCGAAAGAAGCACACTAACCGTAAATCAATGCCGATAGCGAGCTACGTCACACCTTTTGACAACCATCAGACCTACCATCACCTCCAAGTTGAACGCTGCGTCTACTACTCTTGTAGGATTCACGCTATATGCTTACTTTACATCCAGAGGCGAGCCCTCAGGTAGCGCTATCAGGTTCCAGTTCTACAACGTGCAGATTCAGTCAGCAGCCACTGCCCGGGGATGCGATTAGGATAGCTCCGTTTTGACGACAAAACGTCTGGTGTAGCCTGTCTTGCAGTATGTTTGTGATATTAAGATGAGACCATTAAGTCCGAGTATGATAAGATGGTAAAGTATATAAGAACAGCTTCATTTGGTCTCAAAATAATCTGAACCACCCCTCCTCCTCAGCTTCCTCAAGATTTCGTCATCATCAGTCATATATAGCTAGAAAGCTATTATCATACCTCGTAGTCTTCATTCAAGTCTATAAAAGTCTATCCTGTCGCGGCCTTAGGACTCCTCTATTCTACAAAAACAACCAGGAACCCGCTCTACCATACCTTAATAGCACCAAGTCTTATATACAGAATTACCTCTGTTCCACCCAAACCAACCATGTCCCAAAAGCTATCCGGCAAAGTCGCCCTCGTAACCGGCGCCTCCAAAGGCATTGGCCGCGCCACCGCCCTCGCCCTCGCAGCCGACGGCGCAACAGTAGCAGTGAACTACCTCTCCAGCGCCTCCAGCGCCTCAGACGTAGTCTCGCAAATCGGGACCGACCGCGCGACCGCGATCCGCGCCGACGTCAGCACACCCGAAGGCCAGAAATCCCTGGTCGCCGAAACGGTGCAGAAGTACGGCAAGATCGACATCCTGGTGCTGAACGCGGGCAGCCTCTTGCAAAACGGCGGCATCGACGACATCGACGAGGAGACCTTCGATAGACTCTTCGCCGTCAATGTTAGGGGCCCCCTCTTCATGGCTAAAGCTGCTATCCCGTATATCCCTGCTGGGGGACGGATCATGTTTTTCTCGACGTCGTTGACGAAGGTCTCGGGTATCACGCCTAATTACCTCTTGTACGCTGCGACTAAGGGCGCGGTTGAGCAGATGGCTTCCGTTCTCGCAAAGACGCTGGCGTCGAAGAATGTCACGGTTAACACGATATGTCCTGGACCGATTGGCACCGATGCGTTTTTTGTGGGGAAGACGGAGCAGATGGTTAAGGGGGTTGCGGGGATGAATCCGTTCGGGAGGATCGGGACGCCCGAGGAGATTGCGGGCGTGGTGAAGTTTGTCGCGAGCGAGGAGAGCTCGTGGATGACAGGGCAGTGCTTTAGGATTAATGGTGGTATGACGGTGGGCTAGGTTGGGGATGGGTTGCGTGGCAGCTGTTGCGCTGGGGTTGTGCTATACGGCTCTGTATGTACGCCCTGCCGGGTGGTATTATCAATTTCAAGTCTTACGTTTTGTTTCCGATGGTTGAAAAATTATACATGATACGTTATAAGTCCTTTGCAGTGTCGATTGAATTTGAACTCTTTTTCGAAAATACAATTCGCCTGACTTGCTGTACAGTCAAGCCTTGAATGCTCGTTAGCCCCTCTGTCAAAAATTGCTGGACCGTACTGAATGTCCAGCCAGTAAAAACTGGTCGAATTACAAAATTACCAAACTATCGGGATCCCGCTATTGCATTTCTGATTCACTGTATGCCTAATTCAAGACCACAGCGATTGTATAAACCCGTATGATCTCACACAGAATCGCATTTGACAGTTCGTCATTGTGGCTTGTGTCCACATGAAGTGTACCCAAAAAAAGAAAAAGAAAACTGTAAATCATGGTAAGGAGGAGATGGTTAGATGAGGCGTATGCGCCGTCAGTACTCGTTCAAACTGTCATCCATCGCCCTTTGATGTGGTATGTGTGACATGAAGTATCTGTATCGTAGTAACAAGTGCAACATCGGATGCAAAAACACAAAGAGGGGTATATTTCCGCTGAATGTTAAAATCTCAAGAATGATTTAATATTCTTCTTTACTTATGAGATTATTTGACGGTAAGGCTATTTTCCGTGAAGCATAAAGCGTAGAGACAAGGCGATATGGTTCTTGGCGTAATGCGTAGGTTGAAACTTGGGGTTGAAACATGTTTCTTCAAACATAGTGAACCACGACATTCTGATAGACTGGGATCTTCCGAGATTTTGCACAACGTGTTGTTCGATGTGTAAGGATAAGATGAGTCCAACTTTCAACCTGACCAACAAGAGAAGTTGTTCTCATTCAGGTTATGGTCTCCAAAATAGACGCATCATCATGCTAGAATCGCGCGTCTAAATGTTATATCTCGTGATACCCGCCGTAGGAATGATACGCAACGATCTCTTGTTGCCCCGTGTCTCATTCCTTTTCTCTTCAAGTGATTCTCTGATATTATCAGTCTGAGTTCTGACGCCACACTCCTACCACTCACCATGTTGGCGTTTTCAACATTAATTCAATGTTCGCTTCTTTTCGCCGGACTCGTATGCGCAACGTGGCGAAGAGTAGAGGACGAAGACAACCATTGGATTTACCCTCCGCGACTATGTGATGATCCTCAGGATAGCGCGAACGAAGTTTTTGTGCAAGGAGAGACTATAGAGTTGGCGTGGAAGACAACGTTTACTAGCGGATCAATTATTGCGATGCACGTAATAATGCAGAAGGTTTTTAAACCCCCAGGTCCATGTAAGTGCGGCAGTTGAAGACTAGATGTTCGCATTTGACACGACTAGTTGAGAGTTTGCCTTCAAATACTGTTCGGTGGAATGTATCCCTGACGGATTTGGTGCCTTTGTCAGAAGGTAACATATGGAACCTGTCTATCTTATCTTCGGATGGTACATTTCGGTACATCAGTAGCCATGGTATCAACGTTACGGACAGGGTAATCCATTCATCTTCATCTTCTCCATCTTCCTCATCTTCTTCATCATCTTCATCTTCTTCATCATCTTCATCTTCTTCATCATCTTCATCTACGACTTCAACATCTATAACTTTTCAGACACCTGGGCAATCAGCAACACCGACGATAGGACAATCTGAAATATCCAATTCCGCGACATCGCATACGAGTACATGTTCAAATCGACCAGCTTCCCCAACCGACGGCGGAGTTGTCTCCGGAAGTTTGAGCAAAGGTGATAGGATCGGTCTGGGCGTCGGAGTGGGCGTCGGAACATTCGCAATAATACTTGCAATCCTGTTTAGTACCATGGTTGCTCGGCGACGAACACAAGCTCGCGTTGCAGACATGCGGGTGGCTGCATTGATGGACCCCGCATACTCGAATACAGTCTTAGGTGAGAGATTTCGGCAGGGACACGGCCAACTTCAACATTCAGAGCCTCATGGACCTCTGTGTCCGGAACTGGTACAAACGCGATTTGATCCTTGGGGAAGCGATTGGAGAGAGCGTCTGTTTGCACAGTACACCTTCGACCAGCCGATCCAGGAGATGCCAACAAAGAGATCAGCTCTGGAGTTGCCGGTTAATTGATGAGATGGTTGGGGCCAATGTATGAGAGTTATTGGTTCGTTCTCAGATTAAGGTCTTCATGGCCCTCCGTAATTTCGGGCGTTGCGTTGAAAGGGAGATATCTTAAATATTTTGATCAGTTTTAATCCCAGGATCAGCGTAGTCTTTCGGTCGAGATTGTTACATGCCGTACCGCTCGGTGACATTGAGAATGATTCCTTGTGACTTCTCTTTCTGATATTGAGTACAGATCGGTTTCCAATAAAGCCACGCTCGGAATAATACGTAGAAACGGTTTCGGTGCCGCTTGAGTAGAACAGAGCTTGAGACATTCAGATACCAAAGAAATCCGGTATATCAGATTCTGATATGACAGTACTCCCTTTAACAAGTTCAATAAGTTTAGAGTGGAGGGGACATCCAATCCCGAAATTGGTTCCACGATCAACGAGGTATCCGTTGATATAGTCGATCTCGGTTTTTCTTCCAGCCCGGACATCTTGACGCATGGAGCTGATGTTCTTTGCTGTCTTTTCAGAGACACTAGACACAAAATCTTCAAGTTTATCGACTGACAGCTTATCGAGAGAGTCCTGACTAGCATCTTTGTTTTCTGAACGTAGAATTGCCTGTGTGACAGCGGAGAATTCGGAGAGCAACGCCATCACTAAGGGTCGTCTACCCGTACTAAAGACTTCGCCGTTGTAGCAATCAAATACCGCAGTCACAGGGTTTATGATAGCATTGATCGCAAGCTTTTGGAGTTGAGCTTCAAGAATCTCAGAAGGTGCTAATAAAGAAGGAAAAAGTAGAGGAGACTCTAAAATTTGATTTGTCAGGAAAGCTGTTTCCTTTTCATGGGATTGCGAAAGCGATGCAACAGAGCCGATTAGAGTTGTCCCCAGTCCTGCATGAACAGCAGAAAAGGTACCTGTGGTATAAATACCATGACTGAGAATTCCGATTAAATAATGAGGTCGAGAGCCAGGATGTTGGGAAAGAGTCGAATTGACCTCATCTACGGTACCTAGAAGCAATTAGTAATTGACTGAACTTCCACTAAAGGGAAGAGCACATACGCATTCCGTTCTGGAAGAAGATTAAAGTTGACGAGGTAAATAATCGGTGCTGCAAGGTTTGTAATGCAGGAACCGTGGTGTATGTTTTCGTAGTGACTATTAGATTTTCGATATCATCCGAACCTTCGGAAACTAGTTCGTAATCGAAGCCACTCTGTCGATCCGTAACACCATTCCTTACAATCTCTATACATCGTCCGGCTTTATTCCATTCTTCCACCAGACTCGGTCGATGAAAGAGTAGAGTTATGGGGGTTTGCGGATGACTCTTGCGTACTGCATGTGCAATGAATCTTCCCAAGTTCCCAATGCCCAGGATGTGTATACGCTGAGCGGATTGCATTGGAACTACGGTTAAGTGATGACTCGAGTCGAGTGGTTAAGATTGAGTTGGTGAGGTTGTCGATAAGAAGGATTGCCCGATTTCGGTCCCATCATTCCCGTAGTTTAGCTTATGCTTGGCGACGATACGGAATGTGAACCGGTCCGATACCGAGCCGGTATTTATCTCCAGCGAGTTTCAGCCGTGCAGCTTCCCGTCTATGTCTTTACATTGACAGAGACCAGATATGGACGCAGCTGAGAAGTTACACAGTTTCTTCTTCTGTCGTGCTCTAGTCGTAGTCTTGTAGACACTGCATCGATTCCGTATCACCAAGCTTTCGATCAACTTGGCCCTTTGCAGGGTTATGGAGACGAATGCACACCATAAATAGGCGCAACATACCCTTCTCATATTGCAGTCTGGCCTCGTTTATGCATCAACATGCCGACTCTTTTAATATAGCCATTTTGCAAAACGGAGCTTCTCGTACGCCCGTAGTACAATGTGTACAGGCTATTTCTCGTACATATGTGGGCAGAACTATGAGGTGGCTGCCTGGACAGATTTCAATACTGTAGTTCTTGCAGTTGCAGTCCAGGACTGTCGTGTGCTCTTTCACCCTCTGAAGAAACTTGCGCAGGATAGAACCAAAAAGTCGAGACACAACCTAATGTAATATAGATTTTTAGTTCCAGTAGTGAGCTGTCTCTTTGGACTGACAGCTGAAGACCCCTTTCCCCTTTAAACAGATCGCCTTCGTTTCGCTCGAGCCAGGACGAAAGACCCAATCATATGCGGTGTGTATAGCACATGCACAGCGGTATCTCGCAAAACCTCGCAGCGTAGAAGCATGTAACTCCACAAGTCCAGGGGTAAATACCATATGTAGGCCCTGAGATACTTAATTCAACATAGGGCCTCGTCTCCTTCTCTTCCATAGACCGGATGCTCGCGTGTATATATTTTCGTGGTTGCCTCGACTCTGATCTTTCCAGATTGTTGAACGGTTGAACCAAACCCGCCACCAAAATACGCCGTCCCTACGAGCGCAACCGTCAGCGTGTTCTTTATACTTATCTAACCTTTAACCTTAATGTTTTCATAATATACTAACGACGAGAAAAGCGTCTCACGATGCTGATCTCTCAGCAGCGATTCTTCATCGCTCTCCTATCCGCTTCCGTCTTCATCTCCCTAGTCTTCTTTTGGCCCTCGCGTGCTGATGTTCCTTCATTCTTCGGCGGCCAACCTGCGATACAGCCAGAACACCTCACCCTGACAACATCTGGCCCACATAAGACTAGAAGACCTACGATAAAACCTACCCCAAAACCAACGCAATCACGGACTCATCCAGCGACTACAAGACCTACTCAGCGCCCTCAACAAACCCAGGAGTCCGCTCCTCTCCGCGAATGTCCTCCCGGCAATGACCTCAAAGATGTACTACTCGTATTGAAAACCGGAGCGACGGAAGCTCTCCAAAAACTCCCTTACCACCTTCATTCGACCCTCCATTGCATTCCAAATTACATGATAGTATCCGATCTAGAACAGGATATCGGATCATACAAGAACTTCCACGTTACAGACATCCTAGCGAACGTCAACAAAACAATCCTCAACAAATACGACGAATTCAAATTTTACCAGCAAGTAAAAGAATACGCGCGAAATGGTCAGGATCTGTCCCTACTCAAGGGAGACAATGCATGGAAGCTTGACAAATGGAAGAACATACCAGCCCTATATAAAGCCTACAAAGAATATCCCAACGTCAAATTCTACTTTTTCATCGATGCTGACTCAGCTTTCAGCTTAACCAATTTCTTGCAATGGATGAAGCGCTTGGATGCTAAGAAAGACCTCTACTGTGGCTCCCAGGTCATGTACGGCGACACCATCTTCGCGCACGGCGGTAGTGGATACGTCATCTCGAACTCAGCAGCTAAGAAATTCGTTGATGCGAATCATGGAGACTACCCAGGCCGCTGGGAACACAAGATCGCGGATAATTGTTGCGGCGATGTCATGCAATCCGAGAGTCTGCTCGACGTGGGTGTACCGCTTACAGAAGCATTCCCTATGTTCCAAGGCGAGACACCCAGCACACTGGATTTCCATGAGCGGATTTGGTGCACGCCATCCATCACGTTCCACCATATGGCTGGTCACGAGATCTCGGCGCTCTGGCATTTCGAGAAGAATTGGACAGATACTAACGTAAGCGCTCTTTTCTACCAAATCAGAGGAAGTATGATCAGAGGCTGATTTTATTTATCTTTAGGGCTGGAACAAACCCTATCTCATGTGCGATGTCTACCACCACTTCGTGGCCCCCTACCTCCAACCCACCCGCAACCCATGGGACAACCTTTCTAAGGATACTGTCATGGACGCCAATAACCCACCCGAGGATCGCGCCCTCACCCCCGAGGAAATGATAGCTACGGGCTCGTTTGACGAATGCAAGGCCGCATGCACCGCCAAGGACGACTGTTTGCAGTTCAACTGGGTACCAGGCAGGTGTCAGCTTGGGTCGAGAGTCATAATCGGACATGTGAGTGAGAATGACGAACAGAAGTCCGGTTGGTTGGTAGAGAGGATTAAGCAGCAGATTGCGGGATACCAGAAGTGCACGCCGAATTTTAGTTTTCATCAATAGGTTTGAAATCGCGGCGGGGTGGTGAATCTGGGGATATTTGGAAAAGTCATAGGCGGTGCATTCGGGGTTTCGGTGCTTTCTGTTGTACAGTAATGGATCAACGTATGTTAGGGACTCCATAGCATGATATTTTGACGCTATATAGAGGGTGTATATTGTATATAGTAATTATGGATGATGATCTATATACCGTCAGCCTTTCTAGCAGCTCCCCCGTACAGTAATAACAACAGTGCAAAAGTATCTCTTCCGTGGTCTTGCCGCAACTGGCTAACTCCCAAGTCTACGTCAAGATAGATTTTGGCTTTGCTATCGCACGTTAGATAAGTAAACTAATTCCTCTATTTACTTACTATTCAAGTTAATAGTAAATGACTTAGGGCAAAAAGCAATTATGCAGTTTCAAACCCATCCCAAACTGGTGCGCACGAAACTACATCCGAAATCTTGGCATGTATGGCAAAAAAAAGTCTCACAGATTTTCTTTAAAACGAGGTGATTTCTTTTTTCGGTCATTTGCTTAACGACAAGGAAAAGGAGAATCCGATATAGGTATCTAAAATCTCCGCAGAAAATCCAATCGATTCATGCGCGATATGACTTTTCAGATAATTGAGCGGAGACGGCAACGCGTCAGGGCACTGAGGCACGAGTCTGTATCCAAAGTCTTTCAAAAGGGCGTGATTTTTTATCATTTCCTCAATGATAGGTATGAGGGGAATTTGATATAGATATCTGAAATCTCGGTAGAGAATCTAGTCGATTCATGTGCGATATAATATTTTCAAATATTATGTTATGAAGTTCAGTTTTAAGTAAGGACGTGAACTGAATACCCTTTTTAGATACACGCGCCTCCAACACGAGCCCGTATCTAAAATCTTAGCATAGATGGAAATTTCTTAAAAACGGCGTGATTTTTATTTATTTTTTTTGGTTATTTGGTTAACGGTTGGGAATATAGAAGATTTATATAGCAATCTATAATCCTGACATAATATCTCGAAGATTGCTGTGCGATATAAAAATTTTGGACGAGGTTGCGGAAGTTTCACTTCCTGGTTTCTACTCTAATTGGTAATCAGACGATAAGTTACAGGATGTGTGATTGCCCAGTACAGAGATGATAATGGAATGTTACAGGCACCATTTGGTACGGTAAAGTGTCCCTGCCCAAAGAAAATCACCAAAACCCTCGAGCTTAATATTTGAATTCAATAGACGTCTAGATATGAGTGCATCGATCGAATACCCTACAGAATATCCGACGTTGTTCTGCTCCATAACAATTTGCGGGAAGCATGTTTCTTCTGCACGACAGAATTGCCGAGGGAGGAACCCTTTGCCGACTTTCACAAGACTCCCAGCCGTCGCATCACCTGAAAGGCGGCGCATCAAGATAACCTCACCACACCAGCAGCAACCTCTCTTTATTCCATTCCCTCGATTCGCATCCAAAACACAGCAATCATGGTCGCGGACGCAGTAATCTACCACCCCTCAGTGGACCACTACCTCAAATACGTCGCAACAACAGGTAAATCTCTCCCCCTCCCTCCCCCTGTCGCCGTGCTATCACCACAACATGAACCTCCAATCCACCACACTGAGGACTCATAAACTGACTCCCCCATCCCACAGTCGGCCGCGACAAACTCCTCCGCACGATCCAATACCTCTCCCGCTTCACGGCTTGGTACCTCTTCCGCACCAACCACCTCAGCACCTCCATCCTGCCCTTCGAGACGCTAAAAAAGCAGCTCTCCCTCACACGCAAACTGCTCCGCCTTGGCAAGTCGATCGAGCACCTCAAAGCCGCGGCCCTCGCCTCCGACTCCAAGACCCTCGATCCTGTGCTCAAGACCTGCGCGGTCGGCAGGCAGCTCGGGTACGCGGCGTACATGTTTTGGGACAATCTGACGGTGCCGGATGCGGCGGGCGTGTGGAGGAGCGAGAGGGCGAAAAGGTGGCAGAAGGAGGCGTATCGTGCGTGGTTTGCCGGCTTGCTGTGTAATATTGTCGCGGGGGTTTATACGCTGGTGCAGTTGAGGGAGAGGGAGAGGAGGGTTGGGGAGGGGAAGGGAGTTGAGGCTGAGGGCGTCGTGGAGGGGAAGAAACTCGTGAGGTATGTTGTTGGGGGCTTTTATTTTAGTAAATGGGGTCGGTGTTTGGGGAGTGAGACCCTTGGCTAATTGAAAATAGGGAACGCAATGCTACGAATCTCCAACTAGTGTCGGATGTTTGCGATATCATGGTCCCGGCTTTCGCGCTTGGGTATGCGAATCTGGATGATGGCATCGTGGGGCTGGCTGGGACGTTGAGTTCGTTGATCGGGGTGTGGTCGGTTTGGAAGAAGACAGCTTAGGGATCCAGGGTGTTATAGTTCAGCGTGACTTCCCATATCCAGATCACGAATATTCGAAAGATGAAAACAAGGCGAAGATTGATACGTGGGGCCTAGTAAGTCTGTGCAGGACACTAATCACCAAGGAGTATTCGAGCAGTCTATTTTCGATTTCCATCGTCTTTTTCGTTTTGTTGCAGTCAATTTAGCCATTTCTAGAAATTTTACCGTTTTGTTGTTACCTAAATAGCACGAATATTGTACATACCTTGGTTATCACCGTCTGCATAATATCCCTCCCTCACATGTCCCTACTTTGCATTAAACACCACTTCGACGACCCAGGACTGCCCCCTTCCTTATCAGGTTCATTATTCGCCGTGGCTACACCCTCACCGTACATATACTAGATTACTAGCCACTCCAGGCTGTTAAACTACTAGCGTTGTTTCTCCGCGTTCTTCCTCGTCTTCCTCGCGTTCGATGTCCACTGGTAGACGGATATCATCCAGCGTGGGCTCGGGATCTCCAAGCACGTGGTAGACCATTACGGCAATTCTCTTCTTCGAGCTGTCCACGTCGGCGTAGAGAGGCCTAGTTGGGTCCTGGTGGTGGAGAAAAGATGGGTTATCGGAGTGGGATTGCAAGAGATCGAAAGACTCTCTCAGCTCTGGTGTTTCTTCTATTGGGGTCACGCCGGTGAAGTGATTCCTCGTCTGCTTGTTTCTGGGGGCTTTACGAAGCCTGACCATACGTCTAGAGGAAGTTGAATGCGATTTTATGACCTTTCCCTTGGGCACGAGCTTACGTCGACGACGTAGTCATAGGCTCAAAGATCCCAAAAGAACATATCCAACGCCTTCGCAGCGTTTTCCGCAAATTCGAGGAACTCGGAGAAAGTCTGGCACCAACCAAGTGCTTCCTCGGCCACTCGACGACAACGCTACTAGGCCAGAGGGTTCGTAGATCTAGGTCTAGCAACTGAGAATATATCCTTGATCTGTACAGCCGGTCGAGAGCGTTCTTGTGTCAAAATGTACAGCGAGCCGGGAATGTCATGATCAGGTGAGGGGCCGGTACGTACCTTCATTGTACGGTACGCGCTGAGCTACTTGCTCCTTCGCAATCAGGTTCGTGACTCAAAGCTGCTGTACAGCTACTGCACGGATACTGGAATACTATCGACTACGACGCGTGGAAAGATATCTAAAATTTGTACTGCGAAGCTGGGAGTGTAGATGATGTGGTTGTACAGGTGCTAGGAGAGACATGGCATATGGAATTCGACCGATGCTCTCGTACGTATATGATGTTGAACGCAACACTTCCACACACCAAGTATCCTTCCACATGTGCCTCACGCAGTACGAGGGTTCTCTACTAAGGATTTAGCCCGCAATTGCTATTCAGATACGATCGTTGTGCATGAATGGCAACTCTGTCACCACGTTGAAGGAAGGGATTAACATGGATAATTTGCTCATACGAGAATTGCTGATATCGCACTGGTTGAAGACAGTTTTATTTGGCGTTTCTGCAACCTATTCTGTACATTGCCTTCAAAATCAGACAAAAGTCAAAATAAAAGATGGACTGAATTACGGCCTGGTATCCATTAGGCGAGTCAACAACGAGACGACATCATTCAGTCCCTAGAGCCAGAGCACCTGAAAAACATGCAAGCATCTGCGAGAATAAATCTCAACCACCTTATCTTTAGAATCATTTAGTGGTCTTCTACGGTTAATACCCACTTGTTGAATGCGTCTTTGAGCTCCATGTTCGGTTTTGTGGTTCTCTTGTCCGGGGCGTTTTCATCGACGAAAGCGCTCCACCGAGGATCATGATGAGACCTTCCAGCACCAAGGAGAGTCGAAGCAGCTATTTCCAGACGGGGTTTGTTTCCAGGGGTGTACCAATAAGTTGTCATCACTCTGGTCCAACAGACGTGACATTCAACCAACTTAGAAGAGCGCCTAGACCTGTTTTTCCGACTGTTCAATTCTTTGATGGTCTTGTTGATCAAGTTCAAGTATTCGAGATTAACTTTACGTGAAAGGCCTTCTGCGTTGAAACGTGGTAGGGTATTGACCCGAAGGTGCGGACAGATGGCCAGTGTGTATCTTCGAAGATGGGTTTTGAGGTCATCGACATCGTTGCCACTAACACGCAACGTCGCATTCAGGGACAGGTCGTGACCGATAGTTGTAGCATACATAAAGATCCCATCAGGTTCCATGGGGCCATCGCTCATTTCGGGGTTCCATGCGTTGACAGGATTGATTACTGAGCCAGAAAGAGCACGGACACTGATACCGTGACCTCTACGATAATATTGCCGTTTCATGGCAGCTTGGACATGGTGAAACCAGATATCGTACGCGCCGAAAATTCTGAAGTGCCCAGCAGAGACATTACACGTATTCCGTATTGGTGTCATTCCATTTTTTTTCCATGGGCAGTCGTCTGCCTGGATTGGATGTAGTCGTACGCACACTGTGCATAACATGTGGGTGGGAATATCTCTTTCAAGTATCGTTAAGAAACTGGCCCTTTGCTCTCGAGTTAACGGCTCAAAGTGGTACGTGCGCGGTTTCAAGGCCTCATCGGTGTATAGCCTTAGCATCATCGTTTTGCTAGTGTGAGCGAGAAGGACTATGGAGTTTCCGGCGCCCGTGTCCATCAAATGGTCGAGGACGTGTGCGAGAAGGTGTGAGCTGAGCCTCTCAAGTAACGTTATCTGATGCCGCGTTTTGATAGGAAGTTGAGACGCGAGCCCATCGTCTTCGAGTGGAAGTTGTACTTTTGCTTGCATCTTGGCTGATATGGGATAAATAGTGTCGTAGAGGACTGCAGAGAGCAATGTGCTTAGACCGAGCAAAATTGAAGCTTATAGCTCAAAATGAACGAGCTGGAATATATTAACGATAGTAGAATGAGATACTGAAACAATGCATGAAAGTGTGAAATGAAAGGAACTTAGAACAACAAGAGGAAATACTTAGCTTGAGGTGTTAATAATCGTTACAGGGGAAAGGACAACTGGACTGATGTAAACCCAAAAATGATATCGTAGGAGTCGCCGCCCAAGCTGTCCTACCAGTATACAAAATACATCGAGCTCATCATCAATAGGATAGCAAGTGCCCACCATTAAGACATTCTTCTGAGGTTCTGAAGTGTAAAAGGAAATGCACAAATCCTCTTTCACTACTCGTGTGGACATATCTCTTCCCCTGTCATGATCCACAACCCTCGTTCATTGTACACTTGCTATACATATACCTAATTGCATACTGTCATATCTGTCTCTATAGGAGACCTTACAGGCCTGCATAACATGGATGCGAGCGTACAGTTAGCTAGGAGAATACAGAGAATGGAAAATATAGTGAAGATGACTACGAATAAACATTTTATTGCAAAAGTGCAATAACCAAATATCAGTAATAGAGTAGAACATGGGTGGCTGACTGCAACTGAGTAAGAGGAAATCCGCGATGTCTTGTCCGTGATAGATATTGAAGGTCGTGAAGCTTCACCTGAGATCATTAGAAGAAGGCTCCTTGGAAGGTTGCTTAGCAGCAGTAAAGGTTGAAATCTAACCTGGCGTTGAGCGATGGAAATCCATTGGACGGCTGTGGTTGCTGCCTGAACTTTAAGTGCTGTTGCCTTCCCCGTGACCACGCACCCTTGTCGCGTCCGATTGACGCATGACGACGCGACTGATGGCATATGAGATATATATATCTGCGCGTTTTCCTCACTTGACAGTTGAGAATCTCATGTTTCCTACAGATTTCACATTGAAATCATTGCTCTTGTATTTGTGTACATTAGCAAACAATACCTTAACTTCCCATCTAAACCATACCACGACAATGGCTCCTACAACCCCAAACTCGAGAACTCCTCAACGCAGGCGCGCTCCTGCTAAGCCCGTTGGAGGAAAACCAGAAGGTGTCATCAAACGCTCAAAGACCAGTTCGAAAGCCGCACCTAAAAATAAGAAAAGCCCTACTTTCCCCTTCATGCGCCTGCCAGGAGAGTTGCGCAATGCGATCTACACCTGCTGTCTTACCACTCCGGGCGAGTTAATACTCGAAGATAGAATCAAAGCTGCTCGTAGGGTCGTTACGCTCGCAAATAGCGGCGCATCTCTTATCCCAAGCATACTTGGAGTCTCAAAACAGATCCACGCTGAATCAGCACCTATGCTTTATGCCAGCAACAACATCGTCCTCAACAATACCCAAGCTATGTACACCTTCCTCATGCAATGCGGCTCGCATAAGACCTTTATCACGGACCTGAAGATTCGTGGATGGGGAATGACTGGCTCACACAAAGCCATGAATCATCCCGCATTCGGTTCTTTGATTGGAACGACCAATCTGCGCAAACTGCATATTGATTGTAGTATAAGCTGGCACGGAGAGCCGAAGAAGTTGGCCAGCCGCTTCTATCGAGACGCTCACTATTGGTTGGAGGATATGGCGAGGAAGATGGATAAGAAGGACCTTGTGAGAATGGTAGAGTGGGTTGAGCAGGAAGAAACTGAGTCACAAATGAATCTAGGATGGCGCGCGTCGCGACGTGGTCATGGAAATGGACGATTGTCAGAAGAAAAAGATCTGGATGCGTTTCGCGACGAGCTCGTCAAGCTGCTGAAATGAGAGTTTTAGCAAATATTTGATCAAGAGAATAACAGAAACTGAAGAGATATGGAAGGATGATGGAAATTGATAATGACCTTATATGATTTGAGAGACTGTTTATGCATTTGTTATCTTTTCCGATCTGACTGCTGTTTAGCGCGGTGTTGAGGAGATTATACGCATCGAGTCACTTAAGAGATTCATACTTGTATTTTTTTTGATGTACAATAGCATACCTCATGATTGAGGTAATTTTCGACAAGGCATTTGTAGATATTACCTTAGTAGACTCAAGAGAGTTTGAAATGTGCCATCCCGTTATTACATATTTACTGGTCCGTGCACAACTCCTCTCTAGGCTAAGAGGGACTTCTACAACAAAATTATCTTCCACCTTCGCATCTTATTGTTTGTTTGTCAGAAGGTCATCTCAGGACCGTGGCGGCTCTTATGTGATCACGTCGTTTGCTATCATGGTCCCGCGTGTTCTGTAGCTTGTATGAAGCACATGCTCAGTAGGATGTTCAGCAATAAATAACAGAAAGCATCCTCTTTCAGTCAGATTACCAGTTAACCGCTCAAAATCATCAGAGCACGAGTTTCCAAACTCAGCGTTGCGGAAGCGATATCGATATCACTCTTTTCATATACTTTCAAATTCTATATTCAATATACAGTCATACTTTTGGGTTTCGCAACTCCTCTTTTCAACCTTTTCATCATCTCCCTTTCAACATCCTTCTGCTTCGTCCTTTGCACATTCTTCAATTCTACATACTTTAAGGCTTCAGAATGCCAACATGGGATCTCACGATTCTTGCCACTGGCGTAACTGTACATATGTGGTCACTTCTCGAACGCCGTGAGGAAAGACAGACTTCTGGAGGTCTATTGCTATCAGGTTGAACTGCACAATCATCTCTTTAAGGTCCGGAATCATGGCACAAAAACCCAAGTATTGGGTGTGGAGAGGCCAAGGGCAAGAGATGATCTTTTCTGTCCAGTTCCAACAACGGGTGGAAGGAAAGCCGCGTTCTACCAATCCTTTTCCGGTGTTTCTCACTTAGAACGCAAAGGAGCATACTTTCCCCGAGATGAGAGCTGAATCGCTCAATCGAAAGCGTCAAAGTAAGATCTAGTGGATAGTGTTCGGTACGCAATTCAACAGTACAAGGGGACGAGAAATGAGAATACTTCGGTTTGAGCTGGCGACGTTCAATGCTTACCGATTCACCCTCAGATTAGGGTACTGTCCTCAATACTTATGCATTCTTACCTTTCTTGCTGAGATATGGTTACCTTTGCTGAGATACTTGACCATTCCCAAGACAACATCAGTGGTTACGACAAGCTGTTTGACGAAGAGCCAGGTCAGCATTATGAACTATTGATGGCTCAAACGATGGCTCGAGATATCGCTCTGAAGTTTCTGGACTGATGGCTCAACAGTTCAGGTGCAGAGTGGACCCCTCAACGATTGAGTCAACTCCCTCAACGACTGATGTAATTCCCGAAATTTATGGATACGTACCTGTCTTCTCCCCTTTGATCCTGGAGGTTATTGCGTAAACGTCATCAGGTTACATCAACCCGCCCCGCCAATACTGCTCATTTCTGATTCAAGAGATATCTGGCTGCAAGAAATCTGTCGGGAACAAGGTCGTCCACCCTTAGAGCTCCGGTACCTTTGGGATCGCTAATGGATCCCTTAACAGTATCACGCAAGACATTCCCTCCTTACGAACATTAAGTCTATTGGGGGCGGGTTAGAAAAGCATCGAGTTGGTAAGAATACCCACGACTTACCACCCACGGCTACGAGAGGCTGATGTCCAAATCGCTAATCTCACCTCCCGAGATGCACGGTGGAGGCACCATTTCAACAAGACTTCTATGACATCCTAGGTCCAGTGAGAACAGAAGTGAATATGAATGTAAGCATTTCGACAACGGAATGGAATGGGCCTCGGTATATGCAAAGGTTCCATTTCTATTAGGTTCGCGCTTGGGGTTCAGAGTATCAATGCAGCGCAGAAGAGAATGGGTGGCACGTATCACATGAGCGAGGAACGTCAAAGAAAGATTAGTATAGCGAGACCACAGCGCTTGGGGACTAAGAGGGAATATATCATTCCGCTGAGATTAGGCGCTAGCGAGGTTAAAGATTCCACTGTGTTTATTATCATCAGCTTCATTGTTAAGTTGATCCCCCAAAGGCCATTCTTATGAGTCCGACTTGCGCAGTTAATATGTCCTTCTAACTATCTTTCCTTTAACAGTTCCGTCGGTCATTTTATAGTGCTCTTTCCAGTATGCTAGAAAGTGCTAAGTAACCAAATGGAAACTTGAAAGTGGAGCGGGATAATGGATCCTTGGGCCTTAGGTTAATCGAACAGAAGATATTCAGGCACCGAGTATGAATAGAATAGATATAGGGAACAACAAGATATTCCTACAGTATCTAGTAAATGCAAGCAACCAATAGATCGGATACACCTACCCCGAGTTTCTCTACTTTCGAGTGGAATAATGATTGCGCTCCTTACCATCTCACACACCTACATGTTCCATACCAGTATGATGTCAAAGACGAATCCCATGATCATTGATCAGGACACGAAGGTTCCGGAGATGCGGCCGCAATCGGGGGTTAGGAGAAAGTGCTGAGCCGAGGACTCGGTTTGACAGGTAACTGACAGGTTATCAGCTATAGTGGTGATACGTATAGTCTGCTTATGCAAGGTTAAAAGCACATGAAGAACACAAGTAGCATGATATAGATGTTAGTTGTAGGTGTCAGAGATCGAGAGGGCGGTAAAAGGATTATGTGAACTTATGTCAGAAGTGCTTGCGTAGCAAATAGAATCCGTGGGCTAATTGAGTTGATTGACTGGTGTTTTACATGGTGGACATGGTCGAGTGTTAGACCTATCTCTTTCGGATTAGCTTCAATGGCATCAGATATGGATAGAGCCGCTATCGCGCAAATTTAGAGGGAACTGCAGCATTAGACACCTTCTTCAACACTAAACATCAATAATTCTACCTGTCGCTACCCTACACTACTGCCACACCGCAGATGGATCGTCAAAGTACCCTGGACCCGTCTGGACTACGGCCGTCCCGCCTAAGATTCCGTCCGCTATCAATGCTCCTAAATTCGCGCCGCACTCCAATGTCAGATATATAAGCCCTCCTTTCAAAGGAGATTCCGCCCCTCTATCTACACTACCCCAGAATCCACACACAAACAACAAGCCGTGTGCGGTAGAATTCTCCGCGGCCATGGCATTACCATTGTCCCCCGCGCCAATGGCTCTAGAACTCGACCTCAAGGGTGTCGAGGGGGTTTACGAATCTCTCCGAGGCCTCAAGCGGAAGCGCTCCCTCCCAACTACCCCGCCACTCTCCATTCATGACGAGGACAGCGTGGATATCGTAAATCGCGCTGTTCATATATTGTCGACGGAGGCTGCGGCTTTGTCGCATGTGACGAGACTGTATCAGACAAACTCGGTGGCAAAAGATGGGCTCATCAACGCTGTTGACTGCGTAGTTGAGGTTAATCGCAGGGGGGGAAAGCTCATAATATGTGGTATCGGGAAGAGCGGATTAGTGGGAATGAAGACAGTGGCTACGATGAAGAGTCTAGGCTTGGCCTGCTCATTCATGCATGCCGCCGAAGCAGTACATGGGGATCTTGGGGATATCAGAATAGTATGAGACTCTATCCTCGTGAAAGTGATATCCGCTAACATATGCCAGAACGATGCCGTCCTCTTTATCACCTTCTCGGGGAAGACGGCCGAATTGGTTAATCTGCTACCTCACATCCCCGAGGACACAACTGTTATGGTATTGACCGCTACCCTCAACGCCGAACAGTGTCCTCTCCTCGCCGGTAGACAGGACTCTATCCTACTCCCGGCACCAATACGTGAGTCGGAAGAGACATCATTTGGTGTCTGTGCACCCACAACATCCACCACCGTCGCCATTGCCGTCGGGGATATGCTAGCCCTCACAGTCGCGGATCGAATGCACCAAGATCAGACATCAGACGTATTCCGGAAGAACCATCCAGGAGGCGCGATAGGGGCAAAGTTCGTACGATCTCCTGCGCTCTTGAACGACGTTGCCGTACTACTGGACGAGATACCACTTGTCTCATATTCCGACGGAAAACCTTGTGTAATAGAAATCCTCCACGCAGCCGCGAACACCCCACACGGTTGGGTTAGAACCTCGGATCGGCATGTCATGAGACCACGAGACGTCAAGCGCCTGCGCAACTCAACCCAGATCCCGACGCTGCAGTGCGAACTACCACCCGCATATGCAAAACTGGAACGACTTCCGCTCGTCGAGGCCATAGAGCTAGCTCAAGGCTGTCAGGGACAGTTCAAGCAGCCAGTTATGGGCATCGGCAACGGCCCTCAGATTTCACTCGTCGATACGGAGCTCTTGCGAGAATTTCCGGTAAATCTAAGTGTCGATAATTCGGCGGAGATATCGCTCAGTGCGTTGGATAAGCTTAACTCGATACATGGTAGCTGGAAGCGGATCAGGAGATGACATGGCGCGACCTATCGGCCGGAGTGGTAGATATATAGATGATGGAGGCGGAGGGTGGTAGAGCAGTTTCTTATAGAAGTCCGTAATGCTGACGAATCCGTATCTCACGTCCTCGAATGAGGTTCTTCAGTCCCGCTTCGTTAATATCGTTCTTTCGTTGCAGTGAACTCAAAAGAATTCTCTACCGCTTCACCTCTTTCATTCTTCCATCCTCAGTATTCCTCCCTTCTCCCTTTCCTCCTTTCTTTCTTCTCATTGTTTCTGACAAGTTGACATCGCCGTCCTCTCACATCTACTTCCCACGTCTCCCGTCCCAGTATACTTGATATACACGCTGTCATAACCTCACCGAGATATACCAATGCGACTTTCCTCTGCGCGCGTCACACCTCCTTACCCCGGCACCCCTTTCCCCTCCAAACCAAAACTCAGCGCATACGATACCAACCCAACCCCCTCTGCTCTCCCTCTACACCATGCCGTCACCTCGGTGTAAGCAGTCAGCAGTCACCCCGTTATGGTAACTAGGTACCTGACGCCGTTTCCTGGTGTGCAGTTCTACCGACCGTTCGGCGGGTTGCGTTGGGGATGTGAGGTGTAGTTTGCTGGGGGTTGTGAATCATATGCGGGGAAGGGGGAATATGGGTTGAAGGAGATGTATAGTTTGGTTGGATTAGAGGTTGTTTCTTACGGTGGTTGTATAGGAGGGGATGTATAAGGCGTAGTTCTTGTAAGATCGTAAGGGGTATGGTTCGCTCAATTGTATGTGGCACCCTTTTTTTTCCCTTTTTTTTCCTCTTTTTTTGGGGAGGGGGGGGGGGGGGAAAGGAGGTTTTAGGTGTACAGTTGTATCAGAATTTTGAGGCCAGTAGAAGATTGTGGGTTAGTATGTTGGAGTATACGATAGATTATGCGGTGCACCCTAACGGTACTGTTTGGTTGGACTGTAGTGTTCACTTGTATCGTACAGTTCTTTCATGAGGCACAGGTCTGTTATATAGGATAGTTCTTCGTAACGTATAGTTCTCTCATACCCGTACAGTTCTCTCATACCCGTACAGTTCTCTCATACCCGTACAGTTCTCTCATACCCGTACAGTTCTCTCATACCCGTACAGTTCTCTCATACCCGTACAGTTCTCTCATACCCGTACAGTTCTCTCATACCCGTACAGTTCTCTCATTCCACACAATTCTCCCATACCATACAAATCCTCTCATACCACACACTGGTAGGGTGGAACGATGGTGTTTTTGTTACCTGTTCGATTCGAGTTCGGGCTCGGGTTCGGATCTAAGCCACATTGTCTGGTTAGGAATGTGTTTAGGACGGGTATAGGGGTGTTGTATAGGGTGTACGGATCGTGGTAGAGATGGCGGTGGAGAGACGGAGAGACAAGCCACGACCTCATATTACCTCATGGTGTCGTAGAGTAAAGCCCCGAGCACATTTGGAAAGAAAACAAGGATCGCCACCTTTCTTTCATAAGCATTCCTCTTAAGGGTTCGACTCAGTATGATACACGACATGACCTCCTATCAACAAAAAACGGGGTATCAACTCTCTCTCTCTCTCTTCTCTCTTCCATTCCCACTCTCTCTCTTCCATTCCCACTCTACCTCTCCATCCTCCCCCTTACAAAGCCAACAACGCAGCAAAGCCAACAACAGCGCCGACAACACCCGCACCCGCGCCGCTCACCCTCAAATCGGCCGCAGCGCCCGTGGACGTCTCCTCCGCGGCGGACTCGGTGGGCGTCGGCTCATCGTGGTCCATGTGCGTGGCGTCCGCGTTCATGAGCGGCACGCCCGCGACGCCGGTCGTGTTGGCGCACATGTCTGTGCTCAGCAGCTCAGCGTCGGCGGTGAAGGTGATGTCTGCGCACTGTTTTATCAACTCGTTAGCTTAATACGCTCATCATGGGATAAGAGGTTCTGGAACGGGACAGGAATCGATGAAATGAAAGCGGATGGGTTTCCTTTTTTTTTTTTTCTAAAAAAAAAAAAGAAAAAAAAGAAAGAGAAATTAAAATCGAGATAAGGGCGGTGGATGGATAGATGGTACGTACATTATAAAGCGCGCTCCCGCTCCCGCTGGCCTGGATGAACTGCAACGTCGCATTCGTGCCCTCCTCGATGCCCAAATCCGCCAAACTCATCCCGCCCAACTCTCTCAAGCAGAACGTGCCGTTGCCCGTCTGGTTGAACCCGGTGAGCAGACTCGTCTCAAAGCTCGTGACCTCGTTGCCGATTCCCAGGTTGACATAGGTCAATGCCCAGGGATGATGGACCTCGAGGGAGATGCTGCCGCCGGTGAGAGGCCAGGCGGTGCGGTTGTTGGCGGACTCGGTTTGGTTTACGTTTGCGCCTGTTGGGAAGAATGAGAGAGATGGTTAGAGGAACGGGTGTGTTAGGGGATTGCTTACAGGGCCAGATCCATTGAGAGGCGGGCTCTTCGAAGGAGTCGCCGCGCCAGTATGGGTAGTCGACCCTGAAGTGGGCGGAGGTGAGGGTGAGGAGGGAGAGGAGAGGGAGAGAGGTGGTGGAGAGCATTTTGAGGGATTGAGGATGGAATTGACTGGAAATTGTACTGAATTGAGTTTGAGAATACCAGGAGATGAAAGCTAGGTAGATGAGGAAGTAGAGGGAGATGCAAGATCTGGGATTCCCGTAGCTTCTTAAAGAAATCTCACAAGCTGATGAAAGAGACAAATACCCCACGTTTAACCCCGGATCGATAGCTCCTTCTTAGTTTGTATTACCCATTACATGTGAGCAAAAGCTAGCCTAGTAACCTTACTAACTTACTACTTTATCTGTACCCCTCGTGAGTGCCCGCCATAGCGGCATACAGGGCCTCAATCTGGCTAGAACATTGCACCTATCAGTAAGAAAAACCAGCAAACGAAAAAGCCGGCAGACAGGATGAGCAGATTGTGGCGTTCCGGTCTGTTGGTTACTTGGATGAGATGTAGCGGCTCTGCTGGATGGCGGTAATGGTGTGGAGAGAACTCACGCAAACTTGCTCATTTCCATCTTGGCGCCAAGATATCTGCATGCTTGACCATTGGGAAGCCATTCAGTACGACGGTAAGGTAGCAAGCGAGCTTAACCAGGTCGCCGGGACACTGAAGGAGGAAAGAATATCTTCTAAGGACGGGTGGAAAGGCCGGTTCCCCAAAAGAGGGAATAGCAATTAATACCGAATGAAGAAAGAAAGAGAGATATTGAACATGAGAAACTTGAAAACTGTAAATTATCCTTTGCTTGATTATCCCTCTAAATGAAAGGATGAACACTTCTGAGAAGCTGTTATGTTGATGATAAGGTACTGTTATACCAGATATACGTACATACCATCCCCTGCCAAATCCCACGTTCAGAGGCGTCAGTTACTGCAGGTACAGTAGAACGATCATCTCAACTGCACGACTTGCCCAAGAATGGGCGATATCCACGGGGAGTTTGCTCCTCGGAAGATTCCCGGTACGTAGCAATCGCAACCCTCTCAATACCCGGAGAGCAAATGAGATCGATGAGCTTCCCATGCATCTCCTCTTCCATGCGTGTCGTGAGTCTTGAAACCGGGTTGACAGTCCAGTGCATCTTCCCCGTGGCGCTATAGATCCACTTCTCAAGGTTGAACCAGTATTCCCGTTTTCATATTCCTCCGATACTGTGCATATTCCATACCCTCCTCCTAGGGCCGCAGAGCATGTTCCTATAGGGCTGGAAGATGGTCCCTACATTCATAATATGCAGGTTTGTTTGTTAGGCCACCGGCCGTTGTAGGCCTGACGGATGATATCGATAACGGTGCGAGATCGCTGCTCCCGTTTCTTCCATCAAGTGACTCAGGTAAGCATCTAAAGAAAATGCTTAACTTTTCTTTGGACGGGATTAGAAGGAAGATGACCAGATTCTCAGATGCTTAATAAAGAGGAAGGAAAATGCAATACTCTTCAGACGGCTAACCTGATATTGACTGTAACCCACAACATCGATCAACGGTTTATTCGATCAGGTGATTCAGTTGAATCTCAGATACACACCTAAAGAAAATTCCTAAACACATCAACAAGTCAAGCAGAACGACGAATACAGAACTACTGAAGATTCAATGACGAGGCGTTTTTAATGATCTTGGATACCATGATGGAGACTGATACTTCTAATTCTAAAGCGAGAGTAAGATACCTACCTTACTGAAAGCGAACGATTGGACATAAAAAAAAGGAACAGCTGTTATAGATTGTCTTATTTACGACATTGTCGTCTCGAACTGCGTAGAGAGTTGCTGAAAGTTTAGGTGGAGACTTTGATAAAGGAGGCTGGAAAACGGTAAAACTACGGAGAACGTGTCATGCATCGCCTCGGGTAGACTTAACAACAACGGACGGGAGCTCCCATGCTCCACCACCGGTTTTGAGGTGGAGATCCTGTACCACAGATATTGCCAGATCCTAAGCCAGGCGTGCCAGGGTAGCTCTAAAGCTCAACTCAGCATTGAATTTCCTCACAGCATCACGAAAGCACATGATGATCAGAATTCATATAAACTCTCTTCATTGCCAAAAGCTATCTAACTACGCTATCCATGCCATTCATCGCAGACATCCAATAATCCTCCTCAATTGTATCTTCAAACAATAACCACGCAAAATCAGAAAAAAAAAAAGAGGGACTCGGCTGCCATGAATCGAAATGGAAAGAAAAAGGGGGTATATCCACAAACCCTCGTCGGCAAATCCCCAGGACGAGTTCTTAATTTCCCTAAACGCATATTCATTCATCGCATATTGACATTCGCAAAAGGCTTTGCTCTGCCATCACCCACTCCAACATGAAAGTAAGAACGGAGGGCAGAGCGAAGCCCCCCACACCGCGTTCCCAGCGTCGGTTATGAAAAATTTTCCCCCCGCCCTTGAGGGGGGGGGGGGGGGGGGGGGGGGGGGGGGGGGGGGGGGGATGGAGGGGGGTTGTTGGTGTAGTAATAAAGCAAGTCCTACACCTGGAGGAGTACTACAAGAAAGTAATGATATTTGAGTTGTTGGCAGCGCGAGGACGAAAAAGCAGGATGTAAAGGGGTGTGTCTTCGTGTGAAAGAATTAGAAAGGCAGACAGATTAGACATGAGTGACATCAGAGACAAAAGAAAGCAGGACTGAGTATTAACACGTAAAACACGTCATCGACCAAGCTATCTCTTAAACTCCGATGCTCTCATCCAAATCAAAAAGCCCCGATCGACCACGATGGTGGTGAAGGTGCAAAATTCAGAATCAAACCGCTCATTACCACTACCCCGAGTGATTAATGCTTGGTAAAGGGCCGCTAAAGCAGCCGAAGAAATATAAAGAAAAGATAAGGTATTCGCTAAGATAACACGATCTATGTATGCAAGATGACTCGGAATAGAAATGAGAATGACATTTCCACTACGGTCATAGAGCAAGTAGACCGAGACCAGCAGCGACGATAGCCATTGCGCTGATACCGTGGACGGCGGCGGCGCCAGTAGGCTCAGGAACGGGAGCGGTAGGTGAGAAAGGAGCACCCGAACTTGAGATGAGAGTCGTCGTGTTGGCGCTCGGGTACGGGAAACCAGTGCTGGGGGCAGCGTATGAGTACGAGCTTGAGCTTTCGGTCGTGTATATTGTCGAGGTTGCGCTGTAAGTAGCTGCTGGTGGTGTACCGGTCATGGTCTCGGTAACGACACGGTAGACAGTGCGGGTGCTTGTGTAGGTCGTCATGAGGGTTGATGCCTCCTCAGCATTGGCTTGGGCGATCAATGGTGCTGCGATCAGCAGAAATGAGGAAAGAGTGAAGCGCATTGTGGCTGTAGGTGGAATGCGGCTCGTGGTAAATCGATAACCGTATGGAACTTTTGAAGGAATGTCACCGGAGCTCGGACCGGAAGTGTGGCTCTGGAATTCGATAAACCGGAATTGGTAGTATTGTTTGTTTACTGAAGCTGTAGAGCTATGTGAAAGTTTGTACGCGAACGAACGTTCCGTTGAATTGAATTGCGATCGGGAATTGGTCGTGTGCTTCGTTGGATTCTTTAATGCGACGAGTATCGGAGTCAGAGAGAATGACTGTTGAGCTTTGAGCAAAGGCGCTGCCTGTTTATGGTAATTGCTGTTTGTCCTAAGGAGTGTAATTCGCAAAAATGCGAGAAGATGGTGAAGATGGTGAAGATGGTGGTTTCAACGGGTAAGAGTTGACTGTGAGAGTTTTGGAGTTGGAAGAAAAGTGGACGAGGCTGCGGGTGGTTGAGCTTATGGGGGCGTCGAGACAGAGCTACGGGCGGGAAATGAGCAAGATCAAAGCTCATCTTAACCAATGGCCTTGGCACTCCAGTCCGGACAATAATTGCAACTTTAGCCCCTGCGCTAAATCAAACTGCCCCATTTTACCCCTCCATACCCGCTATGCCACGATATCCACCCACGTCTATCGCATCTGTTCGTTTGCAAACTTGACCTGCAACGTCGTCTATCGGAGACCGTTACAGGGTACAGACGAGCGAACATGGTTAAAATCAGGTCAAAGGAAACTGAATCTCCAATCCTGCCCTCTCAACCCTGAAAGGCGACAACGCGATTGGTGGCACAAATTAAGTTAAAATTTCGGGTCCAACCGCAGACCCGCATCTGTATGGGCAGGTCAGAGAGCCTCAGCAACGAAATTGACGATCATAATCAGCAAAGATCTCTCCAGCAACAAACCCTCACCATCAATTAAGAAAGATAAAAATCACCACGATAATATAAAAATCCAAACTAGACTATGAAGGCTCATCTCGCACCTTCCTCTCACCCACAAGAACCTCCATCCACGCATAAACACCTCGGAAACCCACCCCCCCCCAAAAGAAAAAAAACGAAAAAAAACCAGAAAAAACCAGGAAAAAACAAAACTCATTCCCATACCCTCAAACACCTCCCAAAATAACCCTCCGTATCAGCCATCTCTTCGCGTGAAACCCTCGTGTCAGAGCACACACACACACACATCTTCATTGTCACTTTTGACCCTCTCCCGCGGCTATACTCCCTCCCCCAAGGCCCAAGCCGCCGATGAAAAATCAAGATTCCTATTAAATAAGCTCTAACGGCCCTTTTCCTTCATCAACGCTATCCCCAAAACCCCCTTTATCTGTATGCGCGCTATACCCCACTGAGCCCAGCTCCACGAGACACCACTCACCGCGCTCCACCTTGATAGGTGAAACGTGGAGAGCGCGTTTTGAGTGTCTGAGTCGCAATCGAGCCTTGTCGATGCTTAGTTTTCCGGTGAGAAATCTCGTGTCGCGTGTTACGGTGGACAATGCGGTTGATACTGTGTACACACAGTATGTGAGGAATATGCGTTTCTGTTATATCAAAGAGCGGTATTTGTATTGGTTGGATACATGTTGATGCTTAGTGATCTGTTGAGTGCTCTGTTACTCTGCTTTATGCATACCGTACAGCATGCGCGATTGCCCGATGGAGGTACGCGGGTTGGTGATCGATTGTAAACTTGTATGAGAATAAGTCCCAATCGGGAAGAGAGATCAATGCAATTATCTACTCGAATTGATCATTATAGAAAAGTCTGCTGTATCAACCACCGCCCTCATAAACACAATTCACCGGGAAGGGAACCCTCCTCAAATCGCTATACAGATTATCCCATGGCCTGTATCCTAGGCTCATCGATAGACTCCATCGCTCATGATTATGTGACACACGTTCCTTCATAGTAGTACATCGGGCGGCAAGAATAGTCCCACCGCCTTTACTCGCTCCCAATCGATTAGTAGACCTCTCCTTTCTCTGAAGGGTTCCGACATATGTGCAGTGTATCCAGCATCGCAGCGTAGCAGTCCATCAACACGAAGCAGCATGCGGGGATGATGCGGCATCACATATCCCACCGCTCCGAACCTTCATTCTAAAGGTCCACCATGTTCATGTCGTGTAGCTTTACTTACCGCTCATACCTACGTCCTCAGTCACCCTGAGTGACCTGATGTCCTTCCACCTCCCACAACCTCCGACATATCTCCTCCGCCTTACTCATACTCCGTCTACTCTCCTCTCCACACCCACCTTCTTCATCCTCATCCTCATCCGCAACATCAAAGCTCACCCTCGCTCGTCTCCCATCCTGTGCCGGCGTCGGCGGCTTCTTCAGCTCCTGATGACTGTTACTGGCCATATGATAATTGAGCTGCGAATTCCACTTCTCCTTCCCTTGTCTCTCAATGGCCCTTCCCACCGCCTCCGTCACGGGGCTCCTGAACCTCCGTACAATTTTGTATTCGATGCGCGCCTGCTCAAACTGCCGTAGCAATCTCGGGTCTATGCGTCCACCTTCGCTGTTGCTGATGAGCGCCGCGCCTATGAGTTGAGGTCCACCGAAACGTGGGATCACTGCTGGGACGGATTGTTGTTGTCCGAGCTCCGAGTGAGCGCGCTCGAGCATCATTTTCTGCTGTGTTCGACTGGGAGGGAGATCGCCTGCCGGTGTCACTGTTCCGGAGCGGCGGGATGGTGTACGTGATTGAGAGGTTCCGTCTCCATTGGACAGAGGTTGGCCATTTGTGGCCGAGAAGTCCGGCGCCGATTTATTGCGCCTCTGTGCGTCGAGATCTGGCGTCGCCGGCGGCGGTGGTGTTGTCCGCTTGGGTAAGAAAGCGCTGCCCTCTTTCGGTGTCCCGGATGAGTCTTCAGGATTGAGGAACCGTGAGACCAAATCTCGGCCGGAGTGGTCGGCTAGGGTCGAACCGGCAGAGGTGGTATGAGCAAACTCCCGCGGATCGTGAGTTTCGGAGACTATTGTTGCTGACACAGAAGATAGTTGCGGTGCCAGGTTGTGGGAAGCACTGCGCTGAAGCAGACGAGAGGTGATCATATCCGCTTCTGGTTGTCTCATCGAATGGTACGAACTCGCACCATTGATCCGGGCTATAGTATTGGCGCGAGTTGATTGTGGTCGTTCCGATGAAGCTTCTTGCGATGTTGTATTCTCCAACTGACGACTAAGCGACGATCGCTGCTCAGGAAGGTAGTTTTCGTTGGTCTGCGAGGATGTTCTCGAATGGTCAAGGATAACGGAGTTCTGTCGTGTGTTGTCCCGAGTGGTAGCTGGAGATTGCGATGCGCTGTCCTCCGTCCATTCGTTCTCGTTTTCGTGGCTTTCTTCCTGGTGTTCTTCATCGCCTAATGCGAAATGAACTGTGGGATGTGCAGGTTCTGGCGAATGATCGCGCGATTTCGATTTCGCTGCGCGCCTATGTGAGCGTTTGGCAAGTGTTACCTCGCTTTTCGTCGCCTTTATAACCCCTTTGGGTGCACCTTGCCGGGGAAGATGTCCACTGGAGTTGTTCTTCCTCAACGCTGTCTGCGACATGTTTTTAGAGATAGTCATCGCGGACGCATTGCGCTTGCCGAGCGCTGGACGCTGAGCGGGTGTTGTTGAAGTAGGTGTTTCGTTTCCAGATAAAGATCGACGATGATGCCTTGCGGCTGCTGCTGCTGCTTCTCCGGCTTGCGCCTGAGTGAGCTTGTTCAGCTTGTTGAGATTCTTGCCGAAGGATGTATTCCTAGGGCCCAAACGACCGTGTCCATGTCCTCCAACAACGTGTCTTTGAGGTTTAAATTGTATCTGTCGTTGTGATGTAGATGGAGCTGGAGCATCGGACGGAGATTGGGATTGAGAGGATGAGGTAGAGGAGTTTCTGGCGACGGGATGAGGCCTATTCGGTTGGCTCTCTTGGGCAGAAGCCATTGCTTATGCTTACTGTCCGATCGTTGAGGTACAAAGTAACGATGTACCCTAAGGACCCGTCAATGGCTCTCTTTGGCGAGGACGTTTATTAGAGGAAAAGGATGAGGTTATAGTAAGAGTGGCTAATTCATGACCCTAATACTCCTAATCAATACGACGTCAGCGATGAGTTGTTCCAAATGTTAAAGCGGCGTAATGTTCGGCTTATTTGTTTCTAGCTTCGCAAATGGTGAAAGGATTAGAAATGCAGTTCATCAGCAGCAACTGGGGAGTTTTGAGGTTACATACCAATGCGCCAGCAAACTGTTGGCTCGACGCGGGGATTGGTACCGAATCTACGAATGCGGATAGATTGGTCGTTGCTGAATATCCTCAGTACGAGATACCTTGATTTGTACAAGAAAAAAGATGAAGAATGATTTGTTGTCGCGGTGGGCAGACCTAGCTCTCCGCAACGAGCTCCAGTGGCTCTTTGAAGTATTATCATGTGGGAGAGAGGGCAGCTCAATGAATGGCATTTCACAAAGGCTTGAAAGGTCATCTACTTCACGTGTGCACCGAACTACATTAGCACTTGATCCTTTGACATCTTATTATCAACGTAGTCTACAATTCTAGTGTTTACAATAGCAATCAAGCTTTAAATAAAGCGGTATGTTCTTCACCTTCCATTGCGACTAATTGATTCCACTTGCAGGCCCGGAGTCCCCGGACTGACCGCTGCATGATCAAAATTTCCCAATCGGGATGTAGAACATCGTGAGTCTGAGCCGAGGTCTAAGAATCCTTTGTTTCTACATCTCAACCTAACCCTCATCAACGAAGTTCTTACTTGTCACCCTCATCTCTAATACTCAATTTCTCTTATCATTTTTCTGTACCAATTCAATTCACTTTAGTCCATATAGAACCTCAGCCCTTATTACTCACGCTTTGTTTACATTCGTCTTGTGTTGTCTTCGTTCAATTGCTTGCTAGAGTGGAAGACATGGCCATAGATATTGGTTGAACTGCCTTTATACCTCTATATGAGATGATCCTAAACCATTCTCCTGCCACGACTAATTCAAACTCTTAAGTCTTTCGCTGCATCACCACCAGCACCTGTGATCATTCACCTGATTTTCACGACGTGCAATCGGCCATCATTTCAAACAGTTACTCATATGATTCACCATTAGGATTAACCCTCATACCCTACTGTCTTTCAACCAAAGCCAACACATTCCCCCCATTTCCATGCACTCTACCTCCACCCATCCCCCTATAACTCGCTCTCTTGAACTATTCCCTCTCCATACCCCAAACCTATCCACAAATAATCTTCCAAATCAAACTCTCACTTCAACCCCCTTAGTGCCAAGAAGCCCATAAAATCTCATCAACCCAACGATATATAAATGTGTCTGCCCACACTCAGTCGTCCCGCCCGGTCCGTCCTTGTGACAAACACCCACTCTGTCTACGTGGAGCGCGTACCAACAGGAATACCCAGCAAATCGAAGTCAAGGTTTAGGCCCCAAAATCGCGGCGCCTTCGTAGTGCGACCCAACGAACGGAAGAATGGCGAAGCGGCACCTCATATCAAGGCTGAGAACCGGCTAGGGAGTCCGGAGTTCCAGAAGAAGTTGGACCGGGGATATAAGAATAAGTAGGGAGTTTGAAGTGTGTCGATGTCTATCTGGAGAAATTGTGGTGGTCATTGTAGAGACCTGGACATCACAGGGCTCTAGCCAAATCCGAGGGGAGAACGATGATTATGAGGCCATTGAATAGGTAGCGATGTTGATGCTTAGGATAGTGTCAAGATCATGAATCGATATCAATCCTCCTCGAATCCTATACCGGACACCTGTCCGAGAAAGTCATTCTTCTTCTCACCCTTCAGTAAAGCATCAATATCGACGTTACCGCTGGTCAAATAGCGCTCGCTGACTCCAACGTTGACGCGCTGAGCTAATAGAGCTTTTAGCTCCGCTCTTAGTGCTTGCACCTCCCATTTTGTCAAGCTCCTTGCTTCCCGTTCCTTTTGTTTTCTCCCATTGCCCCGTCCTCTCCGCCCAGCAGATTCCTTATCAAGCTCTTCACTATCATATTCAACCCCTAGTTCCTCAGCAGCCTTCTTCATCCACTCATCTTCAGTATTCTTCTTCTCTTTCGCTATTGTCATATCCGCTATCTTCTTTGCCAGAGTAGCTCTAGGTTTCAAGCGCGCTACAACTCGTCGATCTATATCTAGGGAACGCATGAAGTAAGATCCACGTTTGCTGGAATCTCGAGCGTGGACCTTGGCAACGAGTCGACGGACACCTGCAACTTCTTCAGGAGCACAAAGTAGGATGCTAGACCCGGTATTTTCTGCGCGTGCTGTACGCCCAGATCTATGGACATACATGTCCGCGGCACGAGGGAGATGGTAATGCACGACAAGCTGGACGCCCGGGATATCTAAGCCTCGTGCAGCGACATCTGTCGCAATGAGGATGGAGCCAGGGCGTTCGGTGAAACGCTCAACAGAGCGGAGACGGGCCTTCTGTGGCATCTGTGAATGTAGCGCTAAAGCTGGAAGGTTAAGGTTCTGTAGGAATGGTGTAATACGCCGGACTGCGGATATTGAATTGGCAAATACTAGCGTTCGGAAATTTGGGTGATAAAGAATCAAAGAATATAGATAGAGATCCTGTTAAATTCGTCAATGATACACTTTCAATAAAGACATAGATTCGTACCTTCTCAGTGCCTGCGCACTCTACTAGTCCCTCCTGAAGACCTGTAGCCATCTGAGTAACTGGATTAACATCTATAAACTTAGGTTTCGGTTCTCGGAAGTTGAGCTTTTTCAACAAGTATTCCATGGACTCTCGATTGCTCATAAGATCACCGTTATATCTACCTTTGCCGGCTAACTTCTGTTGCAGTTCCTTCTGAAAGGTTGCGGAAAATACAAGGGTCTGCCTCTCTACATACTCCTTGACAGGAGTTTCCTCTGGTTTATCGTCGTCTTTCGTTTCTTCTTGGTCAAGGACATTCAGGATCTCCTCAACCTCTTTGAAATGCCCCTCACTGAGCAACCGGTCGGCTTCATCAACAATAAGAAATTTTATCCCTCGAAGCCAGCTTATCAGGCCTTTACCATTGCTGATTACTTCCCATAGCCGGCCAGGTGTTGCAACGACAATATCTGCAATAGCAAGCTGACGCTGTTGCTTTTGAACTGAGAGTCCACCAGTCACCGTGGCGATTGAGGGCGCCCTGATTTCGATATCACCTTTGGAGCAGAGAGCAGTCATATGCTTTGAAATCTGGTGTGCAAGTTCTCTAGTAGGTGATAAGATTAGGGCAAGAGGATCGGAAGTTTTGGAGTCCTTTGGTTTGTCCCTTGCTTCTTCTTTACTGGATTCACTCAAATAGTATTCTAATATAGGTATGCCATATGCCAACGTTTTTCCCGATCCTGTAGGTGCTTTTGCTATAACATCGTGACCTGCCATTACCTCCGGTATGGCTGCTGACTGAACAGGAGTGGGTTTGGAAAATCCCAGCTTTGAAAGAGAGGAACAGGTCAATTGGGAAATATAGAGGGGAGCTTTATGCCACGCGCTAGTATCCACATCATTGTCCAGTGACTCTTCCTCCAAAGTATCGAATCCTGCAGACGCTTTATCCGATACTTCGTTGTCTTCAGCCTTTTGTGCTTTAAGTGAAGGTACCTCCTTCATTTGCTTGGTATCCTTCTTTTGCTTAGTGTTCTCTTTCTTTTTCCTATTATCCCCTTTAGATTGTTGATCGTTCCCAGTCTTTGTATCCTCGTCGGCCGTGGATTTACTTGTACCATTGAGTGTGTCTTTCTCCTCCTCATCGCTAAAACCATCCCACTCCTCACCAGTTTCTGCGTTGTCTGACTTCTCGTCCTCAGCTTCGAGCAGAGATGAATCGTTTATTGCTTTAAGGGTAATGCGCCCTTTATCATCCTTAATTATCTCTACGTCCTCAATCTCTTCAAGTCCAAAGAAGCCCTCATAATCGTCCATACGATCGGGTAGCGGTACCGCTTTCCAGCGAGGAGCGTTCGAATTCGAGACTTTCCGCTTTTTAGCGGCGTGGTTAGCATCTTCGATCTTTTGTCGCTTCTTTTGCTTCATTGCCGCAAATTTTGGAGGCAACTGCCTCTTGGTTTCACTGGTAATTGAGGCCATGTTGTGGTGCTAGAGAGATTTTACAGAAGTGATGCTGCAACAAAAGGTTCGAAGACCCTCGCGAAAAACTTCCCTTGGTGAAGTGCTAACCGCGGAAACCGGCCGCACGAACCTCAAGCGTTGCTAGAACTCACTCTAGGAATTTCTCCTTTACTGTAAGATAACAGCGAATCATCTTGAAACCTCTAGACTCTTCGATCTTATGTACTCAGGGGATTGCTGATACACTGTGAGCCATGGGAAAATCGTCAAAAGACAAACGAGACGCATACTACCGTCTCGCGAAAGAGCAAGGTTGGCGTGCTCGTAGTGCCTTTAAACTCCTTCAGCTTGATGAGGAATTCAATCTATTTGAAGGTGTCACCCGAGTTGTTGATTTGTGTGCTGCTCCGGGGAGTTGGAGCCAAGTACTTTCGCGCGTCCTCATCAAAGGAGAAAAGTTCGGTCGCTCTGCATGGGAAGATAAAGAACGTAAGGATCGATTAGCCGTTCTAAAAGCAAGTGTAATCAAGAAATCAGAGCAAGAGCTTCAAGAACCAGAAGGAGAGGTCCCTGAACCTTTGAGACCGCGAGAAAATGTAAAGATAGTATCGATTGACCTCCAACCGATGAGCCCTCTCGAGGGTATCATTACATTACAGGCAGACATAACACATCCTTCAACCGTTCCGTTGCTCCTCAAAGCTCTAGATCCAGAGAGTTACGATCCGTCATCCACGTCCGCCGCGCATCCAGTGGACCTAGTGATCTCTGACGGTGCTCCGGACGTTACGGGTCTACATGATCTTGATATCTATGTACAGAGTCAACTACTCTGGGCTGCGCTCAATTTAGCATTGTGCGTCCTAAAACCTGGCGGCAAGTTTGTTGCGAAGATCTTTAGGGGCAAAGATGTGGATTTACTGTTCGCACAGCTCAAGATAGTTTTTGAAAGAGTGAGAGTTGCAAAACCACGTAGTAGCAGAGCGAGTAGTATTGAAGCTTTTGTCGTCTGCGAAGGGTTCAATCCCCCTAAGGGGTTCAAAGCAAGTCTTGACAACCCCCTTGGTGCTGCTCAAAAATTACCAGTAGACCCCGAGAAACCAAGGGAAAGGACCAAACTATACAGGCGACTTCGAGAAGATGGCATTACGGAACTAGAGTTGGGTTCAGATGAAGAGAAAGAGGGTGAAGATGTTCGATGGATAGCACCATTCCTCGCGTGTGGAGATCTATCAGCATATGACGCAGATGCGTCCTACCATCTTCCCAAGGATAGGGTTAGTCTTGACCCAGTACAACCTCCCACTGCTCCACCATACAAGCGAGCATTAGAGATGCGGAAAAAAGCTGGGGGAGCATACGGTAAAACCAAGGGTTTAATTTGATGGATCCTCGCATTTTATCCGAACGCTACGTCAGATCGCATTATTCGGCCCTTTAATATGCATACCACTACTCGCCGAAAGCAGAACAACCACTTCGTCTATAAAGCTTTCCTGATTTCAGAGGGATTAATGAGTCACAGCCTGAGTGCCTCTGTACAGTACGGCCGTACTTTAATTCAATCGAATCAAAGACCACAAGAAGACGCCTCTTTCAGCCATCCACGTGATATCGCGCTCATAATTACGCCACACGAGGAACCCCTCGCGTCTTCATAAACCCCTCCGATCCCATCAGTCCTCTCAGGCACAAATCCTTCAATCCTAATACAACCTCAAATCCCCAAAAGTCTCCAACATGTCCACCACCACTGCCCCTGAAACTTCTGAATCATACATGCTCACCTCCCCACCCAACTTCCAAAAACCACCTCCCGGCACACCCGTCTTCGTCACAATGCCTGTCCGCGATCTTCCCCGCGCCCAGCGGTTCTACTACACCGTCTTCGGATGGCGCTACCTCGCTCACCCCTCCGATCCAGAGCGGGTCATCTACTTCACTCCTGGCTCGATCATGGGGTCTTTAGTGCTCGTAAAAGACTCCTCCAACACTACGCAGTCGATTGCTACACTGAAGGAGGATATCGAGAGGGGAGTCACGAGAACAGGACCGTGTGAATACGTCCTCGTGGAAGATGTTGAGGAGACGGTGAAGAAGATTATGGAGGCCGGGGGGATGATGGAGAGGGAGCGTTTTGTGGTGGGGGATCATACGGAGATGGCGTTTTATCGCGATACTGAGGGGAATGTTGGGGGTGTATTGAAGTGGTTGATGCCTTAGGCGTAGAGGAGACTATTTAAGGAGGTGAAGTAAGATAAGAAATAAGGTAGTATCTCAGCCTAGGTAACATTATGCTGGGTTGAGATATTATACCTAGAATAATGGTAGCCAGGATGAGATACTATACCTTATATAATGTTACCTTAGTTGAGATATTATACCTAGTATAATGTTGTCTAGGTTAAGATCGTGTGCTTAGTATAATGTTGTCTGAGCTAAGATATTGATGACTAATAAACTGTGAATAACGTGCTTCACCAGTCAGTGGGACACACCAGTCAGTGGGACACCCCACCAAGATCAACCAGCGTTTTCATACAATTACTCCACTACAACAAAATATATTCAAATAAAATTATGCTTAGGAGCTACTTGAGACACTAGTACATTGACGCCTTGTGTGGCCTTGGATATGGCAGTTAGAGCACGTTGGTGCTGCTCGCTGTCGCGTCTGACCAGCCCAGTTCTGGTCGGCCTCCTACTCCATATTTTCCAACTCCTCAGCTATAAGCTGGGCCTGCTGAGCCTGTAGAGCCCCTCCATGCGCGATATACCTTCGGCGGTGCTGCTGTTTCCGTTTTCGACGTTAATTTTCTGTACGAAGCTCTATATTCTGCTTTGCAAGTATGGTAGCGGAATGCATCGCCATCTGGCATCCTTTAACAAGTTGATTGATTGCTCGGCTAGTAGGGCACTGTGACTGATGCCGAAGGATGTCCCGTATAAGCTTTGCCTGCTGCTCTAGCTGGGCAGTAGTATGTGGTGTTTCTGAAGTCCATTGAGGTGCTTCCCTATTAGCCGTGCCTGGTGGAGTCAAAGTCTTCGTGATTGGAAGTGACGATATGACGTGCTCAGGGTCGTATGGCACTAGGCCCGTAGCAAGAAATCCGCTTCTAATATTCTGATCTGTAAAGACAGATAGCCGTACCTTAGTATATATTGCTAGGAAGTCTTCTTTATCAATATGGTGGATTCCATGACGGGCGAGCTCTTGAACCTGGTGACCGTACGCAACCTTTAGAGGAGAGTAGCAGCTTACGTCAAGCGGCTGAAGACGATGTGACGTATGCGACGGCATGCAGAGGGTAATAATCTTAATTTTCCATACAGTATTGGTCAAATTCAGGCGTTGCGTGGCTACCATGACCGTCAAGTATAAGTAGACGGTAGACCCCCTTTGTATAAGACTTTGTACAGTTGTCAAAGTGCTTAATCCATTCGAATCCTAGTTTATTTGTTGTCCAGCCATTATCGCTAACAGCGAGCATCCAGTCACCGGGTAGACCCTGATACCAGCTTGACTGGTGGAGCTTTCCTGGAAGGATAACGAAGGGCGGGATTGCCCACCCGGTGGCATTAATACATTCAATCACCGTTGACCATTCGCGATTGCCCGGTTGTATGAGAATTGCTTGGCCTATAGTATCAGAGCTTGTAACGACTTTTGATGTCGCAGATACACCCATCATAAATCCAGTCTCGTCAAAGTTGTAGCTATCTTCGTCTAAGATGCCATACTTCTGGCGCGTCTCGTTTACACGCCCATACCACTCGCGAAATATGTCTCGATCTTCGCATTTCGCGCCTTGAGAATGAAACTTCCTATTCCATTTTGTCTGTAGGTCTGGCTGGTTGTTGATAAAGCGGCATACCCAGTTCTTACCAGCGGGTGTGGGAGGAGGATTCTGGCCGCGTGCCGCGAGTAAATGGTCTGCCATTCGTCGTACTTCGATGATATGGGGCGGAAATCCGCGTCGGTCGAGATCTAGGACCCATTCTACGAGTGCCTGCTGCTCAGATAGCTGTAGCTTTCGTTTTTGCGAATTAGACACGCTCTAAGGTGTTATGCCATGTACGCGACGATGGAGAGTAGACTTTGGAACATCGTACAATCCGGCGGCCTTCCGGACACTTGAAATTCTGTTTTCTTGAAGCGACTTAGTAGTAATAAGTAACCTACCTTCTTGCCGGGGCTTCTGAAGGTTCTGTGTTAGTGGCATTGTTGATTTTGTTGAAGACGTGGGGTGGTTTTGGTGGGATGTCCCACTGACTGGTGTGTCCCACTGACTGGTGAAGCACGTTATGGTAGGGTTTACCGAGAGGTTCATCACCATATACTGTAGTAAGTGGTAGAGAGGATATAATTTATCGTGATACGAGCTACCGTTGACGTAGATCATTGATTCTCTATTAAAATCCTCAGAAAAACATATATCAGTGTGACAGAAGTGGCAGTCTCTTCGCCACAAACCAAGCCCAATACAAAGCCGCCTTATCCTGACTAGGAAATCCTCCCCAGTTATCTGCGATGCTGGCCAGGATCAAGTCGCTGTAGAGCGCAGAAAACGTGCCAAAACACACCACAAATGCTTTGAAAACCCCTCCGAACGTTGACGAAAACGCGCTCTTCTCTTCTTGCTTGTTCCCTTCACCGTGTCTTTTGTAGAAGTATGCACCGACCGCCCCTGATATGACGACTATTGCGATTCCGAAGCTGTAGCTGAGATCGCGGACGCCTTCGTTCGAGGGAAATGCCTCACGGACTATTGATAGGAGACCGACCATCCCAACGATAGTCCCGCACAGGTATAGGAATAACCAGTATAGTGGTGTTCTTTGCGGGTGCCCTTGAACAAGTGAAGTCGTAGTTTGCGAGTATTCACTGTGCCAGCCAGAGTGGTACTGTGAAAAGTTATCGTCTGATGGGACTGGACTATGATGCATATATGGGCTTTTAGGTAAAGGTAAATATTGTCTTGATCCGTAAGGATGGTAGCCATGGTTTGAATGCTGAACGCTAACTAATCTCACACCGTCCGTTGACCTTTCTTGTGTGTGTGGACCGTTTTCTCTTCTTAGTATCCAAGCTCGATGTATGGTAATGGTAGACTGGGTAATGGAAAAGGTAAGTTTCCAGACCGCGATGAGAATGAATTCCCACCGGATCCTACATCTCCACATCGAAACGCTTGCTAACGGTATCGTTGTTATGATAGTACCCATAGCAAGCCCGATATCGAAGGAGCTATGGGTCAATTTATGAAGTGGCCATAGTGGTGAACGTCCGAAACCGATCCATATAATAGCCCAGTAGGTGAGGAGGTGTGATACTATGCCAATACCTCCGTAAGGTAATGCATAACATTGAACCTCTCCAGCTACTCCTGCGGTTGTGTTTCGAGAGGGCAAAAGATCGTCTAAGCCTCGAGGTAACTCTTTTCCAAGAGGATTCGCAAGTGTTTTTGAGGAAAAGAATATCAAGAGTGGTAAAGCTATGGCGTTCGGGTTCGGACACAAGCGTAGTAGAGACATTTCGTTTACGACTGTTGTTATAGCATACACAAACTCCACTGACACCACTAGCTGATTAATGAAATAGAAAATAATTGTAATAATGGTTAAAAAGGAAACCGTCGTCTAAAGAATATCAAGATGTGCGAAAGAAACGAGAAGGAAGGCATTATAGCCTTCCCCCACCTATGGCAAGGCTGAGGCTGATGGAAGATGTCAGAGAAGGAATGAAACAAGAGATCTCTGGACCAGACTCCTGAGAGAGAAGTATGAAGCTTTTTCCGGAGATCATACCTTCAGCTCTAGGTTGAGGAACCGTAGAACTGGGAATCGGGCAGTACATTGACACTGATTGGGGGGACTTCAAGCCCTTTCCTCAGCCTTGCATATACAACGGGAAGTCAATATGAACATGGCCCCATGTGGCATGAGCCTGCAGACCAGAGTCAATTGCGTTTGAGGGAATCAAAGCATGCCAAAGTTTATAACAACCGAATCCGCACTCCTGAGATTCTATCAATATGCCGGTGTACCTACAATCGGCGGCTGTAGATTTTGTGTTTCCCAATAGGAGAAATGAACTCTTGGTATGTTTGACTACGCAACCATCCAACATAATGATAAAATGGGAAAGAAAAAGAAATCAAAACTGCTTATAAGAGGAGATGAATGCAGATACCCATTAGAAGAAGGTCGAGGAAATGGAAGAGGTTCAATAGCGTACAGTGCTCCCGTCCGGGTTAACGCGGCCCGTGCACTGGTTCTAGCGACATCGCGAGTTGTTGATCATTATGACTGTTCATTCTCCCACTAAGTTATTTATTACCTTTCGTAAATCGCTTCTCCTACTTAATAAGACCACATCATTCACACATCCTCATTCTAAGTCTGTACAAGTCGACAGAGATATCAAATCAAGTGATATTTTACCACATACAATGAGCGCCATAGAAGTACATGAAGATCGTATAATTGGCGATGCCAGATATATCGTTTCAAATGATCGGGAATTCATCTCCCACAAATTCATCCAATCTGCTTTCGATAGCCCAGATATGTACTGGACACGGCCCATGAGTCTAGAGGACATTGAGACAATGGTCAACAATAGCTGCACGCTGGGTGTCTTTTTCAGAGGACCCTCATCGGGATCAATAGTTTCCAGTACGCAAGTCGGGATGGCTCGTATGCTCACGGATTATGTGACATTCGCCTACTTGACAGACGTGTACATAGATCCGGAGCACCGTGGTCGAGGACTGGCGAAATGGTTGATGCAGTGCTGCGAACAGATGATGGATCAGATGCCAGAACTGCGCCGGTGTGTATTGCTCACAAAAGGCGCGGAGAGATTTTACGAGAAGGAAATGGGTATGGAAGTCATAGGAACAGACAAGAACGGTATGTCTGCTATGGCTAAACCGGGGAGAGTAGCACTGTCACTCGTAGAAGAAAACGAGAAGAAACGATATCCGGGATAGTGTTGGATCGGAAGCTGCTGTGGCATAGGTTGGAGCGCGACTTTTCCTATTGAATATTCAAGGTATATATAGGTCGTTACTATTCCAATCCTAGCCAACAGTACAGGTAACCAATCTCTGGAGTGCTTTCAAAATATCTCCAAACACCGATAAAATATCCATTTCCAAATTTTTGCGCCAATAAACAACCCACACGCGCTCTTAGAACAGACTACTCTTTTTCTTCGCCAACTTGTTTGCACTATCTCCCTCACTCCTCAACCCCCAAAAACTCTTCTTCTTTTTGGCCGTCTGGGTCCCTTGATCCCCAAAGAAACCACTCGCTGACGCCTGTGCCTGTCCATACGGATGCAAATACGGGCCCGCCGGCTGCGGTCTCGGTACCGGTGCATTGATCCTAATCTGCGGGCCCTGCGACGAAGGTCTGAAAGGCCTTTGTAGTAACGGCGCTGAATGTCGTTGTGTCGGAACGACAGGTTGGGGGGGTCGGAGCAGTGGCGGTGGTTGTGAGTACGGCTGAGGTTGTGGTTGAGGTCGTCGTGGAGGTAGTGCTTGGCTTTGTGTCCCGTAGATTTTCTTAAGACGCTCGGTTTCTCGGTCTACTTCGGTTTGCTTGCGGCGTGCTTCTTTTTGGGCGGTTTGTTTCTCGGCTTCGAGGAGTTTGCGGAGGCGTCTGTCTTCGGAGGAGAAGGTGGGGTTAGAAGCTGCGGGTTGGACTTGGGTGATTGGGGCCGGCTGAGTGCGGTTGTATGAGTTAGTGGAAATAGGAGGCAAGGATTGGCGTTGAGCTCTCGCGTAAGGTTGGGATGTCTGAACGGGTTGAGAGATGCGCTGGGCAGATGCGGAAACTTGTGGAATAGAAGTCATTATGATCGGAGGAGGTTCGACGGGAGAAGAGCCCTTGCGGTTGAGAATCCCTCCGCTGTTCTTGCGTCGGGAGCTAATGTTGAAGACGTCCTTCATCTGGCCAAAGTATATATCGCGGATCACAGCGGCGCTTAGGAGAAGTACAACTTCGAGACCTTTGGGATCCTCCATATCTACGCGGTAGAGATTGGGCTCGTATATAGAAACTTCCCGCAGACCACCGAAAAGGGCAACTGCAATGTCCGGTTCTTTATTCTTCTTCTTATGGTTATCCGTCGATTTTCCAGTCATAAAACAGGTCATATCCTTGGAAAGCTTGCCATCTTTTCGCCATACGAAGTTCAACTTTGGGGTTGTAGCGTCGGTAACCGGGTCGTTGAGACGTCTATCTATGGCGGACGCGCTGGGCATGCGAAAGGTCTGTTGGGGCATACTAAACTCATACGTTGAGCTTCCACCCCATGATCCAGGTTTCTGTCGTACTACCACATTCTGATCAGGCTCATATAGCTGAATCGTAAAGTCGGTGGGTGTTATAGGTTGAGGAGGAGGCGGTACGCCGCCGTTCCGCCGTATCTCATCCTGGGATAAAGTCGGTTGAGTCCATTCCGGTCTTATTAACACTTCTCCGAAGAGCACTTCGGGATTAAAAGAGTCGAATAGTGCTACCGCATAGCAATTTTTCGAGCATGGTAAGGCTGGGTCGAGGTGATGTAGGTCATACACCGGCTCTGGTTCCGACCCGTTCTGTGAGAAGAGGAAAGAGTGGTGATACTTGATGGCATCGGCGGACGGTTTTAAGAAGAAATCTGATTGTCGTTAGATCTCTATTCTGTAACATTATATCGCACGAAAATAGTCAAATGCAGCGCAGCGGATACCTACTTGGTAGATTCTCATCTATCATGGTGGATTGGCGTGATATCGTATCACTCGTGGTTGAGTAGAGTTGTAGAATAAGTAGGAGGTCACTGAGAGTTTAGGGTCGAGATACGGGATGTGCATCGTGAATTTGTGATGCTGGAGAGAGACATTGGACAATGGTTGTGTGGCAGAGTCGTGGAGCTACGCGTTTCCACGAGGCTGTGATGTGCATGGCCGACTTTACACCCACCTCTTCAAACGCTATCCAAGAAGCCTACCCAGCTGTACAAACTTGTAATCCTACTGTACTCCTTTAAACGAACGCACCTATGGCGATTGTTTCAAGTTTTGAAGTCTAGATATGCATGCAAAGGACTGCTCCGTTATTCGTACTCAGCCGCTAACCCCTGTCTTAGAGCACCATGAGGTCGATGATACAAGGCTGACTGTGCTATCTATATCCATGAAGTTTCGAGTCAATGTTGGTTTGGAAGAATAAGCTTCTATGGCTCTGTATGTCAAACCCTCAAAAGTCAGTTACCTGCGCCTTTCGACGTCCTTCGACTTCAACCCACATAACTCCGTCCAAGAACTCTCAGTCCTCACTCTCAGTCCTCGATTTGATTCGATCGATACATGGTCATATTATTCGTTATGACTATATCCTACTTATAGGTCTTTGAAATCTTTATCATGGCCGAGTATAATATGTATCTCTTCTCCGACTCTCTTTCTACTCGTCTTTTAGTTTAGATATGCACTAGTATGTGCGGGAACATCTTCAATAGGTCTTTTTTAAAGCTCCCCCAGATATACATGTTTCCGACCGTAACCTTTCAAGGGCACGTCAGCGCCCACGTAACACTTCATATAGAGCTAGTACTATGATCTACATTATATGAAACTTTCTTATTTCAATCTTCCCTAGATTAACAATCAGCACAGTGTTAAAGGGCCTATCCTAATTAGTCCTTCATCTTCTAGTCACCGAGAACTCTAGTTGAAAAGCTACATATCCAGTCTATACTTATATTTCAGTTCTAAGGTCCTAAAAATTTAGAAAAGTTGCTTGATTTGATCTCGATCTCTAATTCACCGTTTGAGAAGCCTTGATTTAGAATAAAGTGTCGAGAACAGCTTGGCCCATTCCGCATGCCTTCAATTTCAGATCAAAATACAACCTCATCAAGTCCTCCATAGAGTCCTTGGTGAGTCTTCCGCAGTATTTGACATCCTTACCGTAGGGAAGGTTGAAGCTGCCAGTAACGTTGACGACAGTTTTCTCCAATGGTTCCCAAGGGCGCTGCATCCTGTTATACGACTCCCAAGGGTGCGGCGTTTTATTACACGGCTCCATTAGCAAAAATCGGTAATGAATCGACGGGTTGATATATCCATCCTCATAAACGCTCTTCAACCCGATGTATTCTCGTTGTTTCTCTTCATTCATATGCCTAATGCCTTTACTGTTATGGGTATACAACGGGAGGACCTCGACATGACTATCGTTTACACAAATGACGATCGCCCATCTACATTTGTGTAGGTATACATCATGTTTTACCTGGATGCAATCCTGTCCATCAATTGGGATTCTCTGGTCCCCACAGAGGTCTATAAGTTCCGTCTGTACGATATCTCCTGGCCGGAAATCAAACCCTAGGGCAATGCGGTCCTTGCTTTCGTAGACTTCCTTTGGTAACATATAACCGTACGGCCTAGAATAGCGACGAGACGTTTGTAGGTAACCGCGACCAGATTTTTGAGTCCGATTAGGTCTCTCGAATTCTTTTGGTCTACGATTTGGCATAAAGTTCTTGAGTCCCCGCCTAGCTTTGTCCCATACTTTCTTCGCGCGGCCAGAGTTGTTAGCACGTTCGATAGGTTCTTTGTCGTCCACATCGGGATCGTCTATCTGCTGATTATAGTCAGTGTCAGAAAACCCTTCATCCTCGGGGAAGTAGTTATGGTCAAATGGATTCGAGTTTTCAATCTCACTCTCTTCCATATCCTCCTCAAAAATGGGGCCATTTGCTTGTCGTGGAGAGTCTACCCTGTGATTACTAAGATGAGGTTGGTCAACCTTCTTCGGAGCATTTACCCTTTCTCCCCCTTGAACGAGCTGCTCAGCAACCTCCGGAAGATCCTCCATGAACTTTGACCGAACCGGTTGGTTAGATTCCTGATTCATGTCAGTGTTCTGCTTGAGCTCAGGCTCCTGCTCGGCGTCAGACTCTTCGACAGGGAGGGGTGACGTACCATTACTGGTTATCGACCCATGCATATTGAACGGGACGTTGAAACTAGGTTGAGCGCTGAGGTTCGTCGCCGAACGATTTCCAACCACATTTTCAGAGGCGCTCTTAGCACTCTGTGTACCGGAATTCTTACCATTAGTGTTATCAATCTTCGCAACAGGCTGCTGACCTACCACCGGGGACTTACACTCGCGAAAATTGGTCTTCAAAGAGGACTGGTTCTCGGGCCAACCACTATGCTTCAACGAGGGCTCGTTCTCAGGCCACCCGCGCGGGACCACCTTCGGTCGGTTTGACTTACGACGAATATGGTTCATATATGCTTGCTTACTGAACTCTTTTGAAACGTGGCTGGGAGTCTTCCGCAGAGGACCAGTCGTAGATAAAGGCATAGTGATGATATTAGGGGAATTAGCCTTTTTTGAAGGTTTGAAGGGGTGTAAAAGATTTTGAGTAAATGTTTCTGCTTTCTATACACAGTATAGAACAAGTGAGACGCTTCTGTCGACGGGCCTAATGATGGTGAGGAATTAATTGCTTAAATATATCAATTTTTCACTATATTCCATCCTCTTTGAAATTTGTCTACAAGGTACAATGCACGTGGACTAAGACATAGTCGCGAGCATCTTAAGAAGACAATGGCATTGTCTTTCGCCTTTGATGGTTGGAGACGTTGACAAAGGGTCCAGTCGGCGCTTTGTTGCGAATTGGATCAGGGGGAACAATGGGTTTGTTCCTAAGATAACGGTTATGGTGGGAATGGCAAAGAAGTTCGTCGAAGAGATGATCCTCATTCTAGGGGCAGGGTGACTAGAATCTGGATTAGCTCCAAGTTTCAACGATTCAACCGTAATATCAGTCAGAGCATAACCCGATAAAAGAGCTTGTCTTTATCCTCCTTTGCTCCTAGAGATAGTAGCATTCTTTCTTGGCGACCAAGATGAGCATTCATTGCATCTAATGATGCCGTATCTCCTACTCTCTGTTCTTCTCCATGGCTGTTGGAGAATAAGATGCAAGTCGATGCGTCTCCAGATCTAGTACAAGCATTGAATGGTCTCCACGGTTACATTTTAACCCGAGAGGCTGATATCAACGTCAAGCCTGGACTATCAGGTCGGTCATCGACCTAAGATCCCCTTTCTGGTACGGCATTGATTACATGACAACACAGCTTACCCGGTCTTTTCTTGATCTCACTTCCGTCGACATGAAGGTGCTGAGATCTTGAAAAAATAGAGCGGCGCTTCATCATTGTCGCTAGCTATTTCGAACGTCTAAACTGCCTAACAAGCTCGGTATTTACCTTATACCTCAGTTTTGAGGTAAGATCGAGGGGTGTTGGGACTGAATGTAGTTAGAAGTCTCCTGGTCTGCCCTAAGGCAGAGCTTCTAAATAAGGTTTCAAAAATAACATCACGTGCGCACGCCCTTTTTTTCCTCTGCTAATTCCGCACCACATTGTGCTTTTATCTACCTTAACTTGCCTTACCATCTCACCTCCGCCGTATCTCCCCCCACAGAAAAAACCACACATCTACAAACTCTTACGAGCGTAAGCTCACACCAACTCCAAAATGCAAGGCTTCAACATGGGCCGGTACCACCCGCCCTCCTCCCTCGACCCCTCTCTCTCCAACTCCAGCACCTCCCCACGCTTTAACCAAAACAAACACCCCCTCGGCTCCCGCGCAAAGAACATCTCAAAAGGAATCCTCATAGTCCGCTTCGAGATGCCCTTCGCAATATGGTGCAACACCTGCGAGTCGCGCAGCGGCAAACCCACCATCATCGGGCAGGGCGTGCGGTTCAACGCCGAAAAGCAGAAAGTCGGGATGTACCATACCACGCCCGTTTTCAGTTTTAAGATGAAGCATGGGGCGTGTGGGGGTGTTATTGAAATCAGGGCGGAGCCGAAGTTGAGGGATTATGTGGTGAGTGAGGGGGCGAGGAGGAGGGATTATGGGGCCCCGCAGGATGGGGAGTTTGGGGGGAAGTTGCTAAGTAAGGAGGAGAAGGAGAGGAGGAGGGAGGATGCGTTTGCTGCGTTGGAGGGGAAGAAGGAGGATAAGACGCAGCAGAAGGTGGAGAAGAAGAGGGTGCAGGAGTTGTATGAGGTTAATGAGCGTGATTGGGCGGATCCCTATGAAGCTAGTAAAAGGGTGCGGAAGGGGTTTAGGGTGGAGCAGAAAGAGTTAAAGGCAAAGGCGAAGGTTGCAGAACGGATTCAAGATAAATTCGGACTAGGGATGGAGATCGTGGAGGAGATAGAGGACGATGTGAGAAGAGCAGGTTTAATAGATTTTGGTGTGGGGGAGGCCAGTATAGCCGGCGGAAAAGCGACGATGAAACCTTTATTCGACATCCAGAGTAGAGAATCTAGCCTACAGACTGACAATAAAGTGAAAGGTAGGACGAAGAAAGAGGTTGAGGCAGAGAGAAGTAGGATCACCTTGCAGCAACAGTTGAAGGACAACACTATGGCGGTCCTCAACCCTTTTTCGCCGGATAATACTACTGCAACCAGCCCGAATACTAGGAGTCTTCGGATCATTGGGTTGAAAAAGAAGCAAACTGAATCAAATATCACCCAACGGAACTCGGGAATCAGCGACATCAAACCACCCGAGGTGATGAACTCGGCGATAGGGTTGGTCGATTATGAGTCGGATTGACGTTCCCGCTATGACAGATCACGTTTGTATATGATTGCATAAAAAGGAGTTTGTATTGAGCATTTATCGGCGTCTTATACCCCAGTTTGCGGAATATTCTATAAATCATAGCTTTTCATACCAATCGCGATCACTCCGCGTTTCCCAGGCCTCTGATGCGTAACATTCCAAGGCGTCATAAATGGTGAATGGACGCATTCCAATCCTATGCTAATGGCCGTTATCTTTAATTAGAACTTTAAGCTGCGTTGTCGAGTATCAGCTTCGTGATCTTGCCAATGGCAATTGTTTGTCCCTATCGAATACAGAATCAGTAAGGATGAAAATACATGTTTTGGTAGGCGTAACTTACTTGATCTCTCAGCGTGAAGCGGCCCATCTGCGGATAGTCCTCAAATCTCTCCACGCAGACGGACGTACCACTAGTAACCTCAAGTCTGGCAATGATACTCATTCCCTTTGTGGCAAACCCTGGCGGCTTCTTGCTCTTCCTTCCGGTCCCCTTCTCCAGCTTATGTAGAAGAGAGCTGAATGTGACCTCTTCTGTAGCCGAATGAACGTGTAATACGCAGTTGAAACCTGCGCTTAAGATACTCTTCAGTTCTAGTAATACAATCTGGGCCTCAAATGCTTGGACACAATGAACAGGTCGCTTCGGAGAGCAAAGTACAAAACCAGGCATAATGTCTTCTTCTTCGGCACCCCTGATTCTAATCCGTACCTGGTCACCGCAGGTAGCATGTTGAATTTCGTCTTCGGTTTCGCCATAAAGGGCCGAGATGCTGATGTTCTCGCGATTGGGCATCATGAGGTACGTGTTACCTTTCTTAAGCACGCCAGCTTCGATCTTACCCTCGATCATGGTGCCCATGTCGCGGTACTTGGCTGCAATAGGCATCATAAACGGAGCATTAACCTTCCTTTCGAGCGTTTGCATGCTATCGAGAAACTCAAGAAGGGAAGGACCATCATACCAAGGGGCGATGTCCTTAGGCACTCGATCTTTGATACCGATCGTCGTCTGAGCGGAGATAGGCATGAATGTAAGGTCAGTCTTCGGGTTGTAGCCGACACCTCGAAGGAACTGAGCCAACTTAGTCGTGCACTCATCGTAACGTGCTTTGCTCCATTCGACCGTCGGGTCATCCATTTTGTTGACAACAACAACGAGCTTGTTTACACCTTGAGTTTTGGCGAGTACGGCGTGCTCTCTGGTCTGCCCGCCCTTCTCAAACCCAGTCTCATATTCACCCTTTCGAGCAGAGATGACTAGAACACCGATATCGGCCTGAGATGCACCACCAATCATATTTGGAACAAAGGTTTTGTGGCCAGGAGCGTCCAAGATAGTGTAGCGTCGTTTTTCCGTTTCAAAGAAGCCTCTCCCGACTTCCACTGTCTTGCCCTTCGAGCGTTCCTCCTTTGTGAGATCAAGTGCCCAAGAAAGATACCATGTTTCTCTTCCAGCTTCTTTGGCTTCTCGTTTGAATTTTTCCATCGTTCTCTCGTCGACCATTCCGGTGGCGTATAAGATACTGCCTCCAAGGGTTGACTTACCAGCATCGACATGCCCTAGGAAAATAACATTAACGTGTTCCTTCCCGTACATCTCAGCTAAGACTTCCTCGTCGACATCTGCGGCTTGTTCTTTTGCAACTGCGTCAGCTTCTCGCGCTGCCGCTCTGGTTTCTGCCGCTGATGGGCTATTTCGACCAGAAGACGGAGCGGGTGAGGTATTGCCCGAATCCTCAGCTTGTGCCTCACCAGTCTTCTCCAGTGCTCTAGCGGCAGTCATTTTGGAACCCGCCTCAGGAGCGGATTTGTCGACATTCTCCTTTGCGGCCGATGGAGCGAGATCTGTACTTCCCAAGCTTAGAACTTTAGTACCACCTGTAGTCTCCACCTTCGGCGTTGAAGTATCACCAGTTATAGATAAAACCTTTGGTTTAGATGAAGAATCACCACCGAGTGAGAAGACTTTGGCCTTGGCTGAAGCTGCTTCCGATGCTGCAGGTTTCTCCGCCGGCGGTGCAGGTTTAGAAGCCGGCTGTGAGAGGTTAGTTTCCCCCCTCTTTGCAATCACTGGTACCTGTCGCTGCTGTTGTTGGGGTTGTTGCTGGAAGTTATGTTGTTGATATTGACCGTACTGCTGTTGTTGGCCATAAGCACCTTGATTATACCCGTAACCTCCTGATGCTCCCTGATTATATTGAGGATAGCCTTGCTGCTGTCCGTATTGCGGATATCCATATCCCTGTTGCTGGTTATAGTACTGTCCTCCGCCATACTGATTGTAGCCTCCATATTGTTGATACTGTTGTCCTGGCTGGAAGGATTGTGCGCCGGGTTGGAAGCTCGAGGCGCCAGGTTGGAAAGCATGTGCACGAGGATTGTTTCCTATATTCAGATTCTGCTGTGTCTGTTGAGCTAGACTATCGTCTTGTGCATCTTTGTCGTCTTCCCACGAATTGAGATCGGCCATGATGCAAAAATATTATGGAATAAGCGGGGCGAGTGCTTGAAGAGTCTTTGATAGTAATCTTCCTGAATGCGATAACGAGGTACAGACTTTAGTTTTTCTGAGAAGTGGAGACAGAGGGATGGAGGGTCTTATACGAACTGCCTCACGCAAATTTCTGACCTAAATTGTGATCGTACTTGCAAGTTCTTGCTGTTCGAAGCATCAATTGGGGTAGAATTTCGAGGGGCAAAGCCAAGGCCCCCCGACACCCTCGAGACTCCCCCGCCCTTCGCCGCCCCCAGCCCTCCTTGACCGCAATACAACTAAGAGTGACTCTTACAGTATATCCTCGTCCTGTCACATACCTAACGAGATATCTAAGGTTACTGGTTAATGTGTATAGTCCTTGAACAATACTTATGTATATGACTCTATATAAATTCGAGACAGGTAATGGATGAGTCGCTTTTGTTTTGAAGCTATTGCTGCCTTAACTGTAACTTCACATCACTGTGTGTTTGTTCACTTCACGCCCTCTACAAAGCCCAAACTTCCATTAACCTTCACAACCAAAGAGGTCAAGAGACCCAAGATGACTAAATTTCAAGTCACAAGGCTGTTTTGATTCATATTTAAGCCACTACTGATGAGTCTTCCTCCAACAAATCTCAAGAAACCAGTCATAGTCCTGCCACAAATTACTCTTGATACCAAGAATTAAGATACCAACGATGGAGGTCTTACTGGGCAAGGTATGTAATACATCTCATAAACCAATCCTGAATGAAGTTCTGGAGAGCTTAGTGTGGAAGAATACTGATATGCGGGGCCAGGTCACCCAGCAGGCGATGAACTATGCTATCCGTTCAGGAGTTAGCATCACAGCCGGATATGCAATTGGTCAGTTCTCTCGGCTTGTTAAAAATGTCGATAAGGATAGCCATGAGAAGGATGAACTACGTGCCCTGCAACTACGGCTGGAGAGCAAAATCAGGATCATATCTCCCGCAATTGATATGATAGAGCTCATCGCCGCTCGGGGTAATACCTCCCTAGAATCCGCCGTCACGTTGACCAAATCATTGAGGTGGGATATCCAATCATTGGGTCAAAGGCTAGCGAAAGCCGCATCAGATGAAGAGTTACTCCGTAAAAGTGTTTCGAAACCCGGGTCGAGAGTGGAAGCAGAAATAGAGCTTAAGCTCATCGTTGTAGCCATCAAGAAGCTTCTCGATAGGATCGAGGATGCCGTACCCCTGATCAATCTCGCAATCACGACCTCGGGTGTAAATCTCTCAACATCCCTACCAGCGACCGTATCTCCATCGAGGTTGTTGCAGGCGAGCACGTTCCTTACTTCTGGAGATACCCAGTACTCCATGTCATTATCTAACTCTGTTCAAATTGGGCCCGTTTTCACCTTGTCATTATACATGCTATTCTCCGGTCATTCGAATAGACCTCAGTTTGAAGACAGCATCCGCGAGACCACCTGGAAAGAAGTCTTACACAAAGCTAGGGTAAAGCTTCTGAGAGTACCCCTACACAAGGTCTCATCTTTACCGTGCACGGGAACTCCATATGCGTCACCTTCTAAATCAACGTCAAACATACACCATGATGATACTCTTCCAGAGAAATTTCCCTCGGAAGGCAAGCCTCATGAGTTCGCCTATCAACTGCTCGTTATAGAAGACCTTGATGATGACCGGGTGCACACATTTGAAGAGGACGAGCCGCAGCCGGGTCCGTTCGAAGACGTTGAATCAGCCGGTATTCGCGAGGTAATACCAATTCATGAAATCTCCAAGATCTTTTATGCAGATACTGGGAAGATACTTAATATCGGTGCAGACGGGGAGACGAATAACCCGATCTTGCTGCTGAAGCGTGATGTCAATGCAAACCCGCCCCGAAGGATGATGGACCAAATCACTGAGCAACATGATTTGTACCAGGATATTCCGGAAAGTGACTACGGGGACACTAACCAGGCTCATCTAGATGCACAAATTCACAGAGAGTTTTCTACCGCACCGGATACGGATCGTGACGATGAAGCCAATATCAAAGCGCAAGCATGGCGTCTCCCTCTAGACTTGGATCGTGAATGGTTAGCGTTCGAGGTATACATAGAGGAACCCGAGTCGGGGTCGGAGGATGAAGGGACTATCGATCCACCCTCTAGTCCACCCGTACACGACTCTGGCTTTCGCTCAACATCTGCTGGTCCGTCACTTGCATCAGCATTCTCGAATTTACATCTTCGAAACAGCCCGCTGAGCTCACCACCCTTCCCCGCTTCATCCCAAATACAGCCAGCAACTTCCAGAGTATACAGTGGCTCTTCACTTCCAGCAATACGTACATCCTTGTCGCTCCTCGAAATGCTGGTCCGTCTCACTGCACTTCAACAATTCCAACAAGCGTCCCACCTCTCTATACCTGATGAGTTATTAACATTCTTCCTATCCGAGTCAAGCACTACCGGCGCTGGGAGCGACACGCAATTACGCAAACGGGTAAGGAGAGATGCCAGAAGGCGGGTAGGATTCGACCCTTACGATGAGAGTCCTATCAAGTTTCGCACAGAAGAGTATCTTCAGCAAGGGGGGCAACAATTCATCGATAACGCCCATCATGAGTCTAACTATGAAGGCGATGAACATCAATATGAGAATAGTGAGTGGGAGACACCAGGATCACCCAACCCTGATGTCCCACTTCCTTCACGCGAAGGACCACCACCGGAGTCATCGAGGGCTGGAACACCAAGCAATGTCTCCTCACCTTTGTTTCGTAAGAGTGGTACTCAAAGCTTTCCATCAGGGAGGGTCGCTGGTTCATGCATGGTAAATCGGTTTCCTCCTGCGTACCAGCGGGCTCATAGCTCGCCAAGCAGATACCAGGATGACGAACCTCCATTTCCACAACCTCGATCTCAAACTGGTCGACCTTCTACACCATCCTCTGGATCAAAGACGAGACAGGGTGTACTAAAGCGAGAGGGCACCTCGATGAAGAGTCCTTTGGGTAAAGCACAGAATCTTGTGGTAAGATCTGAGTCGGATTCTGCGATTGGTACCAGCCCCAGCAGTGCAGACAAAGCAAAGGAAGTGTGAGGTTGATAGAGAAACCCCCTATAAGTAGTTGTTCATAGTCACATAAGCCTTCGTGGGTTTGCAAGTGACATCAGATACCCCTTAGAGACTGTACGGTAGTATAGAATCAATATCATTATAATTCATGTACTCTTCAAGTCCAAATAATATCCTCACTCTCCGTAACTTGCCCTCTCTTGATGATTGCGCCATAATCAACCAGAATCCCGCTAATGAAGTGACTTATCGTGTATTGCTGTTGACGCATGGCTCCCCGCCTCGAACCTTGTCTTGGCATGGAGCTTAGACAACGCGAGATACCTTAACTATCATACTGTACAACCTCAGGTCTTTCATACTTCATACACTCATTCTATAGCACAATGGACTCTGCATACGACCATATCCAGGAGGAATCCTATCCCGAGGATACAACAAGAGAGAACGGCGATAAGCGTGCTAGCACCACATTTACCACGGAGTTCCAAGAGACGTACAAGGCATTTTCTAATAGTCCGTGGGGTGCACGCCTAGGCGGCTTTCTGGGCCAAGTCAAGAAGCAGGTACTGTATCTTCTCATAGGGTTCTCGAAATATATCGAGAGCTACTTTAGACTAATGAGATCTCGATCAGGGTGAAACCTATCTGGAGACGGCACGACAGGAAGTTGAGGTAGTAGGTTCTCATGCCTCCAAAGGACTCAGTGAACTCCAAACAACAATTGCGAACCGAGCCCGTGGGCTCTCTATAACATCTCCAAGCGCCGATCCCTTCTATGAGGACGATGACACCGAAACACAAAAGGGAGGGGAATCATCCACCTCCAGACCTACGACTGCAACAAAAGACGGGCAGAAAGAATCAAGCACTTCAGACATGGTCAAAGAAGCAGAAGGCATGCTCTCACGCTTCAAGCTGGAAGCAGCAAAGCGGCTAAAGGAGATTGAGAAGGCGGAAGATGCGGCCGATGAAGCACTCCTAAAGTTTGGCACCAATATACGAAATTTCCTGCGGGATGCGGTTACAATTGCGCCACCCGAAGACTCAACTTCGGGATCTGGCAAGTCTGAGGTTCTGTTCGAAAGTAAGGATGCGGACGGGAAGAGAGTTATTCATACTACGAGACATGAGGCCCAGTTGCATGTGATTCATACCAACAGTTCGAGCTTCACCAAAGACCCGGAGAGCCCAGAGTGGGAAGGCTGGAAGAAAGATTTCGATATTGAGAAGAAGACGGAAGCGATCTCAAAGGATTTGGAAAAGTTCACGGAGCTCAGAAAGTCAATGGAGAAGTTGGTATCCGAGCAGGTTGAATACAAGGATTTTTGGGCCAGATATTACTTCCTGAGACACGTGATCGAGAGCGAGGAGCAGAAGCGTCGTGAAATGCTCAAAGGTCAGTATCACTGCTATGGGATAATATTCTATTGCTAAGTAGGTATGATAGGCGCAGCAATCGCCCCAACGGAAGAGGTTGCGTGGGATGAGGATTCCGATGAAGAAGAAGAAGAAGATGATGATGATGATGACGACGAGGAAGAAGAGGAGGAGGAGGATGATTCCGATGAAGAGGAAGAAGAAGACGATTCTGATGAAGAAGCTAACCCTGCTACTACTGCACCCACAACTACTGTAACAAGACCGAAATCTGCACACGAGGATCAATCAGCTTCGAAAGAGACGATCAAAGACCCTATCAAAGATGCTGAGCTCCTTAAGGAACCGAGACGATCTAACGAGCTGTCTCAAGCAGGAAGCGATGCTAGTTATGATATCGTCAGTGGGACTACTAGCCGAGCACCTGGAAGTCCAAAGGATATCAAGAAGGTTGATGAGGAGAGTGATGAAGAGGACTGGGAGTAGGTACTATGTGATTTTATGTACGGAGTAACGATGGATGAGTTCCGCCGGCCGGTGAATTGTAAGGTGTTTGGCGTGTAGTCGATTACTTCTTGATGGATAAATGTTCTCTTATCTAGTATGTGGGATTCAGTGGGTACGCGGGAAATATATAACCTTTAAGGCAATCAATTCATGTCTAAGCCTGAGCCAACACTCTATCCCTATCATGCTCCAGCAACGCCATGCTGGTTATATCGAATCCACATAAACCACAACATCAAAGTCTACTTTCACCGTCTTTTCTTACTTACTACCGTAGTAAATCCATCTTCATCCACCTCTGGTTTCGGTTTCTCTTTCGGGGGTGCTTGGACAACGCCTTCCATCCTATCCTCATCATCATCCTCGCTCCCACTCTCCTCATCCACACTATCCAATTCCCCCCCATGATTATGCTCTACCGCTTCAATATGCCCCACACCCACCGGCCTCCCCTTCCTCTCTTCCCACTCCCTCCTCATCTCCCCCAACTCCTTCAAATCGCCTTCACTGATACCCTTCCGCAATCTCATAATCGTCTTAGCCACCTCCACTTCGCTCTCGTCTTCGAGACTAATATCAAACTCATCGCCCATGACTTGGAGTAACACATCTTCAATGTCCTCGGCGTCGGTGTCGGGTTTGGTGACTATGAGCTCGGAGAGGGCGCCGGCGAGCCAGTCACGCTTGTCCGCACTGTCGGGGCCACCCCATTGGTTTTGTACAGCGAGGGTTAAGGCGGGCCAGCGGGAAAGTGATAGAGCGATTGCGAGGTCGAGGGAGGGGACTTGGGTTTTGGTTACCGGGGCTGTAGCGGGGATTAGCTTCAGGTTTTCTCGGGAGTGGATCAGAGAGACATACGTAGAATTTGAGACTCAGTTTGCGAAGTCATAATCGGTGATATCGAGGTTTACTTGGGCGAGGAGAAGAGTTTTAGGGAGAATTGTGGTTATAGAGAGCTATGAGTTCTCTGGACGAATGTCGGGGAGGTTTTCTTTGATGGGGACGGACTTGGCGTTGAACCCCGCCGCCCTCCGCGCCGCGAAGGAACTACGATCGCCATGATGTACCCCGAACTTTACTGTGCCGCTCGTTTACATAAGAGATGAAATTTCTTATAGGGTTAAATACGGTTTTGGAGAGTATCTTAATTTTGGGGTGGAAGATTTTGAAACTGAAATAAATTAGAGATTTGGCTGATTCGGCTGATTCGGCTAGGGTTATAGGGTCAATGGAAGGTTTACCCCTGATATCGACATCATCGCACAGCTCTCAGGGAGCTATCGGGCTATCTACAAGTACCAGCTTCGAGTACCTCACGTACTTCATTTCTCCAAATGTGCAGGGCTTCCTTTGGAAACACAGTATTACTATTCAAGTACCTCAAGTTAATGTCTATTTCCACGTGATATTGAATTCTTTTGTGTTGTTTTGAACGACCCTCTCGGTTCCTCCTGTCCTTTCCATCCGGCCTATTGTGATTCAAGAGCGTTTTCCTCATATATATCTCCACCATGCCATTGAATACAATTTCTGTCAGCGCAGCAGTTACGCCGACGGTCATTGAAACATGCTTCAAACATTACCTTAATCGCAAGCAATTAGCTCAGAAACCTACGGCACGTATATCATATCACGAAGGTTTACAACTCATTCGCCAATTCCTCCATTATGCTTCCTTCCATACCGTCGAAGAACTTCAGGCCTTCACAGCACAATGGGTCCCAGTGCCGCGATGGGTTAAGGTCGAGGAGATTGAAGTATCACAAAAGAGACTCGAGTGCGCAGCAGCGCACATACAAAAACAGCTTGGACCAAAAGGAGTTGAAAAGGTTGGGGGAAAGAATTGGTGGCAATGGAGAAGAGACAATGCGCCTCTGAAAGCAGAGTGGATTGAGATGCGCAAGGATTATAGTGAGCGTAAAAGGACCGGCGAGAAAGGGCAGAGAATCATGATGTACATTCATGGTGGTGCGTACTATTTTGGTAGTGTCGATGAACATCGATATCAGGTGCAAAGACATGCGCGCAAGCTGAAGGCGAGGGTACTCGCACCAAGGTACAGATTAGCGCCACAGTTCCCATTCCCGTGTGGGTTACAAGATTGTCTTGCTACGTATTTGCATCTGTTGGAGACACATCATCCGTCTACTATCCTACTAGCTGGAGATTCAGCTGGTGGTGGGATGGCATTGAGCTTACTCGTCATATTACGAGATCAAGGGGTTCCTTTGCCGGCGGGAGTGATACTTTTATCACCATGGGTTGACTTGACGCACTCATTTCCAAGTCTAGGAGGAGACGGAAAGCTCGATTACATACCCTCGCACGGTTTCGTCCATAAACCATCGATGGCCTGGCCGCCGCCAAATGATGATGAAATGGAAGAGCTTTACAAAGGTCTGCTGGATAACACCTCGCAGGTTAATGGAGTCAAGTCACCACAATTGAAAGCTGAGGCAAAGAAAGTTGAAAAAGATAAGGTCCGTGGGTATTCGGTGTCTCACGAGCGAGACGACCCAGAAACAACACTTAGAAAGATTGATCCCGACAAGAGCCCCAAAGCTGGTCCACACCTCGATCTTACTATCACAATTGATGGCAAATTGGTCAAACTCAAAGATCAAATCCAATTGTATGCCCGCAATTCTCTTACAAACCACCCACTGGTCTCTCCAGTTCTGCAAACTACCTTAGGGGGCCTTCCTCCAGTGCTTATACAGGTTGGCGGTGGAGAACTGCTCCGGGATGAGCAGATATATCTAGCCCATAAACTTGCGAATCCTTTGAAATATAAACCTAGTCCAACTTTCCTCGCCGAGTACGATCCCGATGGTACCCTACTCTGGAAATACAAATCAACTGATGTACAGCTTCAAGTATGGGACGATTTGTGTCACGTCGCGCCCACTCTATCCTTCACCCGTCCTGCAAAGTATATGTACCGCTCTATAGCTCAGTTCGGTGCATGGGCCCTCGCTAGGGCACAGAAGACAAGCATCGACATCCTCGACGACGACGATATATCTGTCATCAGTAGTGCATCTTCTGTCAAAAGTTCTACTGAAGATTTAAAGAAGGCAACTGATGGGTCGGATACAGTTCGTGGACGATCAACAACTGTCGCGGTTGGAAAAGCAGGAGATTCTCTTCCACCGTTTCAGAAGCATATGATTCGCCAACGCGTTGATCGGAACGGAAATATCCACCCACTCGAGCCTGCGTCCGAGCTACCAGCACTAAACGTTCCGCCAGAGGAAATAGGTGTGATTAAAGAAGGACCCGTAAGGAAGTGGATGACAGCACAAGCGAAGTGGAATGGCAAGTATGCTAAACAAAAGCGAGCGGTGCAGCGGAAGCGCCTGAGCGAGATGCAAAAAGGGTATGAAGGTTTTGGCGAAGGTGCTGAGAGGGAAATACCGCCCCCGACTGCACTGGCGGGGAGGAGGTTAAAGGATATGCCGAAGCAAAAGAAGAATACAAGGAGTTGGGGTATGAGTTTGTGGAGTGTGTGGGGAAGTAAACATGATGAGGTTACTGTGAGTATTCCTACTATATTATCCCTCCTAGAAATTGAGAGAACGGAGAAGATACTAATATAAACAAGATTGAACGCGAAGAAAAAGCCGACCAAACAGAAACTGCCACAGATTCGAAAGAGACAGATGGAGCAATCACCGACACATTGACATCACCTACATCGTCTTACGCTCAATCTCGCTCACGGTCTCGCAGACGCCCCATTAAAGACGAAGGTCAAGCTGCTTCTCACTCTCAGGTAAATTTACCAACACTTACCCAACCTAATCTTCAAAAAGATGATGCTCGAGGTCTCCCGGGTTCAGGCACAGATACCCCGACTACCGCAGGCCGGACCATAATACCAAAGACTGACACAGCAACTACAAGACCAACGAAGGGTGGAATCGCGTATCCGTTTAAATTGTCGGTCCCGGGACAGGATAAGGATGTCAATGCGTCGATGCTCACGTTAATGAGTATTCAGGGGCCGGGTACGCCGGGGTTCGAGGAGAGGAAGGAGCTTGAGGAGGTAGAGAAGAAGGGTGCTGAGGGCGAAAGGGTCATGGGAAAGGAAGAAAGTGGGGTTGCTACCAGTGGGTTGGATTCGAAAGGGGAGAAGGACATGGAGGAAGCAGTTCCGAAGAGACCTGAGCCAGAGAGGTTTATCACAGCCCCTGAGTTTTAAATGAATGATACCCGCGAAGTTGACGTAGCGCTATTAGATATTTGTAGTCTTACAATTTCTTGTGCTAAATTATGGGCCAAAAAACTCCCTAATTCCTATGACTTCTATCCAGTGACGTGGGTTGTCTATACAAGAGTGTTTTTTACACTTAAGGGGCTAACTTTAGCCCCTGTAATCAAAATGAGTTTTCATATATACGTCATTCCGTGGATACTCATGGATGTCTGTGGATAATTACTCTGCGTTCTACAAAAATGCAACTGCAAGCTGCCAAAAATGAGTTAGTCGAATGTCGATCAACTTCCTCTTTGTTCGATATTGACGGAAAAGGAAGACTTCTAGAAACGGGATAGTGCAATTAGGTAATAGAGTACTATTTTAATTCTCACCAGAACGTCCTTGGTCCCTTAGTTGCTCACTTCCAACCACACCAACATCCTGTTCTCTTTGCTTGCACTGATATCGCAAGTTGCTGAGTGATGGCATGATTATGGCGAGCTGAGAGTTGACGCTCTCACAGCGATGCGAGGTTCACACGCCAAGTATGCACCTTTCAGCTCGCAGTTTATCATCTACTCACACGTCTGACTTCGAGATTGGATAAAGGTGAAATCTTACCTCAACTATACATATTCGACTGTTATTCCATGGAACCGAGTTTAGAAAATTGGTAACCTGAGAGCTCTTTTAGTGGTGAAGTTGGTTTGTGGCTATCTCCTACCCCTACCAAATATGCCTCAAGAACCTAGCGAAGTGTTAGAGAAAGCTGAAAACTCACCTCGAATTTCTTATATAAACAGTCCTATTGTTTCCTGGAATTCAACTCTAGAAATCCGTTTCAAGCTCTTCAATAAATTTTCTCGTCTCCGTTTGCAGTTAGTACCTCAGTTCAACCTTTCACACCATAAGAGTTATTCTGTGTAGTGCGTGTCAGTAAGGAATATCATGGCAAACCGTTAGTCGCGCCCGCATCCAAGATAATATCTGCTTGTTAACCATATGAAGCGATCAACAACCTCCTGAATCCCCAACCAAATGTGAATGTCCACCAACTTCTGGGGAATTTACCTCAACATGACATCCAGCAGGACAATTGGGGATTCCTGGATTTCCAAAACGGTCGGACATGGTATACATGTGACGAAAAAGTCGGCCTTCAATATGCTGACATTGGCCCCAACAAACTCATCGGTACTACCGGCCTCGCCTCGTGCACCGCTATCATGATCGCCAACCGGAACTGTGCCATCGTGGGTCACTTTTCTCCAGGAACAGGCACTAATGACTTCCGCAACTTCGTCATTAACCCGTCCTGGTTACATCGTTTGCAGGGTGCGAATACCGGAGCGTGGATATTTCATGCTAGTAAAGATCAAGGCGAAAATGTACCACACAACGACAATTCGGGTACATGGTTGGACGTAAAAGATCTGAGGGATATCCTTCTCGATGACCTCCATTTGGATGAACTTAATATCGGGCTACTCATGTACAAACCTCCTGTGGAGGGGTCCCCTCTCGGTACGGGTGGAGAAGAAACTGTTATGGTAGATGGGAGAAATAGTCCTGGACTATTTCCTCAGGTGTATGCTCAGGGCTTTAATCTACTAACATGATAGGAGACGTTAGTCTAGGAACCGAGGACTGCGATGACAGTCATGAATACAAGGGGCTTAGATGATCTTTCCTATCTTATTTTGATGTGCCCGTCTCGGTGATTAGCTATTCGCTGTATAAAGCGTAAGGGAGTCTCTGGGACCACGGCATAAATACGAAGGCCGTTCATATCGTTTAACTTTAGTACAACTACCATGTCGATTTCACTTCAATGTACTTTTGAGAGTCCATGTCTTGTCCAACAATGAGTAATGCGAATTGTCGGAGTGAAGATGAGAGCAGTAACTGCTATCTATTGAAATTCTAGTGACTGAAAAATAGATATTATCATTTACAAATTTGATGCTACCTATGGGGAAATAGCAATAATTCAAGTGCCGAGAAGACAAATACTTCCTTAAAGGGAATAGCACGTCTTGGCGAGATATGCATAGTTCTAACGACAGCGCGACATGCTATTTTCGGAAGTCTAAGATAGTTATATTATAGAGCAATTTTCTTGATGAAAGTGCCAGGGATAGACCCGTGCAGTTAGTTTTTGGAATGTGGACTGTGTCCATGGATTTTTTCATATAGTTCCTGATTGATAAATCTCATACAAGACCGTCTCGGGCATTTTACCGTAGAGATAAGGACTCAGTTCCATACTCCATCTTTCCCCTTCGTTTCGTTTTCATTGAAGATTCCTCACAGTTCCCCTTCCGTTTTTTAAATTTCAGAATTAGCATCATATCACCATGTCCGATTCATCATCCTCCAAGTTCTCCATTAAACCCCGTATCATTATACATGGTGGTGCTGGTAATATATCTCACGAGACTGTTCCTCCCTCCGCTATGTCTGAATACCGCCAATCTCTCCTTTCTGTGCTCTCTTCCTGCAATCTCTTACTCAGTCACCCCTCTGCCACCGCTCTCGACATCGCCACCTACGCCGTGGCACTGCTAGAAAACAACCCGCTCTTCAACTGCGGACACGGCGCCGTCTTCACCCGTTCCGGAACCATCGAGCTTGAGGCTAGCATCATGGTCAGCGACGGACACCACAAGCGCGGTGTCGGCTGTATGTTGCTAGAACGAGTCAAGAACCCGATCAAACTCGCACGAGAGATGCTGGTGAGGGGTGATGATGAAAATGGGTGGGGCGGAGGCGCTGGAGGTCATTCCCAGCTGAGTGGGCGGGCTCTTGAAAAATTGGCGGAGAGATGGGGTTTGGAAATGGTTGATCCCCGCTATTTCTGGACGAGGAAACGGTGGGATGAACATATAAGGGGTCTGGAGCGGGAGAAAAAAGGGAAGCATGGAAAAGATATTTATCGCCATGATATCCAGCCTCTCGATTGGGGAAAGGAACCAGGCTGGGATGGGGAGGAGTACTTACCCCAAGGCACCGTTGGTGCTGTTGTCCTCGATCGGTTCGGCACAATTTGTGTCGCGACGTCTACTGGTGGGTTGACGAATAAGCTCCCCGGACGCATTGGAGATACACCAACTTTAGGCGCTGGGTTCTGGGCCGAGCAGTGGGAGGAAAAGACTCCGAAGATGCTGTACCAGCCCAGTCCACCGGTCTTAAACACATCATTAGACCAACTATCCCGCGGTGATATATCCAGCTTCCTCTCCGCTTGTCTTCCTCATGGACTCTCATCCACAACACAGCCGCTTCCCTCCTTAGAGAAACAGAAGCCAAGCAAACAGCACCGCGCCCTCGCCATGTCCGGTACTGGGAACGGCGACTCCTTCCTTCGCGTATCCGCTTGCCGTACCGCGGCTGCTATGTGTCGCTTCTCTACACCTGCGCCTTCCCTCCAGACTGCGGTTAGCGAAGTTGCAGGTCCTGGTGGAGAACTGCAACGCTCTGCTGGTGAGAGATGGGGAAATGGTACTTTTGACGGTGAGGGAGGGATCATTGGGATAGAGCTAATCGATGGTGAGGGAAAGGTTGCGTTTGATTTCAATTGTGGGGGAATGTTTAGGGCGTACTATGATGATGAAGGCAAGCCGAGGTTTGGGTGTTTTCATAATGAATGATGAGGACTTGACGAATCATATGAGTCTGGAACACTATCTTATCCTATGTTACATGATCTCAGGTGCGATATTCTAATATCGACCTTATTATTACTGGGATCTGGTGCCTTTTACTTGCTTTGAACAGTGGAGTGTTCGCAACTCGGTCTATCTTGTACTCCCTCCTTCTAATGCGCTCTAAACTCGACTGTAAAGGGAAAAGGATAATCTTCGGTACCTTGAATTGTCTGAACAACCTAACAGTACAGATGTACAGTACAAGTTGTTGTTTTGCGCTCACGCTCCCAAGAGGTGGTTGACCTTACTTTACAGGTAACTTGAGGTGAAGGGAAACATGACAATTGATGAAATACCCCATAATTCCAATTCTTGAGGTCACCTATTGAGAGGTACTGCTCGTTGAGAACACTAGGTTGTGAAGAAGATGGATGGCACCTCCAAAATCCAAAAGGGTTTTTAGATGTTGTTGGAAACCAATCCGCAACCCAAGGGACCTCTGATTCCCGAGAAAGATTAGGCGTGGCTAGCGGGATCTTTGCCGCCAAAACTTGCTGCGTCGTCAATTCTAATTCCACCTCCGAGCATCAGTATCCAGTCAGTCCTCCTAGAGTAATTCCAACTTTATATATACTGTAACAACAGATTCGGAAAATTATTGATATAATATACGTTCAACAAATAGTTGAATAGGCTTTCCAGCATTCTCCACTATGCAGGCCTCCCGATGGGCAACGCCGTCCACCGAACCGCCCTCGACATCACTCTCAGAGCAAGAACAACCAGAACCTTCTCCAGCTAAGCAGGAAGCTTCTACTCCCAACTTACGACCCGTACCTGAAGCTCAGGAAACATCCTACACAACCGTAAGCTTTATGCTTTTTGTATATTAATAGTGTAGACTTAACAATCAAATAGCAAGACTATCCCTCTTACCCCACCGACGACCCAGACATGGACGAGTTCGCCCAAACCCGTGCCCCCGACGACCTCTTCGACGACGACTTCGTCCCTATAGCCGAACCAGTTGAAGAAGTCGCGCCAGCACCTGCTCCCCCGCCTCCCCCTGAACCGGCTCATGCACAGATACCTCGAGGTCCCAGAGGCGGAAGACCAGACCGTGGTGGCAGAGGTAGGGGGCGAAGCGATAGAATCGCACATCAAGTCCCTTCGCAGCATCAACCACAACAACAGAAGCTAGACACGGCATCCGCCGCTCCTCCTTCCACCACCGTTGCTCCTGCAGATGCTGACACCGCTGCCGGCGCAGAACCTGGCGCGCAAGCCACTGGAGATGATAAGCAAGCACAACACAAGAAAGACGCCGCAGTAAGAGGCGACCGTAGTGCAACCGGTGGTGTGAAAAAGGTACATACGACCCTACCCCATACCAGCATGCCCAAACCCCCAATCCCACCTAACCCCGCTAACCCCACCCCGCAGGACAAACTCACCGAAGAACAACTAACAGAGCGCCTAAACGCCATGTCCCTCAAAAATGCATCTCTCGCCGCCGCTCATGCGCGTGCCGAAGCTGACGCCTCCGCTTTCTCGGCCCGCGAGTCTGCCGCCGCGGTCGAGCGCGCCGCCCGCCAGAAGCAGGACCGCCAGAACAGACAGCAGATGATGGGTGAGCGCGAGCGGAACAGACAAAGAAAGCTTAACGCGCTAGGCGGACGCGAGTGGGACGCGGAGAAGGAAGAGAATTTTGCCGGCGTGGGTGAGGAGAGGAGGGGGAATAGGAGGGGTGCTTTTGGTGGTGTTGTGGCGCCGAGGAACGAAGGCCCAAGGAGTGAGAATGCGAGAGTGGATGCAGCGGATGATGCTGTGTCACATTCTCAGCCGTCGCGCGGTCGAGGTGGTGACCGCGGACGTGGAGGCCGTGGGAGAGGTGGGAGAGGGAGAGGGAGAGGCGGCGATGGTGGTCCTGCAAATGTCAAATCGCGACCACAGCAAGCGCCCCCCACCGCGGATGAATTCCCAGACCTCCCGGCTGCTACAAAGAAGGACAAGGAAGGTGCTGCGCCGCCGAAACCACTCGAATTCCCAACCAGAGCAAAGACTGCCGGCGATTCGCAGACACAGACTTCAGACCCACGGCCAGGCATCAACAAGCAGGAGAGCTTCGGTCTCGGAAGTCCCGGTGTGAGTGGAGAGCCTAAGAGCTGGGCGGATCAGGTGGAAGCAGCCTGATGACTGTTCGCGCCTAGTGGAAACTGGGCTTGTTGATGCAGGGCGGATCACTGTGGACTTGAAAAATTGCATTGTACACTATAGCATGGCGTTGGGATGTTATTGTGTATGCACCGTGGGATGGAGACGTCAGTGTTAGATTTGTAGAAGTGGGGTATTGGGTGGAACCTTTATGCTGTTATAGAGTCTGCGCTCTTCCGCTGCTAGTCAGAGGTATGTTTGAAGATAACAAGATCGTTCTTGGTGCGATGTCTTCCAATGGACAGATGTCAAAAGATATTCTATCTCCCCAAATAGACCACAGCCGGTAATTTCATCATGAAATATATAGAAATAGTCATTAATCCCATTAACAATCCTGGGACGAAATGCTCCAACATACGAAGAACATCCATAATAGGTGGGTGATCTGTGAAAATAAACACCAAAGCGTTAGCAATACGAAAAGAAAAAGTTAAAAAGAGCAGTTTGTAACGACCTCGGAATTTAAAGATTAACAGCACTGATGCGGCTCCCTCAGAATGCCGAATTCACAATCGCAGGGGACAAATCTCTAGTTCACTATCGCTCGTCCAGACGGCCAATATCTTCAGGAGCCTCCTTGCGGAGGTCTTTATCCCATCCCTGGCGCTGGCGAGGCTCGAACAGCGGACCATTCGAGCTAGCAGAGCGCGAGGATCAGCATTAGGCATCAAGCCTTAGGCCAAACGCCCTTGATTATTGAGTTCTGAACTTCTTGGCACAAGCATGTAGCCCTTCGCACTCGTTTGAGCTTCAGTACGGGAGTGTAAACGGGAGCGGGAACCGCAACGGGAACGGAACGAAGCACGCCGCAAGCCGCGAGCTGAAGCTGCTTCCCGTACCGTATGAAATTCTGTATTTCTGTGATTTGAAGCCTTATGTGATCTACGACAAATTTTCAGACAGTATTGATGGGAAAGAGAATTTCGGAGTCATACATAATTAGAATACCAATTAAGCACGGGCATTGCGTGAAATAGACCGATTAAGCTTTCAAAATGGGACAACTCGTTACGCTTTCCTTGCTGTTATTAGTCGTTGGTTTTAAAGTCTCGAACCCATCTAGGAGAACAATCCTGACCCAAATATGGCGGCTAGAGACGCAGCTAGATCTACGATAGCGGCTGGCTTATCAGGTTGAGCTCAAGACTCACAAGGGAAATGACGAGCGTCTTTGAAAGACTGGCCTGAAGGATAGAACAACGGCGTATATGGAAGAATTGGAAGATGTTCACAATGGAAGAGGTATGAGACGGTAACGATCGAGGAAGGGAACATGATCGGTTTCAGTAGATATTCTTTCACGACGGCAGCCTATCATCTTGCCTGGAAATGGAGCGATATACGAAACCTCATTTTGTAATAGGAGCGTACCATACCAGAATAACGGCGCATTCAAGGGAATTCGAAGGAAGTATAAGTCGGTTCTACTTTTATGCTACGTAAGTACAAACACATACGCTGATATCTGTATTTGCACTCGTTCATCGAACCTGTTGGAGAGCAAGGTTCGACAAGAAGTAGCGGCCTACCTATGGAAGGAACGCTCTATGTCATAATAGTATAACTAAACGTGGAGTTGGGCTGTGACGGTGGACGTTATGTAACCCTTGTACTTTTCCAGCTTCCCGTCGACAACTCCATTCGAACCGGCGTATCGCTCAACAATCTCCGCAGATCGGCCGATGAAAAGCTTAGCGTCCAGTAGGTCATCGATATCGTCCCATATCGGTTTCTAATTACTATAGGTCAGAAGAAGAAGTGAATCTTCATGAAGTAACCTACAAAGAACTCTGTCTTCTTGATACGTTCTATGAGATCGTTTTTACGACCCTCAATTTTCATAACGTGGACTGTCTCACGGGACAGAATACGAATGTGTTCATGAGCTTCCTGACGGGAGACGCCATGGGCGACAAGTTTCATGATAATATTCTCGGTTGCCATAAAAGGAAGCTCCTGTTCAAGCTGAGATTTGATCATTGCTGGAAAAACAACGAGACCATTGGTGACGTCATCCAGCAATGTTAGAATGGAATCGGACAAGAGGAACATCTCAGGTATGTCAATTCGGCGAATTGCGCTGTCGTCCAGAGTCCTCTCGAGCCATTGACTAGAAAATGTTTCCGAGAAGTTAACGTTGATGTTGCTTAATTTTCGACCAAGACTGCAGACGCGTTCGGACCGCATCGGGTTCATCTTGTAACTCATGGCCGAGCTCCCAGTCTACTCAATTAGCTCATTGCCGACAGGACCTGGGAACTATTATTTACCTGTGTGGCTTCATGAGGCTCATCGAGCACTTTGTCGTGTGCTAGATGGCGAATGTCCTAATGACGATTATTCAAGAAAGGGTTAGAATTCGAAGTAGAGCATCTTACGGTAGCAATACGAATAGCGCTGGCACCAAATGCTGAGAGGGCATTGGCGATACGCAAATCGACTTTCCGTGTGTATGTCTGAGTGGAGATATCATAGCAAGATGCAAACCCTGCTTTCTCGCAGAGGATCTTGTTGAGTTGATCAATCTTAGAAGTATCACCGTGAAAGATCTCCATGAATGACGCCTATGTTCAGTGGTAAGTAAGGTTGCTGTTAGTGATATGGGAATACTACCTGAGTTCCCGTCGTGCCTTGGGCACCGCGAAATTTGAGGTTATTTCGGACATATTCAATATCTTCTAGATCGAGAACTAAGTCCTGCATCCACTGCGCAGCGCGACGCCCTACGGTGATAGGCTGAGCTGCTTGGTAATGCCTTTGCGTAAGATTTAGCAACGTCTCGCCTTACAAATACAAGAGCAATATAATCATATGGACATACGTGAATCCTAGGGTAGGTAAGTCCTTATACTTGAGTGCAAACTGGGACAGGTTATGAATGACCTTCGCCAATTTTGGAAGGACCAGATCAAGTGCGTTACGAAGAAAGATGAGATCGGCATTATCAGTCACCTATGAGAGACATGTAAGATCTATGCAATCGGAATATTGCATACATTGACAGGAGAAATGAGAAGACATACTAAATATGTCTCGTTAGCTACGTTCAAGTGAAATGAGATAATTAAACTTGATATAACAAACCGTAACACGAGGTAGCCCCAACATGAATGATTCCAGCAGCATCTGGGGCATCTTTTTCGAGCGCAAATACATGGCTCATGACATCGTGACGGCGAATGCGCTCCTCAGCAGCAATCACTTGAAAGGCCTCATCGCTCACCACGAGGTGTGTCCGAATTGCCTCAATCGCTTTGTCAGTGATCTGGGCGAGCCCCAGTTGCTTTTCTGCTTCGGCGAGCCAGAGCCAGAGTTTGCGCCAGGTAGTAGCTCTCTCTCGGGCAGAGAAGATTTTTCTCATTTCAGGACCTGATCAACTCAGCGGTCGATCTGAGCAACCAACTACGACCAAAGCTCCAAAACATCACAATACTTACTTGCATAACGAGATGCCAACGGCGTCTCGTACTCGTCGTATTTTGGCATGATTTTTGATAATACTGAATTAACTGTAGATGTTTCCAAGAAACCTAAGAACAATAACAAACTTTGAAAGACCTCAACCATAAGTGGGATCCTCGGTAATACTTTCCCCACCAGCCACTAACAGTTAGATCGAAAACTTAAACTGAACGGTATTTGAACAACCAGATAACGGAGATGTCAGGCGGTAGTTATCTGACTGTCAGTTTACTATCATTACCAATATGCACAAACCAGAATTGACGCTGTACTGCTCATTCATACGCTCGATTCTTGGCCGACTTTAAGATTCCGTGCTCGACAAGCGAACTTGATTTAACTATGTTATAGATATGATTTGATATGCTATCTCCTCCTTTCAGTAAATAAATACCTTGTACCGGCGCATGCGGGGAGAGTCGGTACCATTTCATCTTCAGCTGAGTGTTTGAAGTAACTGAAGGGCTGGCAGATCTCGTTGTGAGGACATACATTCGTGGAGTCGTACGCGAGACGGGATGATTCGCGCTACCATCGCGGCCAATATGCTCTACTCTGTATCCCCTCTTTCTTCTTTATCATTCAGGTGTGCCTTCAAGCCCCCCTTCCCAATCTTCATGGCTCTCTCCAGCTCCAGCTCCTCTTCTCTTAACCTACCTTTCCCGAACTCGAGATCTCTACGTTGTCGTCTTTTCTCTTCCTGCACTCTTCTCTCCCGCTCTGCAAGCGCCTTCTCTCTCCTATCCCGGTCCTTCCGCCTTTCACTCGCATCTTCGTCGTCCTGTCCATTATCATGTGCAGCAGGCGGCGGTGGAAGGGTCGAAATGTAGGCATCGATGAGAGAGTCGCGAATGGCAGCTGGCAGAGTAATGTAGCGTAAATCTGTGAGGACTGCAGATGGGAGATTCGAGGATGAAGACGCCCGATTGAGGTCTTTGAGAGGAATCGATTTCAACAACGTCGAGAGGTCAGATTTCGCGGCACTTTGCGGTAATTTTAGACGGGTAATGTGATCTCGATAGATTTTCTCGAGCTCTTTATCGCTAAGTCTTGAGTTGCGTAGCTCAGACTCCTTTCTATGCTTACGTTGAAACTCTTTCCAGAATAACCTCGGGCTTGCGTGAGCATGAAGGAAAGCGATATAAGGTATACGGGGATCCTGTTGAGCTTGGGAGGCTTTTTGAGCCTTCAGGGTCTCGATACGAGACCTTGACCATATATCCCAGGCGGCCTTGCGAGCTTTGGTCGTGGGTAGTACAGTATAGCGTATGTCGTCTACTATACTTCCCGATGAAAGTAGCGTCTCCCAGGGTGTAAAAGGAGAGATGTGGTGATCGTCCAGAAGTTCATGAAATAGTGCAATAGAGTCCTCTTCAGATAACGGTAAACCTTCTGCACCTTCTTCCCAGTCCCCTTCCCCATATTCGCCCGGGTCTAGTCCGTATTCCTCGCCCATGGCTGCGAGTTGGTATGCTATATCATCTTCGTTGAACTCAACCGGCAGATTCGAATCAGGCTCCTCTGTGCGATGGCGCTTTGGTAGGTTTCCTTGCTCGTCATCTTCTCCTTCTTCCTCTGTGACCTCTACTTCTTCGTATTCTGAATCAAGATCTGCTTCGTCTGCTTGCTCTGCAGGCGTAATCGAGCATCTTCGAGCATCTTTTCCCTCGACAGCGACAGTCTCTCGATCATTTTGGTTTTCGCTAGATTCACCTCTTTCTCTCTGCTCCCTGCGCTCACGTTCCATCCGGTCAAATTCCACTACGCCTTTCATAACATCTTCTGGGAATTTCCAAAAACTTTCTTTGGTCTCCGTATTATGAACAAACCTCCTCCCCAGTTTGGTTTTGACCAGAGTCCAGGGCGCGCAATTTGGAATAGCGTATCTGTGTTTGGGTCTGTCCTCGGGATGATGGCTTCTACGGCCTTGGTACCCATTTCCACCTTTAAAGCTTCCTCTTCCTCTAAAATCAGCTTGAGTTTGGCCCTGGGTTGAGTTGGTAAACGTGTGTGGGTAGGATGGCCCTGAGTATGGGTTTGAGAGATTAGTCGTAATATGAATTTGCGCAGCTGGAAAGGGAGTCGGAGTTCCTAGGGTAGGGCGGGTATATGTCGAAATTTTTGTTTCAGCGTTGTAATAATATGAATGCCCTAGTTAATGTCAATACGAGAATAGAACAGTTTGATGTCAAATTTACCGGTTGGAGCCTTATGTTCTGTCCATCCTGGAGGAAGAGAGGGCAGAATTGGCGGCGGAGTCGCAGTCTTATGAGTGGATTTCAGCATTCCGATTGTCAAAGTAAAACAGTGTAAGCTTTACGGTATACAACAAATGTCAAGCTTGAGTTGAGGTTGCTACGCAGAGCCGCATAATAGACGGTTCTTGGCGATGATCCATCACCGCAACGCGTCCGAGCTTGCCTGGAGCTCCAACCTAACCCAAAGTCAACCCCATAGCAGAACCCATAATCCGCAGTTCCCGTATAACGTCGCTATACTCTCGATCGAGTGAATTATCTTTCCCGAAGCTTGTTCACACCCTAGCCCAGCATGTCAAGAAGATATGATTCCCGGGTTAGACACAGAACGCAGCTCCCACCGTCTCTATCTAAACTAACAAACAATTATAGACAACGATATTTTCTCCAGAAGGGAGGTTATACCAAGTGGAATATGCATTAGAGGCTATTTCACACGCCGGAACCGCTTTAGGTATTCTAGCTCAAGATGGAATTGTTCTCGCAGCAGAGAGGAAGGTTACTTCTAAGCTTCTAGAGCAAGACACGTCAGCGGAGAAGCTCTATATCCTCAATGAGTACGTTCATGGTCCTTGGAGCCGTTTTTCTCACTGTTGTACTAACTATTATATCAGTAATATGATTTGCGCGGTAGCAGGTATGACTGCCGATGCCAACATTCTCATCAACTACGCCCGTCAAGCTGCACAACGATATCTCCTCACCTACAATGAAGACATTCCATGCGAGCAGTTAGTACGCCGCTTATGTGATTTAAAGCAAGGATATACGCAACATGGTGGTCTCCGCCCGTTCGGCGTGTCGTTCATCTATGCTGGTTACGACCCCCAGAGACAATTTCAGTTGTACCAGAGCAATCCAAGCGGTAACTACGGTGGATGGAAAGCAACAAGCGTCGGAGCGAATAATGCTAGCGCCCAGAGCTTGTTGAAGCAGGACTATAAGGAGGAATGTGACCTTAAGGAGGCCTGTGGTTTGGCGGTGAAGGTGCTCAGTAAGACGATGGATTCCACGAAGCTGAGCAGTGAGAAGAGTAAGCTATTTGAGAAACAATTGCCATGATTTTTGTTCAAATGAAGAATGAACTAACATAACCCAGTCGAGTTTGCAACAGTAGGTCGGACAAAAGCAGGGAAAGTGTATCATCATCTTTGGGGTGCTGATGAAATCGACGCTCTACTCAAGGAGCATGACCTTGCGAAAAAGGGCGAGGAAACTGCAGAGAATGTAGGATGAAGGGATATAGCGGCGTAGGAAGGTAGATAGACAGCGTAGCTAACCACGCTTATAAAATCTAACTTTAGCATGCGCTACACCCAGCCTTTGAATGGGTAAGCGCTTGAGTATGATCCTTTCAGCTCTTTCTTCTTCCATTTCTCAGCCTGGCGGTATGATGAGAGAGTAATACCAATCACTATATGGTCACTTAATTATAAAATAGTTCAACATTACTCTTAAGATCAGATCTGTTGTCACTCTCGACCCTTTCATAAGCATTTGCGGAGAATTAAAATTCCTGATTTCGTTTGTTCTTGTCCCGTAGAGTTGATTCTGTTTGCGCTGTAGGACCCTTCGTTTCTCCCCTAATATCTGTACACCCCCTAATATGCTACCTTCTAATGGAGGAATCTATAACCTCAACTCCATTCATTCTCTCTCTCTCCAATTTGCCTCTCCTTTACTCTTCTCTTACAATCCTCTGTCACTTTACGTTTATTGTACATGTAGAGGCGTGCCGTACAGTTCGACTTCCGTTAAACTTCCACTTGGCGGTGCAGTTAAGCCGGAGGACTTGCAAATGAAGCCGGACGGCCCGTACTTGCCCGTGCATACCCGATACTGGTCTCTCTGACCCGCAGCTGTACAAATGCTGTCTATGAGTTGTAGTGTCGGACATTCACAGATGTTACTTCCAGGTACTTCTGCCTGGCCCACGGGGTATACATTAACGCAAGGCACTACCCGTACCGGCAGCCTTTATTACCTGTACATCTCCCCAAGACTTCCTTCTAAAACAACATCTTGCATCCCAAATTCCACGTATAGCTATGGTTCTAACCGAAGACGAGTATACGAGGATGGTGCGCAAGCTCGTTCTCAGTGCACGTACAGTCCGCTCGAGGCTCTTAAGGGGACGCCGTCTACAACCTAATAAAGCAATACCCGCACAGCATGCCCATCGTCCTGGTCGTCCAGCAGAGAAGGTTGATGGGGGCAACAAGTTCAGGCGAGGCCATCGAGGGAACGTTGCTCCAAGCCGTACCGACTACGTCTGGGCCGAAAAGCTCATCATAGTACGCATGGGACAAATGGTGAAATCACCTTTGGCCAGGGGGCTCAACGCAGATCGCGTCGCCGCATTACTCACCCGCACGTTCGCGCGTCCCAACGATCCCATGACTCCAGCTGCGTTCCGTGCCATCTCTCGCAAACTGTTACACGAAACAAACAAGATGAGTGCCGTTATCTGGGCTGATACGAGGTTGAAGGATGGGAGCAAGCAGCCAAACTTCACCGCGACCGACGAAATGCAGCTCTATGAGTTTATAGCGGAAGGGAAGAGTCTCTGGTGTAACCGGTCCCGCGGAGCCATGCATGTAGATGCACCGGCAGGACTTAGACGCTACGCTGAAGATGCTGCTGAAGCGTATACTATCCGTATGTAGTGGTAGATGTTCACTATTGAGAGGACGAGAGTGACTGCCAGCCTCCAAAGGAACGAAGAAGGCGTGTCTATTCAATTCGGCCTGGAAGTATGCTTCTAAATATAACATTTCAGAATGAATATACTAATATTAGCTCAGAAGTACACTCTAAGTATCTTTCAGCTCCAGTGATTAAGTCTAGTATGGCCCAATATATCGGTACGGTGTTATTAGGAAATGGTTCACATATGCTCGACGGTGGTGGTGGAGCTCGGATGCTAAGAATCATGTAATCTAGGACAAGGTATAATACTAGGAATAGTATAATATAGGTTAAGATATTACACCTAGAATTATATGATATAGGATAAAATAAATATAAGGTACTCTATATAAAATATTAAGCTACTCTACCCAGCATCATGTATTGTAGATTAAGCTAAGGTATTCTCCCTAGTATCATGTTTCATAGGTCGGGGTACTCTACTAAGCATCATGTATTATTAATCTAGCATCTATGCATAACCAAGCAATTCGATTAGTATATGGTCTTAGCGATAGTTAGACCGTAATAAGGAACAGATATACGCTCTAGAACAGGTACCCAAGCTGAAGAAAACCATTTGAAGCACATACTCACCTAGAAAGAGGTTTAAGTATAAATGAGATTAGGCAAAAGGGCCTCTGCACACTCTGGAGTTATCTTTTTTTATTTTATTTTTTAAAAAAAGGGTCCAGTACTTCGTACAACTCCCGAAGAAGCAGTAGGCGATGATCTAAAGACGGTCTGGTAACGGTATCTCTTAGACTAGTCAAGCCAGCACTTTATTCTCCCTGTTGTATATACTTCTAAGGCCAGTATTGTACACGATGGTCACAAACTGTTAGTCACTAGAATGGAAGCAATCAAGGTGAAATCAAATTTCGTACATTGAATTGTGCGATTTGCGATATCTACATATCATCCGAATCATATTCCTCATCCCTCAGCAGCGCCGGATATCTCCTACTCCTCAAATCCTGCTCCAGCCCGCCTTCTGATTCAGGGTCTAAATAACCTAGGCCCTATACGTTAGCACCTGGATAACATTATTAATGATTAGGTATGGAGAATAGCTCACCTCGTCCTCCAAAGAAGCTCAATGCCACAGGTAAGAAGATCAAGGCATGTGATGCGGCAAATATCACTAAGGCGAGCCACACCCTAAAGTAATAGATCTCAAATATCTTGCTCCTTGTAAATGCCAGCACGAAGACACCCAAGAGCTTTGTGACCGTGATGCCACTGAAAACACTCGCGCCGACGTTCACTAGAGCCGTCCAGGCGCGAGCATCCTTACCTCTGGACTTATTCCGCGGGGCGCGCTCAAGGACCGATCGAGAAGGGAAGACGAAGGCGCGCGCGATGTGGGCGCAGAACTCAACCGAAATGCCGAGACAGATAATGAGATTGACGAGGGAGACGGCATTTAGTGAGACTTGAGCAACTGCCATTGCACCGACGATGTCAACAAGGGTCATAACGACAGTGATGGTTACTATTAGACCGGTTCGGATGGAGCCGAGGAGCACGCTTGTGACGAGCAAAATGATTGCGAGGCCGGAACCGATGAGGGTGCAAGCAAGCCGGACGATGCTGCTATATTGATCAAAGAATATATAAAATTTAGAGTATGGAAAGACGGGTGTGGATGTGTGTTCACTAATTGAGGTAGCGATGCGCCGTGCAGACGCATATGCATTAATGAAGTCATCTTGGCTACGGAGTGGTGTGTGTGAGGTGCGGAAATGGGAGGCGGGGATTGTGGTATGGTTATTATCTACAACCAGTGCATTACCATAGGAGGCTTGTCCGGCATAGGGGCATTCTTCTCCGGTAGGAGATGAAAGCCAACGGTTGAGGTAAGAGATGAACTCTTGCCCTTCAGGCATCCCTCTAAGCTGAGGATTCCAGGGTGGATCTCGGCCCTCAAGGCAAGGGCCTGACGGATCAACGCAGCAAGTATCCAGTGCAGGATTGAGCCAAGTAAAGAAATCATCAACCCAACTAGCAGTGGGGTCGGCGATGTAAGAGACTTCTGAACGTTTTCTCTCTTGTTCAAGTATGTTCGCTAGTGATAGTGGATCGCAAGTCGAGAACCGACCACATAACTCTTGTTGATGTGTTCTTTCAGTAACATTGAGGTCTCGTGTTACAAAGTAGACGGGAGGTCCAGCATTGAAATAGTCGTATAAGTCATCGAAGAACTGAATCAAATATGAATCGCTCGGTATCGCGATCCGTTGGTCTAGCCCAAGCTTAACTGCGGGAATCAAGCCGACGCCTGCGGTAAAGAGTCCTAAGAAAATAGTCATTATAGCAACTTTAGTTCTCTTCCCGAGAAGCACTGGAGCATATGTTTTCCTGATGAACCGTTGGAGGCTACCCTCCTCATTGGCACCGAATACTACTCCATCGTGCACAAGGATAGTAGTAGCATCCGCTCTTTTAATTGTAATGCACGGAAAACAGTCGGCTCTACTCGCTTCTACCCTGCGCTGATTTAAAGCAAGAACTGATACGAACATCGTGACCTGTAGTAAGGCATTTATGAGTACAGCACCAGCCGCGTATGCTGCAAAATTCCTAACGGCAGGCATGCCAACGGCAGTACCTAAGGCAAATGCAACAGTCTCCGAAGTAGCGGATAGCAGGATACTTGGACCCATTCTACCTAAAGCTTTCGACATGCGTTCGGAGATGGAACCTTCAGGGTAACTGATATTGACGCGTTCGAATTCGTGGACAACGAGAAAAATGTTGTCGACGCCGACAGCCAATACTAGAAATGGGATGACCTCTGCGATGATAAGGGTAACCTTGATGCCTGCAGCGGAGAACAACCCAACAGATGCTGAGACGGACATCAAAACAATGATAATGCCCACAATACCCAGCATAAACTTAGATTGTACAAACGCGTTTGCCGGGTTTTGCAAAATCGTCCTGAAGGTCAATGTAGTAGAACCTAGAGCTAAGGAGGCATACAGAAACATAATGATGTAACTGATGACAACGATCTTTGCGTCAGTATTCGATGATTTGTTGAGTTCCTGTTCTAAGCTTATCTCGGTGTTGAAGGAGAGTCGAAGTCCTCTATCGGCAGCTTCGCCTTGGACCATTCGTAACAAGTTTTTGAGATTATCTTCCCAATCCATGGCTTTCTCCAACTCTCGAGTGCCCTCAGCATGATTATTGACAACCCAAGTTGCCACCAGTGCCCTGGAGTCGATCACAGTCTTGTCCCAGCCGCCGAAGAGTAGTTTGGCTTGAAGAGGTTGACCGAAATCAGGCAAACAGCTAACTGGATTATTAACACACTCCAGAATTTGATCCTGCCAGTTATCTGGATCGACACCGGAGAACCCTCCTTGACCTTGGAAATAGCTCGTCACCGACTGTACGACACAAGCCTCACCAGTTGGCTTGAAGCAGACATCGTCAAAAGTGACACCTTCATCGATTGACCTGAGGCGCTCTACACGGCCCTGAACGTCGAACCACCAGGCCAGGGTCTCGTAGCTCATTACCGGCCCAGGACCGGAGGGAAAAGTGTCGTTCACGAGGAAGGCTTGTTCGGCACGGAAGAAAGGGCCAAAATTGGAGTCGAAGAATGCTTTTTCCTTTGCAGCATCCGAATTCGGAGCAACCCACAGTCTCACAGGGTCAGTTTCAACTTCGAACCGCAACCAACCAAGACTTAGGAGAAGTACTACGATAACGCTAGAGACTATAGTGATGGCCGGAAATTCTGCGCAAATGTATCCGAGCTTGCTGAAGGCCTTATCACTAAGGGTATTTAGATAGTATGGTTTTGTCGGCCGATCAAGGGTTCCCGCATCATGTACAATGTCTCCTTCATCTTCGTCATCGCTAGGGTCGATGTCTTGAAGCAATCGGAGTCGCTCTGATTTTCGCTGAGAATGCTGTTGATACATGACATGCCCAGAGACACCCATGATGAGCAGCAAGATGAAAACAGAATAAATGATAATAACTGAGAAGGATAAACATGGTAAAGCACCAACATGACATTCCTTGATTTCCTTGATTTCAGGTAACTCAGGGCATGTGGCAGCACAATCGACGCATGCGCACCGGATGTTTTTGTCTGTATCGTTGCACTTCTTCGCGGTGTCATCCATTGCTTCCATTTCAGAAAAAATCGTAGAGTTTGGCCTGGGGAAGTTGATCTGGAACGGGCTACCCAGGAGACTCTTGTGTCCTAAGAAGGCAAGCAGTGCAGTATAATTCTTTGCACCACCACCAATAAAGTCCATGGCGTTCCCGTTCGTGGGGCCAAATTTGACATCTTTGCAACTATCATAAAAGTCTGACCCATATTTGTCCGAGACTAGCACGTCTAATTCGGTAACGAGGAATTTTTCGTTTTTGGGTACAGTGTCGGTAACATTAACGAAGAGAGATTGGTTGGGAGAGCAGGTGAAGGTACAGAATAGATTGAAGAAGTTCTCTTTGCACGCTGGACAGGCTCCAATGATGGTTTCCGCCCGCTTAAGATTGGTACTGAGAGCCTCAAGCTATACAAATTCAGTATATACTTTTCGGTCGATATAGCGTACATACCTGTTCGGACTTGCAGCAAACCTTGCTGTCATCCCATTTGCTGCCACAGATGTCCACGAGTTTTTTCCTCACTTCCGTGGTGGGATCCTCTGCCAGGTCATTGTCGGGGCATGGAAGCTCGGAGCCAAAGAAGCTCTGCTTCCCACAGTGCCCTCTGATAGCACATCTCCCCGATTCGTGTACCTTAGTCCAATCAGGAGTTGATTCAGCTATCGAAGCCGTAACAAATATTAACAACAGCACTGCCAGCAGTTGCGGAAATGTGTCCCGTCTCATCTGATCCTTGTTACTGGTCGGACAGCGCGCAGCCACCGAGGAATGGAGTATTTTATAGCTTCCAGTGTATGTATAGCTTAGGTGAACGTCTACTTGCGCGCTACAGGTACTCTATGTATATTGCAAAACCTCAAGCAGTATGGAGCAACAGGGAGCTTTAGACTCGAGCTATAGGCTCTAAGGTAGGTATGAGTCGAGCGGCGTAGGGACCCCTTGGACGAAGAGTAGGTGTTGGGTTCGATCCAAAGTGTTCTAATGCATCCAAGCTAGATGTAAATGCATTAATGGTTGTTCGTGGGATGTGTGATGAAGAAGTTGGTGGGAAGAACTAAAGTATGGTTTTGAGGTGTGGCAGTACAGACTGCAGCCGTCATTCAGGTACCGGACCAAGCCTCAGATCGACGTCACGATGTGAGCTCTCCCGTCCACTTCCATCCCGCATCCCGCATCTCGCATCCCGATCACTAAAATGTCAACTGTACATGTATCACTAGTAGTAGTGAGTTTGGACTACACCAATCTAAAAGTATTTCATCGCAAATCCATTGTAATTGAAAGGAAATACGACAGCAGAGCATGTACACGTTGAATTCCATCGATCAAGTTGGCACATGGCCCTTTTTTTTTCTCCATTTCGCCAACTAAAGTACAAAGATATGTGAAAGGTACAGAGAATGCTAATTGTCCCAGCTTTGGAAGCCAAATTTGCTGCCACAGCTGCTATCGCAATATGAAAGTAGAATTAGAGCGCCAACGACACCAACACCACCCAAGGAGAGTGCCATCTTCTCTCATCCACCTACAAGAAGATCAGCCCGGTATGCTAAGGGCGAAGACACTGCAAATGAAATCGAAAGGAGAGCGCCAGCAGAGCGTGATCCCAGCTAACTATGAGGGATGATTACAGCGTGAAAGCTCTAAACAAAGAAAGAAAATTGGTTCAAAGGTAGAGATACCTTCAACAGATCAACACTTAAGTTGGCGTGAATAGAATGGCTGCGGACTTGCATGATAGTCCTCAAGAGGCACTGGCAGCTTGCGCTGGTGACGCAGTCGCGCCTTCGCCTCCACGACCGCCTCGTCCTCGTCCACGTTCATTTCCGCGTCCTCCCCTACCACGGAAGCCACCCCGTCCACCACGACCTCCTTCACTATCACTAGCACCTCCACTGCGGTAGCCTGTTCCCTGGGCACCACCACGATTGCTGCTTTGCCACGTGCCAGCTCCCTGTGGCCGGTATGGACCGCCGGTGCGATATATCTGGACATTAGTCTTCTCACGAGATTTATGGTCCTTGTACTCTTGGCTAATTCGACCGAGTGCAGCTTGCATGTCTTCTGGTGAGTGGAACCAGATAATCGAATTGAACTTCTTCAACTCAATCCGTTCTACTTTAGCCTTATCTTCATCCGCGAGCAATGCTCGCGTTGCATCCTCATTCTTCAGATCTATGTTTGATATGAAGAGGGCCCGGCTCGGTTCCCTCTTCATAGATGTATCGTTCTTGGACTCTATTTTTTCCAGAGGAGCGGTGCCATTCGGCTTCACTTCGCTAGGAATAGATTTCTCGGATCCAGCGCTCGGGATATTGGCCGACGTAGTTGATGGCTGAGGCGTAGCTGGCTTGACTGGCACTTTTGCAGCTGCAGGTGCGGGAGAAGGAGCTGTACGTACTGGTTGAGCTGCTGGTGTTTTGTTTTGTTGAGTTGGGGGGGTGGCCGTTGCTGGAGGCAGTTGGGTACGAGCTGGTTGCGGGGCTTGAGGGGCGGAAGCAGAGGGAGCGGTAGGAGCCGAAAGCTGACTCTGAGCTTGCGCTTGCTGAGGTGCTACACCACCAGGAGGACCGGACAAGGTGGTGGATGGAACTAGGGGTGCCGCTTGTGTTTGCTGCGCTGGAGCTGCTTTGCCTGTGCGATGAGAGAAATTGAAACCCTGTGCCCTCATCTCCGTACCAATCCTTCCTCCATCGATATCCAGAACTAGCCAACCGTAAGCAGCGTCGGCCAAATTGAAGTTCCACATATTCTTGAACGCGCTCTCGTCGACTTGCCCAGCTTGTGGACCACCAACATGCCCTCCGAAAGGATTACCGCCATTGGCAACAGTCGGCATCTTGTCGATAATCCCAATGGCGTATTGCAGCAATCTCTGTTGAGACTCGTTCTCGGCAACGGCTGGCTCTACTTCACCTTTGACGGTATCCCAAACGTCATTGAATGATGCTTTTGATGCTGCTAGCTTGCCACGATAATGATCAAGAGTAGGATTGACGCTGAATTCGTTGTATGAGCTACCATATCGGAAATGGAGACCAGCGGAGATCGAAAAGTCGGCCTTGAGTGTCACAGAGATTTGATTGAGTAGACCCTCCCGAGCAGGTGAAGCGTGTGTGACAAAGACGCGAGTTTCAGTTGGGTCGTATACGCGGTTAGCAGTGTCAACAAGCTCACCCATCTGCAGGAGGGTCGTCCACATGGTTCCCTGACCACCAGCGATCGTAGTTCTGCCTTCGCCGTTATCGAAAAGTTTGTGCATAACGACAGCACCGCCTAGTCCTAAAAGTCGGAGTTTAACCCCACCAACATCTAATAGCCTAGAGTGAGCTTCATCGATAATATGCAAGTTATCAATCTTGTATTCTCCGGACCGCAGCTTTTCAAGAACTTGTACGTCTTCGCAAGCACCCCAGACGGTGTAGACCGGTACGTCTAATTTGAATTGACCGGTAAGAAATTTAGGCAACTCGGAAAGAGGTAGCTGTTCTCTCGAGAACCGTTCCTTAATTGATGGCTGTGCCGGTGCGGCTGCTATTTGGCGTTTGACTTGGTCATCGAGAAGTGGTGAGTATTGTGCTACATGTTTTAAAGTTTTCTCGGCGATGCGATCTAAGGAGCGGTCGTCATAGAAACCGAAGTCACCGGTGTGGATGATGTAACTTGCTTTGGCATCGGCAGCAAGTTTGTTAAGGGATCTGAGGTTGCCTGTGCCGCTGTCAGCTACTTTGACGCCAACGAAATAAGAACTCGTATCTTAATAATCTCACCTCTTACATCCGCAATGCAGAGAACCCGCGCCGAACCATTTTGTATGACTCTACCTTGATTTGGAAGAAGTGGTGTGGCCCCGGGGACTGGGCCACTTCCGCCATTAGGAAGATAAGTCTGGTTAGCGTTGGCATATGTTCGAGGTTGCGTTGGAGCTTGCTGGTGCTTGTCAACATTCCTGTAATTCCTCTAAGATGAGAAAACTCACAGAAGCCATGGAGACTGAGATCGTAAGATGCAGCGAAGCAGTCAAGGGTTAAAAATTTCTTTCAGGGTCGCGTCGGTGATGAGGCCGCCACAAGTTGACGGTATCAAGATTACGGAAGTATTGTCCAGTCGGAGAATGGCCGTGAGGAGAATAAATTATTACAGAAACGCAGATGAGGTGGGCGAAGTAAAGGGAATTAGTTGTAGGTGCAAGCAGCTCGCAAAAAGGAAGCTGCACTATCCACAGAGATCTTTCTGGGGAGGCGCGTTTTAGAACTAGTTTTAGCGAAACTCTTGGCATTTTGGAGTGTCTTTCAGGTCGATCAAGGCACTATGTAGGCAAAACTACATCCCTCCTGCGGCTACTGTACAATTGTCTCAAGGAGATGATGCATGTCACACATATTCCATTTAGATATTGCTCTCATTCCGCTCTACTGGTTGCTACAATACATTCGTTTACTTTTCCTGTACGCTTTGTTCCAAGTATACTGTCCACCTTTGGTTGCCCTTACCGTCACCGGTATTGCTATGTTTCTGAACTGTGACTGGGTACCACTTTTACAACTGAAGCTCTTTTCACCTTCTTACGACTAGACCCTAATAGAGACAACGAGTATCACAGGTCAATATTTATGACACTTCAGCACTTTTTCCGAAGGTACGGGTGGAAAGAGGAAGTAAGCCTGTAGCCCTGTACTGGCCATCAGAGCTTTATCTCTACTTTCCAAAGGTCATTACCGTATCAACCAGTAACAAGTTCGGCATAAAGGGATAGAAATTCCGCACTGACATCAATCATTTGACGAGAATCAAACCAAAATAGGAGACCAGTGAAGGTAGACAGTGAACTCCACCGACAAAAACCTACTTTGCTAAATTCTAGTCCTCTATCCTTAGTCTAACTGAATCTCCTAGAGTCGGTGCTGATAGCACCAAAAAATCTTATTATCCAAGCTTTTGTTCCACAATAAGTCTAGGTTACGTATTATTCAACCGTCTTACAAATGTTCATTTTCCCAGTGCAAGTACAATGTGAGCGTTGGCGTTATTATGCAAGCACTTTGTGAGGTTTCTGAATGTATAAAGAAAAAGGTGTTTCTTCCAAAAATCTCCAACGGTATATATCCTTGTCTCGAGCCGTGCTTACAAAATATCTACTTCAAATAGCAGATACGTGTTAATTTGACCTTCCACGGCTCTAAGATAGCCAAGGACTGCTTCTCCAAGAATGGCAGATGTCAATGCCCAGTTCGAAGTCCTCAGAGAACTTAGACCTACTGATGGAGGAGAGAGAGGACAGTTCAACTGCGGTATCTACTTAGTACGAGATCGTAGTACTGGTCAAGTGTGCGTTCAGAAAAGGCTGAATCGTGGAAGTGCAGGTAGATGGTCCTTTCTACGCGAAGCCAGACTCATCCATGATAATCGACATCCCAACATCATCGGATATATCGACCATTCATGGCCGCGTGGTGGGCCAATAGGGAGTATCTACACGGAGTACTGCGATCTTGGAGCCTTGGATAGCATGATCATCAGGTATCGTCAAAATGAAAGACCTGTTCCCGAAGCGTTCGTTTGGTATATTCTCTACGAGATGACTAAAGCCTTAGCTTTCCTTCATGAAGGCGTCGTCATGACACCCGGAGAATATGGGCGCTGGAGTCATGTTGCTGTCATCCACCGAGACATCAAACCAGGTAACATGTTTCTCTCTTCTTTTGAGGGTGGGTATGTCCGTTGTGTCCTCGGCGATTTTGGCATTGCAATGAGTTCAGACGATCATAGAGATCGCTCTGGTGAAATGTTAAGGGACGTTTTCGATAGAGACTGGTCCAGTCCCGAGGGTCCATCCAATAGGAGAGCCGATGTTTTCAGTCTAGGAAAGGTAATTTGTTCCCTTTGCTCACTCCAAATATATGGTCGGTATATCAATGGGGCGGATGACATTCCAGCAGTTTATTCTAGGGATCTTCGCGACTTGGTAGATCGCATGATGAATTATAGAGCTGTAGAGCGAATTCAATCCAAAGACCTCCTCATAAAGCTGAAGAGAATACTTTTTCCCCATGGTCAATTCTTTAAGCTGGACAGATTACCCGCCTGGGCTTTACCGCCATTAGAGGAGCGTAGGAGAGTTCCCAGATATCAACCACAAGAACATAGACCATTTGACCCATATCAATCCTGGGTCCATCGGAATGTTTGAGCAACTCTTCACCATGCTAAGTCCCCTCAGCTATTGTAAGCTCAGTACATATTTAGGTAAATTAAAAAATATACTATTTCTGTGGTGATAAAAGCGAGTCGTAGTCTTACAGTAGGTACGTTTGGTGAGGGAAGTTTCAAATCGAACCAAATAGATGTTATGATGGATTAAAGTACGTGAACTCTTATTTTGTACTCCGTAGAGAATTTAAAAATCAATTTTGTTCATCGTTCTGTATCAGCTGAGGTCCCTGGACGGTTTTGAAAATGCCCTTTTATTTCGATTGCTCCTTTCGAATCTCGATTTGCCATTCATAAAGGACGTCAAAAGAACGCTTTTCTGATTGGCCTAAACCAAACGGAGTCCACGGTTGGCAAAGCTGCGCTCTTAGTTCTATAGTCCACCGTAGTTCTCCCTCTTTACAAGGGTCTAGGGTTAGAAAAAATTCCCAACTTTAGCCCCACGACATTTTCCTCCCGCCCTCTATAATCCACCTTACTTCTACTAATCTTCTTTCTTTGTTAATAATTTGGATCGAAGGTTTTACCCTCAAGCTCACCTCTCTAGCATGGCGGAGCAACAGTTTGTAGAGCTACTTCAGACTCTACTCAAACGTGAGTTTTCCTTTGAACCTGGGGTGTGCTTTCCTGAATGCTTAAATCTTATAGCAAATACCGAAGGCGTCAAGGCTGCAACTGCAACATTGAACAAGGAATACTACACATCCCCCGCATCTCTCACAGCTCTACTCCAGATTCTTACCTCCCATGAGTCGTCTGCCCTACGTCAGCTCGCGGCTGTGGAGTCGAGAAAGCTGGTCTCGAAACACTGGGCCGCCGTGCCAGCTGACCAAAAGCCGACAATAAGGAATCAATTACTTCAAACTACATTCACTGAAGATGATAAGCTTGTGCGGCATTCCAAAGCACGCGTCGTCTCTGCGATTGCACAGTATGACCTTGAGGACGGACAGTGGGGTGACCTTCCTCCATTGCTCCAGCGAGCCGCCGTGGAGCAAAACGCCCAACATAGGGAAGTCGGTGTATACATTCTCTTCACATTGTTAGAAACTCTGGGTGATCTGTTCACTGAGAATCTTACGGATCTCTTCACATTGTTCAGCAAGACTATCCAGGATCCTGAGAGCATGGACGTGAAAATTAACACTATGTTATGTTTAAGTCGCATTGCCATGATGGTTGACCCCGATGAAGATGAGAGATCACTTAAACTGTTCCAAGACGCGGTTCCACATCTTGTTGCTGTACTCAAGGCTACTGTGGATGCTGGAGACGAGGAGCACGCTCTTCAAGCATTTGAGATTTTCCAGACACTTATCGGTCTCGAAAGTGCTCTCTTAAACAATCATTTTGGTGACTTGATCAAATTCATGATTGACCTAGCCTCACAGACCGAGATTGACGATGAGTACCGAGCACAAGCGCTGGCATTTTTAATGTCATGTGTAAGGTATCGCAAGCTCAAGATCCAAGGCCTGCGTCTAGGTGAACTTATAACTACAAAAGCTTTGCAAATCGTCACCGAGTTAGGAGATCTATCGGCTGAAGAGGAAGATGTGACTCCGGCTCGGTCTGCACTGGGTCTTTTGGATATACTTGCTTCCAGTTTACCACCAACTCAAGTTGTTGTACCACTACTGAAAGCAATCGGCCCGTACGTCACCTCTCAAGATCCTGACTATAGAAGAGCTGGAATTCTAGCACTTGGCATGTGCGTTGAAGGAGCACCTGATTTCATCTCGACGCAGCTAAAAGAAATACTTCCTCTGGTTTTGCACTTGCTAGAGGATCAGGACATCAAGGTCCGTGCAGCAGCTCTCAATGGTGTTGCACGTTTGGCCGATGATCTGGCAGAGGACATGGGTGAAGAGCACTCACGCCTTATCCCAGCGCTTATCAAGAACTTTGATCTTGCCATAACACAGGACCAAAAGAATGAACGGAATCTGGAGATTATCCGTGGAAGCTGTAATGCTGTTGACTCCTTTATCGAAGGATTGGACACGGAAGACGCCGCCAAATACGTCCCCGAATTAGTACCGCGTTTTAGTCAACTCTTCGAACATGAGGATTACAAGAGCAGAATAGCAGCAATTGGCGCTATTGGATCAATTGCCGCTGCGGGAGAAGAAGCGTTTCTACCGTTTTTCGAGCCTACTATGAGGGCATTAGGACCCTATATTTCTCTTAAGGAGTCTCAAGCCGATCTGGACCTACGCGGAGTCGTCTGTGACTCTCTAGGCAAGATTGCTTCAGCTGTTGGTGCGGAACCGTTCAAACCATACGTCGGTCCATTGATGCATGCATCAGAGGAAGCCCTGCATCTCGACCATCCGAGACTACGGGAGACTAGCTATATCCTATGGAGTACTATAGCAAAGGTCTACGAAGAGAACTTTGAACCGTATCTAGAAGGATGTATTCAGGGGCTACAAGAATGCTTACAGCAAGATGAAGCGGAAGATGAGGTTCAGCTTGGCGAAGAAGCTAAGGATCTCATAGGTGCAGAAGTTAGTATAGCAGGGAAGAAGGTCAGAGTTGTCAGTGCAACGAATGATGATGACGATGACGATATTCTTGATGGTATCGACGGAGACGATGATGACTGGGACGACCTTCTCGGCGGTATGAGCGCTGTCGCTATGGAAAAGGAGATTGCTATTGAAGTTGTCGGAGACGTTATTACATACACCCGTCGCAAATTTTTACCTTATTTCCAAAAGACGGTGGAGATCATTCTTGGAATGGTAGACCACGAGTATGAAGGTGTTAGAAAATCAGCCATTGGCACCCTATGGCGCGCCTTCGCTTGTCTCTGGGGTCTAGAAGAAGGTAGTGGAATGGAGAAATGGAAGCCAGGAATCCCTCTTCAAGTACAACCGACAGACGACCTAATCAAATTCGGTCGTCTGGTCATGACTGGTACTCTCCAGATCCTAACAACAGAAGAAGATCGGTAAGTCACGATCTGTTTGGTGCTTGCCGTTTTTTTTTGAAGCCTTTTGCATGATGACACACATTCGTTACACCCAGCTCACTCTGACGCCCGAAAGTTCGGTTGAAGTGAACGCGCTATTAATCCTGATATTTCTGGTTCCAAATTTCATGTTAAGCGATGCTTTTATCTCCCTGTATTTGACTAATCTCATTCTAGAGCTACTGTAACCGACATCAATCGGTCGCTCGCAGCCAGCCTCAAACTCTGTGGCCCCGCTGTCCTTACTACCGAAAGCGGAACTGTTGTTAAGGAGCTCACGGAACAGCTTGTCATAATCCTCACCAAGAAACATCCCTGCCAGCAGGATTTAGGTGATGAGGGTGACGATGAAGTCATGGAGGAGTCATCGGAATACGACTGGCTAGTTATTGAAACTGCTCTTGACGTAGTGTCATGCTTTTCGGTCGCTCTAGGCCCTAGCTTCGGAGAACTGTGGAAGATATTCAACAAGCCTGTGATCAAGTATGCAAGCAGTCAGGAGAGGAGTGAGCGCAGCCAATCAGTTGGAACAATTGCTGAGTGTATCGGCAATATGGGCGTGGCATGTACAGAGTACACATCCGCTTTGCTCAAGTTGCTACTCCACCGTCTCAGTGATGAGGATCCCGATACGAAGTCGAATGCGGCTTACGCTGTTGGCCTACTCTGCGAGAACTCTGGAGCTGAACAAGAGATCCTGAAGGCATACCCCACAATTTGTGCCAAACTGGACCCGATGCTTAGCGAAGGGCAACATGCGAGGATGCTCGACAACGCAGCCGGATGCGTGAGCAGGATGATCTCAGCACATCCAACTCATATACCTGTAAGTGAGGTATTACCGCGTCTTGTCCAGTTCCTTCCCTTGAGGGAGGATTTCGAAGAACACAAACCGATCTTCCAAATGATCTTCAAACTTTGTAAGTTATTTCTCGTCCTATGATTCCATCTTACGGACCTAACATACTGTGTAGATCAGTCTAATGATGCTACAATACAACAACTCACTCCTCAACTGATGCAAGTCTTCCAAAAGGTCGTGGAATCTCCAGAAGAGCAAGTCGATGAGGAGACCAAGACGAAGATCGTTGAACTAGTGCAATACTTGCAGAGTAAATAGACGCTAGATGCGCCTCACTCGGTGTTGTTGGGTGGCAGGTCAAAAGAGTTCATATATCGGGTTGGCTGTGGCTGGGAAGGTAATGATGGCAAAAGTAATGATACCACGAGGTAGTTCATGATTCTCACGACGAGCTTACGAGCATATGTTAGTTTCAGGAGGTTAATTCAATGTAGCAAATAGAGGGTTATGATGCATAACAATCTTTATGCATTCTGCATGAGCGACGTATAATTCTTCTGCTCTTTTGGATCTAAAAATTGTTAATGTAATCTTTCCGCCGTGTATAGCTTTTAGAGAGGGCCATTATTTGAGGCAAGTAAAACAGGTCGTCGACTCTAAGATCTGCGGGTAGGTAACGGGGAACATAAGGTAGATACCTTATAATATCATTGTAGCACTAGAACTACACCTCGCTTAGCTATGACTTTCGTTTATGACGTCGTGGAAACTCGGTGCGGTTGAGTTCTCTTTGACGGTCCATATTCAATTGAACTGAGCTATCAAGCTACCATTTTAGAATTTATGACAGGCCTTTGCTCTTTCTTTAGATTTTGATATTTTTTTTTTAAAGAAGTATCGGACTGTCAGGAGCAATGATCGTGCCCATCACCCCGTTATGGCCATCTTGTGACGACTATCCTGCCCGAATTCGGTCGGCAAGACGATGGTAAATTCCCAATCAGTTGTATACCAGACTTTTACTAACCGTCTACAAAAGATCCATCTATGCGAATGCCGAATAGTCCAGTGCGGTTCCTCCTTGGAGTGTCCAAATGAGAAACGAAAACCCTGAGATTGTACCGTTCTATACTGTACCGTACAGGACAAAGACAGTCCATGGTACAGTACCCAAAATGATGATGCTCCTATCATTGAAAATGGAAGATTTCACAACGTTTAAACATCCCTAGGAAGTATTTGTTAATTTACGTTAGTCTCCGTTTCGGTATCCGGTCCCTTAATATTTAGGGGCACAACTTGGCAGTTTAAAAACGGGAGCTAAAACTCTATTTAGACAACCCTGAACGGTTGCTTCTTAGAAATCCTTGCCGAGGATCTTCTACCTTTTTGTAACCTCAGGTCAAGGACGCCAAAGCGCCTTCAACTTGTACATGTACGAGTACGGAGGAGCGCCCCAGACGGCAGGCAGCGTCTCATCTTACTGTACAACCAAAACGCTGAAGGACATCGTATCTAATAAAACAATGAATTTAGAGCTTTTACCACCGATATTGCACTCCCATATGACCCTCACAGTCTACAAAAGAAGCAAAAAATTATAAGCGTCTCACACATGTAGAAGGTATCCCTGGATCCTAAAACTAATACAGTGATCCAGTTCAGGCATTCTCCAATACACAGCAATTCTTAAAAGATATTAGAATTTGTCGCCGGGGAACACATGAATGGTCTCCATCCCGAAGCTTCTATTATAGTACAGCACCCTCCACTTCTACCTTGGCTCTCTCTCAGAGAGGATTAAGAATCTCTTAAGACGATCTACGGTTACCATGACGTCTAATCTAAAGCTAAAATCTCCGATGGGGAGCTGAAACTTGATCTATTATAGCGTCTCCCCCTGGAACTTGCAGGCTTGAGCATGAACATTCCAATCGCGCTAAACACCAACCTTTTGTGGGACTTATCAAGGCGCGCAACGACGTGTTGCAGCACGTTAAATTTTCGACAAAGCATTTGAAAAGCTTGTTTATAATGCTCCCTCCGTCAATCGCGGATTTCATCACTGTGGCGTCTGAGTATTTAAGCCCAAGCCCTCTAATCTTGTCGCAGTAGCCATGCTATAACTGAGCCATGTCTACATCTCCACCACTCTTTTAGATGCAAGATAAGTGCTCTACGCCCCAAAGCCATGGTACTCAATTTGGAAAGGCGATTGGCCTGAGGTGGATAAGACGCTTCAGAACTTCAGAACTTCGGAACTTCCACTTATTCATGTTCTTATTGACCATATGACGACAAATAACTGACCTGTTCGTCGAAAACTCTCGAAAAGAGTTAAACACCGTGGCTCTGCTCAACCAAAGGTGGGGTGGGCTGAGGCTTGATAATCTGTGTAGCTAGAATTCTATGATACACTCCGTACTATTCTTTTCCTCCTTACCATCTTATTTAGTCACTTCTGCAGTCTTTCCGCCTTTGACTGTGTTTCACTCGACGAAAGCTTCACTCTCAGCTCTCGTGGCATTATTTAGTTCTTTGCCAGTCGTTCTTTATCATAGTCATTTCTCAGAGATATCCTTAATTACGTGATCTCAGGGAGGTGATAAATATGAGGATCATTTTATGGACTCTTGTTCTATGCCTCGCGGGTACTGTCCCTGCGATGGCCTCAGAGTTTGATAAGCATGATGGTGGCGAGTTAGGAATTCCGAAAAGAGAAGTCCACGAAGAGAATATGTGTCCAGCTGCAACAGTCACTATTACTGCTACAATTACAGTTGATTACACTGCCACTGCCTATCCTCACCGCGAGCAAGGGGGAGTCGTTAACGGCACATATCCTTTACCCGAGAAGACTAGAAGCAGCTATGAAGGCCCCATCGTCCCAAAGGTGATTATGAACCAACATCTCCTTATTATGATGCGCCTAGTGGAGGATCCCCAGCGTATTATTCGAAACCTACAGAGGCTTACGGTGGTATCCCAACTGGTCCCTACAACCCTGTCCCTACGAACTCTTATCCCCCGCCAGGAGAAAACAAATGCATTCGCTGCGAAGATCAACCTGGAGATGACGAATGGTGCGGCTACGACATAAACACCAATTACTACAAGTACGTTGTAAAAACCTGCAGGATAATTCATTATTCACTTCGGATCCAAAATACTACTATTTCTCCGGATGGTGTAGAAAGGATTGCTCTCACGGTGAACGGTCAAATGCCGGGCCCACTTATCGAAGCGAATTGGGGAGATACGGTCAAAGTTACCGTCATCAATGAACTTGAGAATAATGAGACATTTATTCATTTCCACGGAATCCGTCAGAACTACACAAATCAACACGATGGTGTTCCATCGATTACTCAATGCCCTATTGCTCCCAATGAATCTCAAACATATACTTGGGTTGCTTCCCAGTATGGATCTTCCTGGTATCTTACCACTTCGCTATTCAAGCATGGGAAGGTATTTTTGGTGGTATTATTATCCATGGCCCTCACTCGGCTGACTACGATGAGGATTACGGTATGGTATTCCTGCAGGATTGGGACCACGATACTGTAGACTCTATGTACGATTAAGCCCAATCTGTAACTGATCCCCTCGGTGGACCTCGTACACTCGATACTAGCTAGATTAATAGCAAGAATACTTGGGGGCAATATAACCGATGCGGTCGGAGAACATACAGTCTTCGATTATGTGCCGGGAAAGAGATATCTTCTCCGCGTAATCAATGTTGCCATCCAATCAACTTTCAAATTCTTCATCGGCGGTCACAAGTTTAAGGTTATCTCTACGGATTTCAGCCCTATCGTACCGTATGATGGTGAGATCTTGAACGTCAATATTGGTAAGCAGGTTTGTATTCAAACAGTAAGAGATTATAATTAATATGTTCCAGGCCAACGATATAATCTCATTATTGAGGCCGACCAACCAATCAATAACTACTGGATGCGTTCGGACAACCAGAACGTGTGTGCAAATATTACGCAAGCTTTGGACACCAAAGCCATTGTCCACTACGAAGGAGCTCCCACAGGTCCTCTCACTACCTCGGGCAACACTTATACAGGCGCATGTGTCGACGAGCCTATGGCCAGCTTAGTCCCGATCCTGCAACTCAACGTAGGCAGCGAAATCGACCTAGAGATCAACAAAAACATCACCATCGCACCCAACGGCGATAACCCGAACCTCTTCAGATGGTACTTGTCCGGAACGATATTTAAGTCGCAATGGGGTGATCCTACATTGTACAACATCGTCGCAAACGGCACCGTACCAGACGACAGCGGGGATCTTCTCATCGAAATCTCCAACGAGGGCGAGTGGGTGTACATGATCGTGCAGAGCGCTATGCCACTCCCGCACCCTATCCAATCTCCACGGTCACGATTTCTTTGTCCTCGGTCAGGGTCTTGGCGAATATACCTCGGGCACCCCTCTTAATCTCGTCAACCGGCCTCGTAGGGATACGGCCCTCATGGACGGCTTGGGATACCTTGTCATTGCGTTCATCACTGACAATCCGGGTGTTTGGCTCATGCATTGTCATGTCGGCTGGCATACGTCTATGGGTCTTGCGCTGCAGATCGTGGAGGCCATGGATCAAATTCCGCAGACGGTAGATGATCCGGAGATTATTTCGGATACTTGTAGAGCGTGGGATGAGTATGCTTCGAATAGGGGTCTTATTGTTCCTGATTCCGGCGTGTAGATAGTTGTGTTTATCGGTTTGGGTCTAGTGGTAGCCTAATTAGTACATATAGCGTTTTAGATAGATACATTTTGTGATTTATTAGGATTTATTAGGAATTCACTGTTCTTACTGTTGTAGTTATTGGGGAGGATATGTGCTGCATTGCAAATAATTGTATCAGCGGGTCTTTGCGGGATAGAAACAGCCCCATCAAATTGGGGTTCCAGCAACTGGGTCTACGGAAGGTTGTGATGTCACGATCACATTTCCGGGGTGTATATAACTTTTCTGCATGATACAAACGCTTTGTTGCTGGATTAGATCTGATCTTTTGGTAAGAAATGTGTGTCGACACCTCCCTCCTTATTCTTAGACTTCATGACCTGCCACAACTTGATGTCTTCCTTGTTTGTTTCTTGCGATACGAGAAGATTCAGACCTGTTGGTAAAATATGTACATGCCACGGGAGAGGCAACCACAACAGCTTTGAACCCACTGTTGAAGTAACATATCAATGTAGCTGTGGAACTTATGTAAATAGTAGAAAAATTTTTATAGAGAAGTTAAGATGAGGAAAGCCCTGTGCTAAGGCCGTGATTGATTATCTTATATACATTCATGGAGTCAATCTCTAATGTTTTCGATGATAATGTAATGTTCAACTGTTTTGGCCTGAGTCTATGGCTTCAATTGATGATTTTAATCCCTGAGGACAACACCCACTCCCGTCTATCGCGCCGCTGATCCATAACCCTACCATACTTCGTATAAACCTATACTTGAGTTCAAAGTGCAATGTTCCCCAGAGCGAACAGCCCTCTTCATGGTGTTATTCCTTTCGTTATCATGCTAGTTATGATATAGATTCATTTAACGGAGTCGAAGGGAACCCGCAATAAGCCATGCTCTTGACAAGTCAGCATTCTCAGCTTATTTCTTAGCACGACGTGCAAGGACATCCATCTGCAGACGCTCAAGCGACTGGGTCATGGCTAAGCAACCTGCAAATTAGTCATCCGTGATGAATCAAGGGACGAACACGCTCTCACATGTTCCTTTACCCCTTACCCTCGAACCCTCTATCCAGCTTCGCCGCGGCCGCTTTTTCGGCCTCTCCTCTCGTTCCTTGCTGTGTCCCTTGTCCCGGCCTGCCCGGATTTTCCTTCATGAAATGTTGCATCCAAGGTGCTAATTTGTCGAGCGATCCTGGTATCGGTAACTGGGTTGCAGGAGCGTGCTTCTTGCCTTCGATATTGGAGGTGGGTGATCCCTTCGTTAGAGTGAAATCTGCAACACCAGCTGTAGCGGAATGCAATTTGATATTCTCCTTACGTCTGAGGCCTACCTGTCCGCGGTTGTCCATGAAAGTTTCGTAACCATGTTGGTCGAGAACTTCGGATGGAACAGATTTTCGCCCTTCTAGGGAGCGGATCACAGCTTGATTTTCCTTGTTGCCTTCCATGAGGAAGCGTAGGCACATGATGGCATGTTCCTTGATGTAGGGGTTGTGCTCATCATGATTGCAGCAATTGAGTATGGCTTCGATGCCTCCGTGAATGCGGATTTGATCTTGGACCTGTCGAGATTTCCAGATTAGGGAGGATAAAACGAGAATGCAGAGTTTCTTGAGATTTCTCCACTCGAAGTCAGAGGGCTCATCGTGAGCTAATTGTGTGTAGGGGTCAGTTGGTGAAGGGAGATAGGGATCTGTTGGAGGTAACGCTGGCGCATTAACGTCGTATGGCCTTTCTACAGATACAGGAGCCGCTTGAGCAGCATAAGCCTGTTGTTGTTGGTGTTGAGCATTTCTACGATGAGCGTGTATCGGACCCGCTTTTGGAATAGCTGCATCAAGTTCTTTCAGCAGAGTGACCAATTCACTTGTTATCTCCCACTCCGCCATCATCGACTTCCAAACGTCATGCTCGGTCAATATGGCAAAGAACTCAAGGTATTGATAGACACCTTCGTACATGCGTTCCATATCCCAGAGATTCAGTGGAAAGTCCTCCGGCATTGCACGACCGATGCAAATCTGGCCTTGAAGGAATATTAAGGCGCATGTTTGGGGTATAATATGACGACGGAATTCAGTAAACAGAAAATTGACCATATGAACATCAACCTTTAGCGGATATGTAAGCCGCTGGGATGTCGACTGGTCTCTGCTTTCTGTCTCTTTGGACAGCGAAAGAGGCGATATCGATGCCTGTCGAGCGCGAAAGATATTTGTTAACAACTTCATTATAACAGCTTGGGCAGGCGATATGATATCTTTTGATCTACACAATATTAACAAGAAAAGTAGAAATAGAAAGAGAGACTCACTCTCTGAAAGCATGGTACGAGAACGGCATCAGGCCGTTCATAAGGATTGCTTCCATTATCTTGACCATGAATTTGAAGTATAACTCCTCTTCTCGGAGATCCCAAGCAGCGACAAAGATAAGAAGTTCTCGGAGCAGATTGCGACCATTGTCTTGCGCAAGAAGAATATGGCATCGGACAGTGTGATAATTTTTGATGGAATTAACCTCCTCTGGTGTTGAGCCATAACCAGGCTGCCGGGGTGATGTAGGAGGTACTACCCCTGACATGATGATCATTGGCAATACTTCGATCTCGGTAGGACCAAGGATCAGTGGAACATCTGTCAGAAGACCACGGCCATCGTCTCCAGGGACTACGTAATCATCATCTTCGCTGCCTTCCTCTTCGCTCAGGTCATCTAGGAGCGCATCTGCTGGAGCAACTCTGATTTCCAGTTCTGCAACTGGTGGAGGCGGAGGCGGGGATGTTGGAGACATAACAGGAGAAGCAGGAGATATAACCTGGCTTGATACTACCGCTTGACGGTCAGTATCAGTCTCCAGACGCTTCATAAGATCATCCTTGCCATTTTGAAGGATCTTCGTACCATAACCAGCGGTATAAGCCATCTTGTAATCTGCTTCTACTGCCGGAGACGGCTCTACTATTTCTCCCTTGTTTGGTATCGAGAGTAGAATTTCAGCAACAGACGGTGATGGCATTCCGTTCTTAAAAGGACCATCTGTTACTGCGTCTCCTGTGCTTACCTGACCAAGCTCCATAGCAGCTTCGATTTTACCGGTCTCAAATTTGAGGTTATCAATTGAGCGTCTAAGTTCTCTGAGCTCGGCGTTCTGCTTAGCAACTTCCTCCCGGCTTTCTGTTTCCTCCGTGTCTCGTCTATACTTCTCGACCTCTTCTGCATATGCGTGCCATTTCTAAATGTATGTATGATTAGTATGCACGGTTTATTTTCATTGATTTAACAACGAAAACTTACAGCTTTCTCTTCCTCCGGTAGCATCAGCCATCGACGTTTACTTTCATCGGCAAGATCACCAGCTTTCACGTCTTTGTTCTTACTGAACAGCTCTTTAGTAATGTCTTCTCTAAATTGGCTGAAATACAGCAGAAAACTCGCCGGTGGGTTTTCCCATTGTTCGTCTGTCATAGGTGATGTATGTGGGAACAATGACGGTCCGCCGACATTACCCTCATTCCACTCCACCCGAATTCTCGGAAATGCGTCCAAGTTAGGCCACAGTTCGGGTCGTTTAGGCATCGAACTAAGGGCTTGTACGGAGCCTTCGCCACAGTCGAACAAGTCCACCCAGAGCATAAGCTTGCGAATCTCGTTTTGACTAACAAAATTATTGAGAAACTGTAAGCAGGTTATTAGGAGCTTTTTATCTGTACATCACATTTGATTAGCCCATGTTAGATTGTAGGACTGGGGTAATAGCTAACAAGAATTGACAACGAGCTGCCATTTATCTTCATCTTCAGTTCCAGCATCGCCATCGTAGCCTCTAGCAGTAACTTTGACACATATAGCTATGAGATCGAACAGCTCCTTATGAAAACCACATTCTGCAGCCATATCTTGTGCTTCCTTTCCGATTGATAGACAGTTTCGCATGATCGAGACAACATCATTTAGTCTTTCTAGATCCTTTTGTAAGCTCTTATGGTTCGCGGCAATCAGGGGCCCAGACGCGGCCTCATATTCGGGGGCATTGGGGTCGCTAGCGGCGAACGAACGGCTCTCGAGGGAAGGGACAGCTGCTTCGAAGAGAGCATTTAAATCCAGCCATACTGTTCGGTCAGTTCCCAAAGCTTGTCTGGTTGATTACGTTAATACAGTGAACACCGCTCGCATAGAGTGGGTTAGGTCATACCTAACGGCGGGATCCTTTACAGTGCGTTGCAATGTTGTCTTAGTAACCTTTGTATCCAGCATTTGCATTGTAGACTCTTCGAGATAGGAGGGCGATTTGAAGTGAGTCGCCCATGGTATCAGAGCTAGGCGCAAGTACGTCGAATACGGACTGGAGGGTTCCTGAGCGTCCCCAGATGGGTCAGGATTTGGGAGTTGGTCAGTCATTTTCGGTCGCCAGATTGGATTTGTCTTTGGACACGACGAGGATGGGCCTCTCCTCAATATTTGGCTACTCTGACTAAGGGCAATGTGGCTGCATAGTGGAAGTCACTGATGACATTTTTTATCTAAACAACCAATGCAGTAAGTTCTGTCCCGCAGCACATGTCATTTTTCAAAGCCGACGTTTCCCCGGCCGAAGACCTCCTTTTCATTACCTCGTCTTTGCATTAGACGTCCACTTTTCCTTCTTATGCTCATAGTGTTGGTATGGGGTAATAACTACAAACTTGCAAGCTACTGTGCTATCAAGGTTGAGTTTGTTCGATGTAAAATGCATACTTTCTTGTACTGGACAGTACTGTACAATCCTTCATCGAGTGCACATAACCATCAACCCTTGAACTAAGGTGAGCTGTGTACAATCAGGGATGAATAATTTCTATCCCAATATTTCATGTGTCCGAATTTAATATACAAAGATGAAATCCTCATTTTTCAAGTCCGTCATATCCGCAAAGCTATGCTCTCCAACTCTCCTGTGTGTACCAGTATTATCTTCCATGTCAGTCGCTTTCATCTGTCCGATTTTATCCTTTCCTACCATCGACTCATCAATGATATGTGCAGATTTACCCAACTCTTGCCTTCTCTTAGCGTGACGTTTGTTTAGGTACATAAGGTAGAATGTTATAAGGCTATCGTTTAGTTAGTCTCGCATGTCTTCTAATGTCAGAATTCGTCAACTTACATCGCAAATATGGCGCTCAAGGCAAACATGATAAGACTAGAGATGAGACCAGCTCGATATAGAGGGGCTTGATCTGGTGAGTAAAGTTGAGGTCCGATTATCTTCAATCGTTAACTTTGCGTACAGACAGTACATCAATAGTGATACACTTACATTTCCAGTGCACATTCCAATAAATACCACAGCTGATGTACACTTCCTCTTTGTGTCTCCAGCGGTGTTCTGAGCTTCCCAAGCATAGATCATAGGTGTAATAGCCGCCATACAGGAGACCTGTTAAATACTCTTGTTAGATCAAGGAATACTCCGTCTCCTGGTATTGTTTCTGAAACGTACCATATAGTAGCCAAACAAGAGAACACCCTTTTGCGTCCGGTCAACCGTCAGCATCAAAATCGCACCAATCATCGCAGGGATAGCGCAGCCCACTATCACGTAACCTTTCCGTTGCGTCTTTTGAGCCACCCAGCCGGCGAGGATTGTGACGATGGCCTGGACGATTCCGAATGGCATGTTGAATAAGATTGCGTGAAACTTATCATAGCCGAATGATTTTACAATGAGGTTACCAAAGGTCCCGATACCGCCGCTCGCAATACTACCAAAGTTAACCAACGGTTTTGCGTATAAGATTCAACCTTGAGATGCTTACGATATCACCAAGACAATAAAGAACCAACACCATGTCTTTAGGTCGTATATGGTCTCCCAAAAATGATCCCACCTCCATTCGCGGGAGATAATCCCCATCTGGTTGGCCCTGAGACGCTCAATGGCGACAACTTTCTCCCTTTGACTGAGAAACTTTGCCTCCATCGGCGAATCAGGCATGAGCCACCAGACAAGAAGGGAGTATAAAACCGTCCAAAGGCCACAAAACATGAAGATGATCTATTACCCTAGGGTTAGTTAAATTCCTGTCCGAATTATAGAGTGTCACTACCTGATAAGAGTACAGTTTGTCGGTCTTAATATGACCCAAACCATAGGTAGTCAAACTTCCAACTATGAAGGTTATACCATTCATTGCATTCCACAGTGTTGTCCGGAGAGTCTGCTCATTACGTCTCCACCACATCTGCGTCACCGCGACGCATGAAGGAGCTGTCCATGTTAGTAGCAAACAATGAAGTGAGAAGAGTCAACATACCAATCATTGCTTCGAAAGCCCCAAGCGTGAACCGCATACCTAATAAACTTGGGAAATTCGTACAGGAGGACATGATAGCTAAACTAGCTCCCCATAAAAGAATAGCGCCCGCAATAAGCTTTCCTGTCGGGGCTTTGACAAGGAGAAATGCGGCGAGAGGCTGCATAACTAGCTGCGCAAAGTAGAGAATCGATCCAAGCCATGAATACTGTTTTCCCACGAGGTCTGCATCCTCCACAATCCCGAAGATGGAAACGTATGATAGAGAAGACTTGTCAAGCTGCTGGAAAAAGTACGCAACCAATATCAAAGACAGAACTCTACGATCGATACGGTGCAAAACGTGTTTCTCTTCTTCCGGCGTGAAGCTTAGGTCTTCGTCAACGTCCTCTAGAAACTTTGCTGCTATTTCTTTTCTTTCTATAGTTTCGATTCTATCTGGATCATTGCCGCTGGTTTCCAAGTTATTGGTTACAGTCTCTTGTGTCTTTGCCTCATATGGTTCTGCCTTGGACGCCATGATGGCCTTTTATCGTATCTTTTGAGACGATATTTGGACTCCTCAGAGTTCAACACAGTTTTCCTCCAACTCCGAGCAGCTGGCGCGCTCTTTATGAGTGCAAGCATTATTATAGTCCTCCTGCTCTACAAATACGATTTGAAGATCTCTACCCTGAGCAACAGGGTCAGCATGCCAGTAAATCTACCATGCATGAATCTCAGATTTTTGTTCCTTTCATCCTGTATCAACCCCACCAGCTCTGACTTTGAGGGGTATCTCTTTCGATGCAATGATGTTCCGATTCATCTGCCGGGTAAAATGAGCGTCCAACCAGGACCATGTACATCTATATCCCTGAACTACAACTCATCGAGCATCATAGTAACGCGATGCTTCCAATGTCATATTTCACAATTCGAGCGCGTCTACTCCTTCGAGAAGAAAGGTGTAAGATTTTACACTGTGCATAGAGTTCTCAATCCTCTCAACAATCCCCACCATGGCTCCCTCAAAAGCAAAAAAGTATGCCATGGTCGGCACAGGCGGCCGCTCCAGCTTCTTCTATACAGCAATCGTGCGTGACTTCTCCAGCACCTCAGAACTCGTCGCCTTCTGCGATACCAACCAAACCCGCATGAACTTCGCCAACTCCAAGATCCAAGATCTCGGGCACGCGCCAATCCCGACCTACAAAGCCCATGACTTCGAAAAAATGATTAAAGAAACCTCCCCCGATGAAGTAATCATTACCACCATCGACCGCACGCACCACATCTACATCACCAAAGCACTCGCACTCGGCCTCAATGTAATCACCGAAAAGCCAATGACAATCGACATCCCCAAATGCACCGCCATCCTCGACGCCGTCGAACAATCCAAGGGCTCCGTACGCGTGACGTTTAACTACCGCTACGCACCGCACAACACCAAAGTGTACGAATTGATAACCTCCGGCGCGATCGGAACGGTGACTTCGGTCCATTTTGAGTGGCTGCTCAACACCATGCACGGCGCCGACTACTTCCGCCGCTGGCACCGCGACAAGCGCAACTCGGGCGGCCTGCTCGTGCACAAAGCAACACACCACTTCGATCTGGTGAACTTCTGGCTGCGCAGCCGACCCGAGAGCGTCTGCGCCTTCGGCGACCTCAAATTCTACGGCCGCGAGAACGCAGAGCTGCGCGGCAAAACTAAATTCTACACCCGCGCTGAGGGCAGCGAGGTGGCGAAATCCGACCCCTTCGCCCTCCACCTCGAATCAAATGAAACGCTCAAAGCGCTATATCTGGACGCCGAGCACGAGGACGCGTACTACAGGGACCAGAGCGTCTTCAGCGATGGCATCAGCATCGAAGATACCATGTCGGTCCTCGTGCGCTACCGCTCCGGCGCCTCGCTGTCCTACTCTCTCACCGCGTATGCGCCGTGGGAGGGCTTTCGCGTCACGTTCAACGGCACAGGCGGCAGGATCGAGATGGAGGTCGTCGAGTCGAGTTATGTCAATTCCGGCGGGGACCAGAATGCTGAGGGCCAGATGCTTAGTAGGAAGATTCTGCTGAGACCGCTGTTTGGGGAACCGAGGGAGGTGGGAATAGAGGAGAGCGTAGGTGGGCATGGCGGCGGGGATAAAGTGCTGCTAGAGGATCTGTTTGGGGGAAAGGGTGAGAACGAGAAGGATCCCTGGGGCCGGAAGGCGAGTCATGTGGATGGCGCGTTGAGCATTTTGACGGGCGTGGCGGCGAATAGGAGTATGGCGACGGGACAGGTTATCAAGGTGGACGAGTTGTTGAAGATATAGGGGTACGTGGTACGATGTGATGTAGGAGTCTGTACTGTACTGCACTGTACAAATAGTAAGATGCTGCGACGAATAAATGTGTCTTACGCAAGTTTTGCGTAACCTAGAAGGAGGGTTACCGCACCTTTGCCTTCTCCCCTATCATAACTTCCCGGATTTTTGGCCTTATACATTCCTTCGAGGTGCGTGGTCTGTACGAATAGCGTGATTGTACTGTACGGCTTCGAGATCGTGGTGCGTTCTCCTCTTCCCTGTACAGAATAGTCAGAATCACCTTGAATGTAGAATGTACAGTACACTTCTTGAACTTCTATCCTTAGGGCATTTGTGCATTTGAGAGTCACCTATACGTTTCCCCCTTTCCTGTACAGTACTGCCAGACACGCTCTGAGCACAGAGCGTACCACATCCGGCCCGATCTAGCCCCGTTAAGAGTACGATTGAGGATTCTCTAGACATTTAGCCTTTACCCGTACAGCCGAGTCAAATACAGTTCAGACAGATCCTAAGTTTACATTACTCCGCCCGTACAGGTGCAAATTCCCGGAATACGTTCAGTTCATTCATATCAACTGCGAGGTCCCCCGTACAGAGCCTTCAGATACAGATACACCACTCAACAGCGAACACACCATCACCACATCTCCGGTTAAGTCGTGCATAGACCCCATGATGCCTCGTACTGTACGTTCTCGTCTATTTGGTAAGTATAGAATAAGCTGAGCCGATCCAGGAATAGGAGTTATAGAAAGTGTGTAATGCGCTCTACGGGGAAGGGATAACATATGTAAAGTGTTCACTGATATAGAACATCTGGGCGCTTCACGTCGTAGTTATTTTGTTGTTCTTGATGATCTCAATTCATAGTTATTTATTCTTCTTCCCCAACCGTCCCTAACTAACCGGACCTAGCTACGCATTTAATACATACTTCCCATATTGACTCCTGAAAGAGCGTGGATCTCATCTCATTCCCCACCACTAAATCCTCATGGTAAAGAAAGAGTCTCAAATACAGAAAAAGCGCCAGCATCCAGATATCAGAAGTTAAATCCCAAAAAGTAATTTTCATTCATCGGACACCCGTAGGCCGTCCTGATCCTCAAAAGCGCCATACCCGGCATGCTAACCATATGTATGAATTTATAAATATATCAGAACAATGCCCTCATACGGAGCCCTTAGGTAAACGTCTTAAGGCGGCCTCGACGTCCTTGTTATCGATCACCACGCCACTTTCGGAACAGCGAGCTTTGGCTCGCAGTTCGGAACAGAGGCCGTCGATATCGAGATTACCCTCCTTGAAATCTTGGCGGTTTTGTAACTTATCCCTATTCGGTTGGTTAGAAAACCTCAACTTCACGGATGAATTGAAGCTGATGTGGGAATAGTAATTCACATACCAAATCTTATGACAGCTAAGCATCTGTGTCATATCATCAGCCGGAACCACCTCATCGTCAACCCCGTCTTGGATCTTCTCGATGATTTCTAAAGGATTTGGCTTCTGCGCCGTCGATACCGCGGGTGTCAACCCACCAAAATTAATCGGACTGCTGAAATCCAACGTATTGCTGAAGGCCTCATTGAAGAAGCCGTTGGTGAAGTCGCCGTCTCCGACAATCGCACTCTGCGACTCCCGATAATCGCCAAAGAGTTCTGGGTTGAAATCTCCACCGTTTTGCGATGCGAACCAGTCGATGCCGTTGATATCTGCGCCAGGGGTTTTCGCCGCAGCTGTCGGAGCTGGCGTGCCGTTAGACTGGGACATCGCACGAGGGATTGGATTCCGTGGGTTGCCACAGGCCATGTTCAACTTCTCACAGAACATAATCTCACCTTCACTATCTCCATGACACACATATCCATGCTCGTTAACGGCATCGCCTTTATCGTTGCCGTTGCCTGGCGAGTTGTGACTCGGCTCTGGTGACGTACCGGCGGAAGAATTAGGACCGCCAAATTGTGAAACAGACGAGTTGGATGGGGAATCGGTATTAGATGCAGAGCTATTGAATTGGAAAATGCGAGAAGATGCGCTATTGGATCTTGCGGTGTTTTGTCCGTCACCGTATTGGGAGTTGGCGGCATGTGAGGCGGGTGGGCTGTTGAAGATACCGTTTTGTGCCGGGCTGTTGGTGGATAATCCGTTAGCTTGCGATTTAGGACTGACAGCGCGACCAGTGCTATTTTGCCCATTTAGGGCAGTAGTAGCAGCAGCCATAGATGAAGTAGCTTTCTCGGCAGTCTTCGAAGAACCGAAGTACTGAGTGGTGGGCAAACCGCCAAATTTAGGAAATTCGAATTGGAAGTTGTTAGCGGAGCCATTCCCAGTAGCGAAAGACGAGAATGATGGAGGAGAGCGATTGACCGCACTGGCGTTGAGAGACAGTCGCTTCCTGTATTCTCGAAGCTCGGTTTGCAATCGCTCCACTTGAGCTCGTAGAAGGCCATTCTCATGATTAGCAGTCTCCGAAGCTTTCTCCAACTCGGCCACTTTCGTTTCAAGGTCTTTCAAGTGCTTTTCTTTCCTTTCGCGGAATGCTCGTTGAGCAGCACGATTTTGAGCTTTTCGTTTCTGTCCGATATATTAGAAGAGTAACAGAAAATCAAGGAAAGATGATACTAACTGTAGTCGGTTCAGACGTCAGTGGTTTTCTTCCCGGTTTCTTAGCGGTCTTATCTTCGCCTTCTCGTCTCTTCACGCTGCCATCTGCCTCATCTTCCGAGTCACCATCGTCTGGACTTTTACGTTTTTCTGATGTATCGTTCTCATCAGTCGATGGGGCTTTGGAAACTCCATCGGGCAGATTCCCGATCATGAGCCCATTCGTGTCATTTTGACTGAAGTCGAAACTGGTGCCTCCATCTAGATAACCGTCGAGATTATCTAGAAAGTCGCCGTTAAGATCCGGTGTCATGGTGTATGCCTGTTCGGGCGATGCAAAGTATCCGTCGTCAATGTTGTTCATATTGTCTGTGACAGGAAACTGTTGTTGAGGTTGCTGAGAGGTTCGTTGCTGTGCGCGAGCGTTATTGGCGTATGCATCAGTATTCACGTTTGGGTTATTTGATGTCAAAGCAGCCAGGAGAAGATCTTGCTGATTAGGCGAGAGGTACATCTGTGGATTGAAGGGGTCGTGCGTGGTCGTGCCTGCCATTGTGCGGCGTTGAGGCTCACTCGAGGAAAGAGTAAAGCGGGGTTCGAGAAGCCGAGTAAGTGGGTATATTTCAGCGACAAGACAAGGACAAAGATTTGGTGTTTAATCGACAACAATAGTTGTAACTGCGACGATGACGTGTCCTCTACAAAATGGTAAAAGCTTCTTGGTACTATTCTGATTTGACAAGTCAGTTAACGTCAAATGTGTCGTCGTACTGACAGGCATGTCAAAAGGCGCATCACTAGGGTTCTGACAATGTTGAACAAGACGAAATCAATGGAACAGTATATGGTAGTTCGATCTGAATTCGATAAGATTGCGAAGATGTTGTATCTTCTGGTGTATAGGACAATGACGAAACACGCAACAGAGTGGAGTGGAAAGCCTGTAAGAATGGGTGGCCGTACCTCCCCAGATGGACCCTTATCCTCCACCCGCGACTCCTCTCGGTGGCGAATGGTGCTGTACAGTGCAGATAAGGACTGTAAGCAAGAAATGGTATATCGGATGGCGAAGGAAAGTGAAGAGATGTAAGGAGGGGGTTGGTTGTCTGAGAAAAAGTGTGAAAGAAGTCAAAGCCTTGAGGTCAAAACGAAATGGTGTCAGCGTTTTCGAAAAATCGAGGGTTGAGAAAGCTCGAACATCTATCGGCCTCTATGCCTAGATGAGTCGGCCTGTTACAAGTATTTCAAGCGGCGATGAATTTGAGGGGCTTTTGAATGTAGTGATTGGCTCGAGTTAGAGGTGAGATGTGGGCTGAATGCATGAAAGCATGTGGAATCGATCCTTCACGGGGAAAAAAGCGCGAAAAGATGTTGGTGGAGGGTGATGGAGGGGAAACGGGATATGGCAGAAATGCAAGAGGAGGGCCGCGACTTGATTATCAAGCATCGTAAAAGCGGCGCCTAAAACTAGTTCTATCTGGGTAGGGCTGATGAAGCCGGAGGAATCTCAGCGAACGGCTGTTCCAACCACAGAACCACTACTCCAAACAATCATAACATCCATCTTTTATCCTCAGCAATAGGATCAACATCTCCACCTAAACCAAGAACATACAAGCCAACTGTTCCTGCGTTCCTGAGTTTAGGATGCACCGCACAGTCTTGGCATGGTCGCTCTGACATTGTCTGCTCTATGTACGTGAGACGAGAACCCGAAAGGAGAATGATAACGACGGACTACCGTACTGAAAGCAGCAACACGAGCACGCAACTACTTGTCGCAAGGCACTCGATTGTTATCGAAGGGCCTCGAAGGCTGCAAACCACAGATCCCTACCTCTTATAGAAACATCGGGGTTACGGGTTAACTAACACTTCATCATCCCCATCCTTGCCAAATTCCATGACGATGGATGATGGGCACGATAGGCTCTGTCGGCCATAGTGGAAACCCTTCGTGCCGTTCTCTAACGTACCGTATCCTAGATCCGTGACACCGACTGGCCGATCACGCCGATGAACAGTGCTGGTAAACCGTCACCAGCCGTCACCGCTCAATCATTGTTTATCACCTGATTTCCGACTGATTATTGTGTTTGGAGATAACGTTGATAGAGTATATACTGCACGACTGCATCTTTCAGGGGATGCATGCAACTTATATCAAATATATTCTCCTATCAGACATTTTATGAGCCCCAATGCAGTGTCAATAGATCTTCAGTCTGAGCTTTGTACCTGATATGTAGGAAATTATATTTAGCCATAACGGACGAAGGCATCACGTGAAAGCGGCCCTTGGCGTACCTTTTGGTGCAGCCGCATCGTCCGAGTTCAACTGATCAACTGCGAGATATAAAGACGAAACCCCCACCGGCCAACCTGCACATAAGAGATTGCAACGTCACCCGAATGCTACCCAAATACTGCCCGGTCATGTAAGTATTTGATCGAATGAGTTTCCAAAACTCCATCGTCCGGATGTCCAAATACCAATTTCGAATGAAACTCCGGCCCCTCGTCCTCAACGCCGTCCATAAACCGGATCTTCTCTACTCTGCCAAACCTTCTTCTCCGGTGCGGTTCTCCTTGGTGCACTCATTTCTGCCAAAGCAGGTGAGCTCCTACCACCAACAGCACCACGAAGGACACTCCCGACGCCTGTGTCGAACTTCATGTACCGGTCGTTTCCGAGGTCGGGTCCATCCTCAGCGCCCCTGTTGAAGAGTTGCATGATATCCTTCATGCTGAGCTTCCCAATGGCCTTGCCACCTTCGATTGCTGCTTCCGCGAGTGCGCGCTTGGCATCTTGTAAGTCGATAATCTTTTCTTCGACAGTGTTTGCGATTGTTAATTTGTAGACGACAACGTCGACTGTCTGATTGAGACGATGGACACGGTCAATTGCTTGTTCCTCGACGAACTATGAATACATTAGTATATTATGCCCTTATGTAGTTCATGGAGTAACTTACTGGATTCCAGAATGGCTCTAAGATCACAACACGACTAGCAGCGGTAAGATTTAGCCCCAAACTCCCACACTTCAAACTACAGAGCAGTACTCTAGTCTTCTTATCATTTCTCAAGCGGTCTAAGCTTGCTTCGCGATGATCGTTCCGCATGCTCCCATCATATCTGCAGAAGACGATGTCATTTGCGTGAAGGAAGGGTTCAATCAGGTCCAACATAGACGTAAACTGAGAAAAGACAATGACCTTGTGATCGGGTGTCTCCTTATGCAAGATCTTAACCAGATGTCGGATCTTGGTCGAGTAAATTGGTCGATCGCTGTTGAGAACGTCAAGGTCATCGTCAGAATCCTCTTCAGAATCCTCTTCAGAGTCATCTTCTTCGGAATCGGAATCTTCTGTCTCGTCAGATTCTTCCCCCTCGTCTGAGGTGACAAGATTTTCGTTCTCGTTAGAGTGGCTGATGGCTGAATCTTCCCCTGCCTCTTCGTCTTCCGAATGGAGCCACTCGCCGGCTCCATCAGCATTTTCATCGTCAGTATATCCGGCTTTGCCTAAAGTTCCTTTCGGGCGATGCTTTTCAGGGACGACCCAGTCACCTTCTTCTTCTTCTTCTTCTTCTTCTTCTTCTTCTTCTTCGTTGTTGTCGTCGTCGTCACTATCCATAATAACGCGCTTATTACGGGATTTAGATTTCATCAACTTCGGACCGCTTTCAGACTCCTCTTCCTCGTCTTCGTCTTCGCTCTCCTTTGGTATCGTCGCCCTCTTTTCTTTCTTATGATGTTTCTTTTTGCTCTTTTTCTTCAGTTTCTTGGGTAGCAAACTCTTCATCTTCTTCTTTCTCTTTTGCGCTTGTAGATCATGTTCACACTCTGAGCATCTAACAGAGCCAGACTCCTTTTCCTCAGAAGTCAATTTGCTTTGACAGACATCACACTGCTTGGTCTTAACATCAAGTCCACCTAACAGATCAGCTAAGTCATCCATATCATTCCCGGGAGCCTTTGCAGGAGTTCGACTGCCATTATTGACGGCATTCCCGGTGGTAAGTGCATCTTTATCTTTTCCAACGGCATAGCCGATAAGTTCGGGATGATTGCAAGCTTGACGAAGACGGAGGAGCAATACCAAAGCACCAATATAATCCATCTTCTCACCGCCCATCATGACCTCGAGGTTGTGTTCAGCCCGACTAGCAAGGCGATCATAGAAACGCCTTTCATCTTCATCGAACTCTGCAATAACATTCTCGATCTTACGGTCTACGATTCTGAACCCCGCGGACTTTGTGCCATCCTTAGATTTTCCTCCGGGGTTGAGTGCGCCATCCTTCTTTAGAACATCCTTGGTTCGTCGCTTCATACAAGCTTTAAGGAAGACTTGAAGTCGTCGCATAGCTAGATTGCCTCGTCCGTTCTTCATTGGACTGGCGATGTCGGTTTTCCAGCGGGAAAGCTCACTGTAGGGCTTAATTCGAAGGAATTTGATCAAGCTTTGAAGCTCGTCCAGATTATTCTGCATAGGGGTGCCAGTTAAGCACCATCGGTAGTGACTCCTGAGCGCGTAACATGCTTGCGTAGACTTTGCGCTTCGGTTTTTGATGCTATGGGCTTCATCAAGAATGACACGATACCAGCGGACACCAAAACAGCCAATCTTAGGCCCGTCTTTCTCGTCCGATGAGCCGGCATGTTCCGAGGTCATTATCTGGTACGTAGTAATAACCACATCGTATTTCTTCAAATCTTCGGCATTTTTTGTTCGGCTAGCGCCATGATGTATACACACGCGAAGAGCGTGAGATTTGGTGACCTTTGTCTTGATTTCGGATTCCCACTGTTTGATCAGAGCCAAGGGTGCAACGATCAATGTTCCTTTTCCCGTATCTTCTAGGATCTTGTTCGTCTTATCCCTGGGAGGCTCATTCTTTGGCGGCCGAGGGTTAGTCAATATCAGAGCGACAGATTGTATAGTTTTGCCGAGGCCCATCTAGAGATATGTTAGCAAGAGTCCAATTATCAATAAATAAAGTAATTCCACATACATCATCAGCCAGAATACCTCCTTTGGGAATCATGCCGCCTTTCTTTCTGACCCCGATTTCCTTGTCCGTCATCCAGGCTAAGCCGTCGACCTGATGAGGTAACAACTTTACTGTCATTCCCTCGACAGAACCATCATCTTCCTCATCCTCTTCTCCCGGTTCTTCTTCCTTTTCGTCTTTCACATTGAGCGCCTCGAGCTTCCCAGCCAAGGTGACGGTGGTAGGAGCTTGATGCTGTTTCTTCTTGCGACGTAAACGAGGTGATTCTTCGTCGTCGTCAAAAGCACCCTCAAGTAGTGCTTTAATATTGTCGTTGGCTTGACCCGAGTCAACATAAGAATACGGATCTGGTGCGCCGAACTGTTTGTCAGCGGCGATAGCCTGATCGGGGTCGAATTCATCATCGTCTTGAGTCAAGTCAACAGTTCTTAGCTGCGATTGGTATGCATTGATGGGGTTGAAGCCTCCCGGAGCGTTATAGTCATAGGTGTTGAAGACTGGTCTTGGGGCGGGAAAGGTTGTTGGCGGAGCAAAATTTATCGGTCTGGGTATTTCGACCACATCTGAAGAGCCACTGGTACGAGGTTTGAAACCCGCTGGTTTAACTATTGGTCTATGATGTTCGGGCCGGACATGTCCCGGTTTTGGAATATTGAATATATGATCGTTAGCCGATGGTGGTTTCCGACCTTGTTCTGCAGTCTGATAGGACTGCTGGAAGACTGGACCTTGAGGAAGAGTGAAAGTTGAAACCTTAGCCTCTTTCTGTGTGCTCTCAAGTCTCATAGCTGGTGCTGAAAAAGCGGTCTCCTTGAGAGGATTTCTTAACGGACTTGACTTCCCGAATTCTGGCACGTTATTCAAGTCACCTAGCGGTTTTGATGTTGGTGGTTTTCTAGGCGAAAGACCCTGCGCAGGGTCGCGCTGATTGACCATTCCGACGAAAGGACTGCTAGGAGGCGCAGCACGAAACGTGAAGGTCTCCTTTCTAATTCTACTGTTGAGCTCCTCTTCTGATGCCTGGGCAGAAAATTGAGGAGACGACCTCAGTGGGTGGGATCCCTCGCTGAATATTGAACTAGAATTTCCCAGCTCGGACAAATTTGGGGAGTCAAACAGTTTACGACGTACATGAGGTGAAGGCGATAGTTCCTCGTCGCTGAGTGTAGAGCCTGGCGAATGCGCTTCTGCTAAACGTCTTAGACGATCTCTTACCTTGGAAAGAGGACTTGGTGGTATGTCTACTTGTGAAGCCTTATCTACGGTCGGGGTCTGAGGGAAAAGAGGTTTTTGATCGGAGTTGAGAGTGTTTATCGGTCGGAAGCCCCTACGACGGTTTTCCTGTTTCTTCGGCCTAGCTGGTGCCATGGTGTTAGTGAAGTGTTTGCTTTAGGAACAGAACATAGGAAGATTATTCATATAAAGATCTAGTGCTATGTGGAAGGGTAATAAGAAGACTTACAGTAAGGTAGAATATGTTGAGGTTGGAAGTTCTAAGCTGGGTACAGGAAACCTTGGTTATCTATGGGGGTTTACCAGCCCACGATGATGTTGTTTGGCGAGCTCTGTGGGGTTTGGGGGCGCTGAGATGGTTGCTGCAGGAGCCACGCCGAAACACCTGACTACGCGCCTCGACAACAATTATTCCGTCGCGTCGTCACATATTGTACAATTAATTTTCGTGACTTCACCTTCAGTGACATTTTATGCTTTTGAAAAGTGGATTATCGGACTGGTGCATCAACTGTAACAGTTGCACGTCAACTTGCTAACTTCAGTAAATGCTAAAGGAGCATACGTCTTGTCTAGAACAGAACGCAGATGATACCATATCAATCGAAGAAGGATGACCCTAATCAAGGGATGCTTCAGAAGCTGGCGTAGCAGGGCGACTGGAATCCTGAGTGCCCTGGATCTTCTTGCGCAGAGACTTAGACCTAAACAGTAGTGACATAGATTTCCTTGCTCTAGCAATCTTCGACCTCTGCTCCTCATCTCTCTCTGCTGCTGACTTACCTGGCGTCTCTGGACGTCCCGAAAACGCGTCATCTTGATTATGTTCCATCACACTTCCACCCGTTGTAGATATGCTATTGCTATTGAACCCGTATTTCCTCTGTTGGTGGCGAATATATTCGGACACCATCGACCTGAGTGTATCGTAGTAGCTCATACCTTCATATCTACCGGCTGGATTTGCTTGAGCTTCAGCATTTTTCCATGGACAGAAATGGCGATGCTGTTCCAAGACATCCAGCCGATAGGAATCGTCATCTCCCCCGTATTTCTCCCGTGCTTCAGCCAGTCGTTTTTCTTCATACAACCATAGTCCTACACGCTGGAAGCAACTGTCGCAGCGCACCACAAGGACATCTTGCTTATCCCCCAACTGGCCGCCACTCCAGCCTAGTAGCGCTAATGGAAAAATGATCGAAATAGGGTCTTCTGGTGGCGGAATCACCCCATCTACGTCTCTGAGAAGAGCTTTCCTTAAGAGATCACTGTCAGGTGTCTCGGGGAACTTGAACGAGGAAGCTGGCGGAAGAGCCTTGTTGATCTTCTGGTAGGTTTGTAATCTCTTTACGAAAGCGCCTAACCAAAGATCACGCGCCATTGGTAGATGATATATGTTATCTACACCTGGATTAGTAACCAATTCGGAGGATACCCAAACATCATTAGGGGTATCTTAATATACCTTTGCAACCTGATCGTCTCCATAAACAATTCTCATCATGTCCAGTCACAATAATTTCCTGATACTTCTTGATGAGTTCCTCATCTGCAACCACAAGAGGATGTGATTAGTGAGTGTCGGCGTATAATGCACAAGCACAGTGATAGCATACCAACTTCGACCCCGTAGTCCTCACTATGCGGGATTTCATTCCCCTCCGCATCCTTTCTCATCGGCCTAATTCTCACCACCACTCTTTTTTCACACCCTCCCTTGCAAGCGACAGTGTTGATGGCATCGCAAATCCAACCTCGCTTAGCCCAATGCACCTCATCAAGCGTGTCGGGCTTCACTGTCCAGCGTTTTACATCTGCAAACGTCTCCAACCGTTGAAGAAAATGTTCCTGGCTCCAGGGGTTATAATGTGGAGTTTTTCGTGGTTGACTATCTCCATCCTTCTTAGGCGTTCCTACAACCCGTATGCTGTTCGGTCTACTTTTGAACGACTGTTTTGAAGGTGTTGCGAGGGTAGACTCGCGTACTACGCCGGTTGAGGATGTTGGACGTGACATATCCTCAAATGAAGAGCCCGAGAGACGTGAACGTTTGCTAGATGGCTCAATCCTCGTGGAGACGGAAATTGTGGAAGCATTGGCAGGGTCGCGTAAACTGGAGAGGTTCGTTTGTGATTTGCGAGCTGAGATATTTTCGAGCAGCTTATGAAATTTCCTCTTTGAGGTACTAAGGGCGACTTCCATTTTGGGAATGCAGTCAAGGAGCCTACCTTAGGGGAAGGGCGTGATGAGAGCTAGAACAGGAGAACAGATGGTGGACAGCACGATAGGGTAACAGGGCGTGGGAGGGGAACTAGGCGTGAGAAGGAAACAAGGCGTGAGAGGTCGAGGTTTATCGTGGAGACCAATGTTTACTTTCTGACCGGAGAAGTTGAGGCTGTCAAAGCTTCAGGGAATGTCGAGGGCGCGTGATGGTAGAGTCCAGTGCACAATACAGTAATGAATGGGCGGAGTGATTGTGCAATTTTCCCAAGGACGGGTAATGTATGTACTTCAGAGAAAGAATTTCAAAGAAATCTATTCTCGTCTCATCGTGTCATCCCATTTCTGCAGAACACAAAGGTCGTGACTAAGCTCGGACCTTCTGCTTGACCTCATTCACACCCCATACGATCCCGCATGCGTTTTTGCCCACTTGACGTCCAGGCGACCGACCTTAAGGGTTGCCGACATGAGTACAAGTAGTGCCAAAGATTTCACCATACCGCCCTACGTATACGTATAAGGGTCCATTTCTTAACCCAATTGTATTGACAATCACGATTGTAGTCCTGGCGCTGAGTATATTAACCCCAGTTATTCCCCGCCTCCGTCTTCTCTCCAAACAATTTCTCCCGCTCTATATCCCACCTACTGTCTTGAAATCAACATACGTCAGGAACAGTTCAAACATGGCCTATGGGAATGAGCTCACCGTGGCTCTCCTTGCCGTCCAACGTGCTACCCTCCTAACGAAGAGAGTCTTTCACGAAAAAGCCAAAGGAACAGTCTCAAAAGACGACAAATCCCCCGTTACGCTCGGAGACTTCGGAGCCCAAGCACTGATCATCTCGGCCATCAAAAGAAACTTTCCTAATGATGAGGTTGTAGGAGAAGAGGAGGCGTCTGTACTACGCGCTAACAATACTCTTCGGGAACAGATATGGGATTTGGTGCAAGGAGCCAGATTAGAAAACTCAGATGCAGAGGACAAAATAGGCGGACCGATTCAGAGTGTGGAAGACTTGCTGGATGCAATTGACCACGGGACTAGTGCTGGCGGACCAAAAGGAAGGATTTGGGCGCTTGACCCCATCGACGGCACCAAAGGCTTTCTGAGGGGCGGGCAGTATGCGGTCTGTCTTGCCCTAATAGTCGATGGAGACGTCAAAGTGGGAGTATTAGGTTGCCCAAACCTTCCAGTTGATGATTCGGCACCGCTGGATGAAAATGTATCCAGTGATCAAACAGACGAAACTGGGAAAGGGGTACTGTTCAGTGCCGTAAGAGGAGAAGGTGCAACAAGCCGGCCACTAAGTAGAGGAGCATTACAACAGAGTCAGCCCATTAGGATGAAAGATCTTACAGATGTGACTCAGGCCACGTTCTGTGAGAGCGTTGAGGCGGGTCACTCCTCCCACGGAGATCAAGCAGAAATCGCAAAGCTGTTAGGCATTACAAAATCCAGCGTCAGGATGGATTCACAGGCGAAATATGCGTCGATTGCTCGAGGAGCGGGTGACATATATCTTCGGCTCCCTGTAAGCAAATCTTACGTAGAGAAGATTTGGGATCACGCTGCAGGTGACTTAATTGTCAGAGAAGCAGGGGGTGAAGTCACAGACGCAACAGGCAAATCATTAGATTTCAGCAGAGGTCGGACCCTGTCAGAGAATAAGGGGGTAGTAGCAGCATCGAAGGGTGTCCATGCTCAAGTTCTAGAAGCAGTCAAAACGGTGCTTGAGAGCAAATAGGTTATGCATAGTTTATTCAAAGACAATTACCACCTTGAATGGATATGACAAATGTATAATACATGTCCAGAAGAATGCAGAGATCAACATTCATTTGATCTTTTTCGACTTCAGCTTGATCGTCTCTCCGTTCACAAATATACCCTTTCCCTTATAAGGCTCTGGTTTCCTCCACATCCTTATCTTTGCCGCAAACTGCATGACGACCTCTCTTTCTATACCCTTAAGTAAGATACGGGTTGGTTGAGGGGTACTAGCTGTAACCCCCTTGGGCAAGCCTAGCTCTATCGGATGCGAATATCCGACCTTCAGGTTGACAAATTTCTGACCGGGGTATTCAGGTTGTTTTGTGACCGCTTTTTCCTCGATCGTAGCACGATATCCAACACCTACAAGCCTCAAAATGGCCGTGTGACCTTCCGAGACGCCAAGTATGTGGTTCTGGAGATATGCTCTGACTGTGCCTAAAAACTGAGTCAGAGTTTTGTTTGATTTAAATCATCAAGACTAGCACTCATGACCTACCCCACATCTCTCGTTGTTTCCTATCTTCTTCGTTGAGAATCGAAAGGGTTGGCGCATTCGGGTCGGTTTGATTGATGGCGATGAAGGGGGGGATCGGCATTGACATTTCTCCTATGTCCACATCAGTTGACCGCAATTTGTTGATAGAGTTTCCCGTTTGGTGACAGACCTTTGGGTCCCTTTACATGGACGGTGGACATTGGCTGTGATCTGCCAACTCTCCCAACCTTCACTTGCATAGGCTCCAAAACCTGGAATGTAACCCCGGGCGGTATCGTGAGCGCAGCTTTGCCAATCTTCGACTGACATTTCGGCGACGAGCTGAATGACCGTGATGAGGATTGATGAAAAGCGGGAAGTAGAAAGGACGGTAAAGTAACGGCGTTAGGTGAGGAAATTGGGATGTTAAAGATGGCCCCGAGGCATCGTCGTGAGGTTACTAGAAGCATAGTACAGCAATTGAACTATAGAGTAATAGCAATAATCGTAGTTTCCAAATCGCATTCCGCACGTTAGATGGATCTCTGTTATCGCGCCGGTATTCTTCAAATCGTATTCTTCCTGAAGGTTCGCAGATGCATATCTTAAGGTACGAATAGCTTGGCATTCTCTTTCCCGGCAAAACCAAGGAAGTTTGAAAAGTCAGCTGCTTTCGCGAGTCGAAACTGGGACGGATTGAGTAAGCGCGACAGCGGCTTCCCACGTCAATATCAACCTCAACCTCCACTTCCCACTACAAACCAGATATAGCATTGAAATTGCTCTCATTGATGACTACGCGTTTGCTAACAACAGCTCACTGACTGATCCAGCGTCGTTTGATATCGAGTCACGCGTGCTACTACATGGCGATGTAATTTTTCAATAGCTTGACATCTACCCTACACTGCCATTGCGGTTCTACCTTTGACCATCGTGAGCCAAAGGACTAAGTATTACGACTCTCATCTTTCTTGTCACCGCGAAAAGCTTCAACACCAATCGCGACTCTCTTATTCTCTTATTTCATCTATCGACGACAAGCAAGATGGATCTAAAATTCTCACTCACTCTGATCTTTTGCATCGCCATCTACGCATTGGGCGCTCTTGCATCGGAACATCAGCTTGACAACGACATCCGATCTATTCTGCAAGCACGTATGGACAAGGACCCCACCGGAACCGCCAAAGCGATAAGTATCCTCACCTACTTAGACTCGACTTCGCCTTCATGTGGCCGTCTCGCCGGTCAAGATCTAGTGAAAGATTGTCAATCCCTAAAAGTCTCAAAGTTACCTGGTAGGCGCCAACCCGAAGCCCAACTCGACAGGGTGAGGTCGGTATTTGCGGTTAGGAATGCGGTTTGTGAATTGAAAAATGCCAATGCGGATATATCGAAGGAATGCATCACGTTTATCCCAGAATCTCCAGGACAACCTAGAAGTGGTTTCACCGGCTGGTTCACTGGATCAAAGACGGAGGAGCATCCTGATGAAGAGTACCTGGAGTTCCCACCTTACGGAGAGGCCGATTTAGGTAAATGTCTCAAACAGTTAGGAACGCAGCCGCAGTCATGGACAAGCTACAGCAACAATCTCCAGAATGCAGTCGTAGTATGTCAAGCTAGTCGACATGAAGTGGAACAACGTGCGTATTTCAGGTGTGATGAACTCTTCTAAATGAATTAACATTAGACGTAGGTGAAAATGTTGCAGTATTTAGGAGACTTTTCTCTACTATTCCTGATTTGAATTCTGCGTTCGAGCGAATCATTAAGGACTTGCATCAGCGGAACAAGGAACAAGAGCAATTCGCAACGTTAGTTCAGAAATGGGAGAAACGGAGCATGGATGCCCTAGAGCTCTACAGGCAACAAAGCGGTAGCACGGTCGAACGCTTGACTGAAGAGATCCAGAATGGTATTGCGTCACTTATGCAAGGCGCTCAGCAGGTTAGTAGTGTTCTGCAAGACGCATTAAAGGTATGTTATTGTCCGTTCTTTCCTTCTTACTATATCTCACTATTGAAAAGAATGCGAGACGGGTCGGTGGCGAAGTTAATGCTATGAGAGATAACTCCTTGGGATCCCTTCAAGACCTAGCTCAAGCTGGTACCGAACAAGCAACTAGACACATTCAAGAGCTTAATGTCAGCCGAAACATTGCCAAAGATGTGATAAAGTCGATCGAATTGGTAAATGTTCTTGTGGCGAACAACCTAACGTTTCTTCTCGGTGATATGAATGTGGAATTGGTGAGTCAAAGCAGGCCAATGAGTCTATTAACTATCACCGACTGACTTTGACTAGCTGCAGTCGCATAATCTAGCATCTAAGAACCACGAGCTTCAGAGGAACATGGCTGAGGTAAGTCGATCCAACGCACTATGGCTTTTCGAGCAAATACTAACAGTGACTAGCAAATGGAAACGCTTGAACAAGCCTTGAATAGCTTGCATTCTAGTGCTGTGAAGCTTCAAGCCGCAGTTCAAGAAACAACAACCGCTTTCAGGCGTCTATTTCGCTTTGCCGGAGCAGTTTCTGTCATCTTCGAATACGTATTTCCGGTCACTCTCCTCTTATCCTCCTTCTTCTTCCGGGGCGTTGTGGGGAAGTTAGTTCTGATAGCGGCTGGTATGGGCTTCCTGTTGACCGTAGACACCACGAACTACGTCAAATACGCGTTTAATGCTGCGCAAGAAAGCAAATACTTCCCCCTTGTCGGGGGCTTGACGTTTTTGGCTGCTCTTTTCGGGATCGTCTCCGGCTCAATCGCACTGGGCCGTCAGTTCTTCGTCGCCGGTACGAAATCCGGCGACGACGAACTGCCGGAATCGGAGAAGGTTTAGGACCGGGAGTTTTTTGTACTTGTACTAATTTTTCTCTATCTATAATGCCCATATAGGCATATCTACAGCATGGCGAATCAGGTGGATTTCGGAGGTTTAGCCATGCTGCTAATCGAAAATTTGACCCTTTGCGAATACTTCTGAACTAGTGCTACATGATCTTCTCTATCCTCCTATCCGTGCCATACCATTACTCACGGACTGTAGAATAACCCTTGATAACCTCTTCAACATCATTTCACAGGATCCCGGAAAGCGTATAGATGGTTATTTGACGATATATGGTTTTTCCCTACAAATTCGAGGGATATATTGTAATTAATGCTTGCCAGTCCGCCCGTAGTTCAAAAATTGTAAAAATGCTGCATAACGCTAAGTGAGATAGGGCAAGAGAACAAGACTGGTCCCCACAGCCAAATAGGTGCATTTTGAGCTAGTCTAAGCGATCCATCCTCGATTACTGGGGGGATATAATGTAAGACTAATGGATAGGGCGGAAGGATGGGAAATATACGATATCTGTAGCGCGAGAACCGAGTGTGCTGACTTATCCTGAGGAATTTGGTGGTAAGTGGGCTTAGATGTAAATCAAGTAGATTTTCTTAGTTGTGGTGGTGCTGGGTTTGTTTTCTGTAGGTGGGTTAGTCGTATATATTCAGAGTGTGGATAAACACGATTATAGTGATACACTTAGATTAATACCGAATTGATATAGCGCTCTTCGGCAGGTTCAGGATTAGTGGAAAGTGTAGTGGATGGGCTGGAAGTTGATGTTATCCTCGACGGCTATTCACTGCCATCCCTGTTTGCGGTCGACTGTTCAGACATCAAAAGTGCTCATGGACTCCTATATTCTTCAGGACGTACCGAACCATGTTGAACTCCCTTCGAAATAACAATAGGCGTGCCAATGAACAGTCTGAATCCTCATTGTGGATAATGTGCAAAGCGGAGATTCGCGGAAAAGGGATGGCCCGCCGGATTGCTTTGCTAATATTCAGGCGATCGCGAGGTACAGTTTCCCTACGCTATTGCCAGTGGTATTAGGGGATGATGTGTGTCTATGCGCGAATAGGCCGACGGTTGCTCCCAGCGTTTAAGAGCTTTGCGGGTTGTGAAAAGTTGGGTGCAGCTTGTACCCGCAATTGCCTGGTGCAGCTTGTATAGTTTTTTGTGAGGTATGTCCTGTGAACTTGGCCGTAGTTCGGTCCTGTGCTAACTATCAGGTCCTAGTGGGGGCACAGTGTAGCGTTTAAAACAAGTAGTAGCCCGACCTTAGGTCAGGAGAGAAACAAAATACACGTACTGGTAACTTGTACAGCTCGATTCACACCTACTAATTGCTAAACAGCGTCGACCACCTCAGTGTACTGTCGCTGGTAGCCTTATGCGATGGCAACCTCTCACTTGCACTATAATAACTTGGCGTCGGGGGAAGACAGGGCTTTCCCAGTTTCTTCATTGCCGCCACAGTAGAAGCCCAACTATACGGTTTCTTGGGTATCACTTGCTTGATGTATTCAGAGATCTCTCTGACCCCATCTTCGAAGTTGAAGCCATATTCATTAAGAATGCCTGCATGACGGTGTGCGGAATCGCAGTAGACACCGCGGCGAGTCACGGTGCCGGGCGTTGCAGTGAGGTAGACGTCGGGAGAGATGAGGAGTCTAGAGGTGCTCTGCCTATTTGAGAGATAGGTGCATAGTCGAGCGACAAGATCGAAGCGTTCTTGTACACTATTCATATTTGCAATGTCGATGTGACTATTAGAAGGGGTAGGCCATGGACACGTGGGGCGATTGCGCGCGTATGTCGACATAGGCGCGGGAGAGGGTGAAGTATTTCGATGGCCTAGGCAAGTTAGGTGATCGCGGAGGTGTATCCTCTCGCACTGATCGTTAACGGCGAAGGCGCGGCAAGGTACAAAACCATATCCTTGACTGTTCATTGTTAGTTCCACCCAACAACATCGTGTAGCTAACGTTCGGCTAAATTCGGAAGGTACAAGCTTGTAGAGTGCTTCGATCATGATGAAAGGCTCTACATTGCCTCTGTGGTCCTTTTTCAGAGCTAAACGGAGTGTTAAGCGTTCCAGAATATCCTGCAGATCTCGCCTTTCGCTCTCCGTAGCTCTGTTAACTATAATTCGAGCGAGATCAAAATCAACGAGGGGAAAGCAGAAAACATCCTCATGAAAAGGGGTGACATGCTTGTCTCTTTGTAAAGCTAAGAGAAGTATTTTAATAAGGTCGGCGCTCTGGAGGTACTCCCAGACCCATCTAGGGAACTCACAATCAGTCGTTGCAGAACAGAGGAGTTCTGCGAAAGTGAGGTGAGCAGCAGCGCTGTTACGGATGAGACTGTATTCGGATTGATTGCTCTTTTGGGTCATCAATAGCTGGATTTCTTGTCGAAACGATGATGCGTATAAGAGCCAGAGTAGCTTGACCTTCAATCCATACCAAAGCGTTCCTACTCGAGGCAGTCTTCAATACAGCGTACTGACAAACGTATGCTGTAGCGCAGAGCGCTGATGAGCAGATACACTAGCCGAATAAGACCAATTTCCAGAATAGCCGTATTTCCTCGAAAATGAAGTACGTCACCTCCGTTAATGCGTGACTGAAGAAAGTGCATTCGTCCCGATGGTTGTCCAAATCCTTTGAAGAGCGCGTGAAACTTCGAAGATGAGATATGTGTCGCCGGACGGCTTGTCTGCATTTCGTAGAAAAGAGGGACAGCCAAAATAACAAGAAGACTACCATGAAGGCCTGGCATTGAGACGAAGCTAAGCCACGACCAGGACGTTTCTATGATCAAAAGAAGCCATGATGTAGCTCCTGAGCATAGAAATGCGGTTAAGCCGATGAGGATGTGGCTCTGGTAGAAACTAGCTTCGTGTTGAGCGTTACCTAGGTTTACAACGGTAACACCGTTAAGGCCTCCTGACCAGTCGGAGCCTACGTCTACCAGAGGTGTACGCTCTTTCTCCAGGTATCGTTTTCGCTTGCGGAGGTAGATGCTGTCTTGATAGCGATTGCGATACTGGTATACGTCCACAATATCGCACTGACAACTTCCGTTGGGAGGTTCTCGGATGACAAGTGGCCCAAAATGTCCTCGCATAGACACTAGAGAAGAGCCAGCAGTTATACCTAATGATAGATCAGCACACTTAGTATACGTAATAGTAACGAGCTCTTGCGGGTCTAACGTCATAAGCATTGACAGCACGTACATCTTTGCAAGCCCAACGCAGTCTTCACGATGTTTTTGACAAGGCCTAACAGACCTAATATCGAAAGTGACGAAGCAGCTACAGTAGCATAACCAAACTGAGCAGCAGATAAGTTCCTTTCAACGCCATCGGTGCAGAAAAGGCCAGCAAGAGCTGCAAAAACTTGAGAACCCCTGGCGAGTACTTGAGCAGTAGAATCAGATGCATCCATCATGAAAGATAGAACTATAGACAACGATGAAGGTGGGAGCAGAACGCGTTCGTCGATTATCGGAAAGTGAAGTGAGGAAACTAGAGACTATACCATGACTACACGATACTGGGTGGGAAAGAAGTCTTTAGGACCTGCAGTGACCACCCAACGTACCTTATATTGCGGCTATGTAAAGTCAATGTCGACATGCTCCCGAATCTGCGGGTTAAAAGCTCGAGCATACTGTATGCTCAGTACAGGAGCCATGAGACGCTCCTTGCCCTGATAAACACCGACCAAGAAACAAGGCAAACAAACGGAACTGAGATGAAACAAGAGTCTCAAGGATCAAGGGGACCAGCCACCAATAATAGCCATAGGCTGTATGAAGCATATACATTGTTATACCTCCCAGACAACTTTGCTAGAACTGCGGACTTAGAGGTTGGATTGAGCGGAGATGGCGGCGAGAAAGCCACTGCAGAAGAATGCTGTAGGCACTTTGTAAGGTATAAGATGGAGGGGATGCATCATCGCCTGATGAATCTGCCACGATGGCTTGAATTGCGAGGTATTGGAGAGATGTTTCCCTCGTGCTTTCCACGTGGATGGTACAAGATATGGTGGGAAGGCGCTCTCAGGAGATGCACCTGCTCGAAACGGGAACGCGTGGGATAGACCTGGGGTTATACTGTACTGTACCGCCCCGTAGAACCAGCATCGAACGGAACCTTCCAAAGCACCAGAAGGGCACGATGAAGTTGATCTTTTTGATCTTCATATCTTTACTTGCGAGAACGGAGAGCAGAGGGTAAAGGTGGTTGGTTCCCGTAATTGATTATGCCAATCCATCTGTACCTAATTTGCCTAACTGTGAAGATCACCAGTGGATTGTGGGTTTTTGTGGAATGATCATCGCACTCTCGTCTTCATAAACTGAGGCCGCAGCACGTCGTCCTCTCCCAGCTTCTTTGATTTTTTTTAACATTATCCCGCGAGTACGTCTGCGGCACAGCAACCTTTCTCTAGCTACCTGAAACATCCCTTCACCAAACAATCCCAATTCGTCTGCACGCTTGCATATCTGAAAAGCCATCTGTTCCCCCTCCAGACCGGTGATGACAGCCAAGCCGAGGCTGAACCTTCCACAGAGCATCAGAACCTTCCAAGTCTCTAAAACTCCTCTCGAGCTCCTTAGCACAAAATTGGGCCTTCCTAGAAGATAGTACTACCCAGGACGGTTATGTCACTAATCAACTGTCCGAAGATGCTTTCGTCGTTTCCCTTTATGCGGCTTCCTATCGATCTTCGTCTAGAAATATACCATCTCCTTCTTACTCCACAAACAAAAGAGCCGGTGGATGTCATTATTGAGAGGAGTAAAAAGCCGACAAGCTACCGTCTCGAGCTGGTTTGCTCTCTCAGTCCGCCAATATACCCAAACACCGCCATCCTAAGGGCATGCAAGCAAATCTACAGTGAAGCCTTGCCTACACTCTATAGAGCATATACTTTTTGTCTTGGGGATAATGAAGCGCTCCTCCCTGCGTTTCTCTCACGGATTCCGTCATTTGGGCGGGAGAATATACGTCGGATCAGATTTGTTATCAATCCGTATGTAGGGTATAAGAAAAACAATGCGACCTTTCATGAGGTTGTCACCTGCGCTCAGATCGCTAGCTTAGCCCCACGGTTGCGGGAAGTACAAATTCAATTTGGCTCTTTGGATTCTCCAGTGGACATGGCCAAGTGGAAGCGTTGGAAGCAACTACTTCATAGGATCGATGCCAAGAAGACCCTATGGATTGATCCACGGCTGAATGATTCTCTGCGCAAAGATTCCAGTTCTTGCATTTCAATCATGAAACAAAGATGGAATGAATTCTTGGTCGAGGACGCAGATTTTAAGACGAACGCTCCGCAGCCCCTCTCCGAACCAGGAGTATTTCAGCCTATTCCTTCCTCGCCACCACCGTCATATCGAGAACCAGAGGTTGATGACTGGGATTTGCTTAGCATCGGTTCTACGAAGCTCCTTGATGACTGGGAGGAAATAAGCAACAAGTCCTGGACCTCCGGAAGCGACGCTACTGTGGAGATAATGGGTTAGGGTTGTAAGGATATTACGACATCAAGATGACCCTTTTACATCTATTGACATATATTGGATAAATTCCACTATCTACAATCTCCCCGCCCTTATGATCCTTCACGTATCTTCTTGTGCACTTCAGTTAATCTCATCCTGAACTTAACTTTCAGCCTCCATTTCCTTCAGCTCCCCAACAGTTACCCAGTCCTTCACCACTAGCTGCATTAAGTTTCGCTGTTCCGCTTCTCCAAGAGGTTTCTCAGCTCCTCGCCTCCTTTCTCTAGAAGCACTCGTTTCAAAGAGATATGCTTCATCTCCAGATTTAGGGTCGAAGTTGTAGGTACGGACCTCGCAGTTGCGCCATCCAGTACCTAGGGACAGAGTTAGATCAGTTTCAAGAATAGTCTAAAGGCGCGTTCGGCTCCCAAATACCTTGGAAATTGGTTGCACCATGCCAATCGTTCGACAAGAAATGCAAAAGAGCACCATGCGCCACGACGACAATCTCATTCTCCTTCCGGTCACGCAGCCATTGTCTTGCTGCCTTCGCCCGCTCGGTGACAGCTTGTGCAGTCGGCGCCCAATAGCCACGCTTGCTATTCCAGCCTTCGACTACACGGTTCAAATCCACGGGCTTCCCCTCGAACTCCTTGAGCAGCGTCTCGAGGTTACTTCCAGTGTCGCAGGGTAAATCACTCGTCTCCTGCAATTCCGGAAGTGTGACTAGGCGCATCGATTGGTCCTTCTCGAGTACGTCGGCGAAAGATAGAAGTGCAGTGTAGATTGTGCGCCGGAGAGGCGAGGCAACGATCAGGTCAACTGATTCCTTGGTGGGAAAACTGGCACGGAGGTCTGCGCATTGCTGTTTACCCAGTTCAGTCAGTTCCGGGTCATGCAGGCGATGGTTGTCAGAATTTAGGTTGTGGTAACCTTGGGCATGACGAACAAGGTGTATTGTCTGTGGCATTTTGGAAGGGCAATTGGGGCTAGGATGAAGTTGTTGAGGAAGATAGGATGACTCTGGTGGAGCTTTGAATTTGTAACGTATGCGGCGTCTTAAAAGTCACATGTATTTCTATGCAGTCTTGAACCGTTGCAGTTTAGGCATCCAGCTGTATAGCCCTAATTTCTATTTGACCCTCTCACCGTGAGGACTGACGAGTGACTCCCAGACTCACTACTTTTTTTTTTGTTTTATTATTAATCGAGCATGAGATCCGAGATGTAACCGGTTCGAGCGCCTTACTACTTTTGGGAACCTTTATCTCGTTCGTTTAGGTAAGGTATGAGGACGGGAAGATCTAAATAAAAATAAGTGCAGCCAATATTCTCATATCCATGTTGTTAAATGTTAGTGAACAACCTTACTCAGCCTTCAAGTTTTGTTCTACCTTCTGTACTTGTACTATACCAAATACGACCAACCTCACAGCCAATGACGTGCAAGCTCGATTAGAACTTGATGCGAGCCGATGATACTCCGAGTGTTTACTTTCTCTTTGACAAAACCGACGCGGTCCCTCTCACATTGACACGGCATATCACCTGCACTCCCCAGGCTAACCAACGTGACATTGTACAGAGTAATAATAATTACTTTTCTACACGTTGGAATTCAATTCTACTCACCCCAAAAGTGCAATCAATTTCCAATTCCAGTACCACCCTTCCTCGCCAAAACATTGAATCTCCCAGCCGCGATTGCCGTTTCTCAATCACCCACCATGGTGACTTCACCTCGGGAAAGAAACTCTCAGTCTCCCTCATCCGTCCTCGCGTCCTTGGTCCAGAATATTCATGAGAATAGATCTAGAAACCAGAGTTATTACCTGCCATCATCACCTCCAAAGCCTCCACAAGAGGACCTCAGTCAAGTTTCGAGCTTAGATCCTGACGACATTGTGGCCGAGTCAACGCGTAACCAAGCATTTGAAGAAAGCTTTACCGATCCTCTCCCGGGTGTTCGAGACTCCGCGAAACGATACCATCCTAGATGCTGGCAACCACGCTCACCACCGCCTAAAGTCACAAGCTCGTTTCTCGAGCACGCCTTCGACGACTTCAGTGGGGAATTTAGACAAGAAGGGAGTCCAGAAGCGTCAAATTCTGCGAGTGTATCCGTCGAACTGGGGAGAGGAAACCAGCGCCAGAGCCCCAGAGTCGCATCCACTAGACTTTACAACTCAAGGACCGATTCGCAACGTAAACATTCCAATATGGACAACAACAGTCTGTACGACATTACTGCCACACCACAAAACAAACCACGAACTTCTCTCAGGAAAGTGGATAGTGCGGACCGCAGCACGCTCAAGCGCGAAGCCCAACTCAGAAGTGCTTCGCGTCAACAACAGGAAAATTTGGAGGGGAATTTCACGAAAGAGATTAAAGAGCTTCTGGCGGGTACGGATCGCCCCAAGAGCACTTTAGCACAGAGCCATGCAAGAGTTACGATGGAGGAGGATGCATCCATAATCGACGAACGACCGCCCACAGTTAGCTTGAACCTCAAGACTACTAGATTCAATAATCCTAGATCTCGGCAAACATCAGGTGTAGGGAACGAAACGGCTACCACCCCAAACAATTCCAAACACTACGCATCTCCCTTTCTTCGTACTCCCGCTAATGGCACAATACAATCATTTGTATTACCCGATATTCCCAATCTGACAGAGCTTGTTTCTGGTGCTTATAAAGAAGGTACTCCGGTGTTCTCATGTAGTGGGAAAATTCGGTCAAGGTTTGCTCCAGCTCCAGATGCAGATGCACCGCACCACAATTCTTTCGAGGACATTCCTGTGCCTCAAGACGAAAAGGTCTTGATTGCTTCTTTAAAGTTATTGTCCGACAAATTCGCTCGATTAGAAGAAGAAAAGTTGAGTGCGGACGACAAGGTTGATCGTTATGGAAACAAGATCATTAAACTTGAAGCCGAATTGGACGTGCTCAAGAGGCCAGACAGCACGTTAGGATCTCCTGATGGGGACTTTGGAAAGTCCGCTTGGAAAACGGAGAAAGCAAGTAAGTGGATCACCGATATCTCGCATATAACCATTCACCAATATATTCTTAGATCTTCAACGTGATATGGAAGTGGCCCAGAAGAAGCTTGAGCGGGTAGAAAGACGATTAGAATGCGCAAATTCAGCAACAAAAAAATTGACTGAAGAACGTGATGCACTCCTTACACAACTTGAAGTGGCTTTCATGGGCCAAGGAGAGCTCAAAGCAGAGAATGAACAACTTCGGGTTGAGATTCGAGAGCTCCGAAAGAATAACCAGACTAAGAATGCGCACTTTGAGGGTGAAGTTCAAGAGCTTCGAAAGGAGAATCGAAGCCTACAAAAGAAGAACGCGCAATTTGAAAGCGAAATCCAACAGTTCCGAAAAGAAAATCAAGTATTGCTGGAAAAGAACGAACAGTTCGAAGATGAAACACGTCAACTCCGTCTTGATCGCAAACAGTTTGCCAAGGTCCGCAAGGAGAATGATACTCTACAAGCGGAGTACAATAGAGTCCAGGCCCAACAGGAGAATCTCCGCAAAGAAAATGACACACTACGAGGAAAGTTTGACATGATTCAATCGAAGCACGAGGAAGATACCCAACGATGGACTACTAAGGAGATTAAATTTCGCACTGCAGCTGCTATTCAACAGCACGCTGAAGAGAAGAGGGCCCGAGTCGAGAATAGGGAGCAACAGCGCTATCATAAGGCGCTTAAATCAGAAAACAATCTTTTGAGAGAGAGACTAGAAGATATCGAAAGGCGACTGGACAATGTACAGAAGCTTCCTGCGATGTCGGAAGTACGAGAGGAAACCATTCGGAGGCTTCAAGACGATACCATCGATTTCCTATACAACAATCGAGTCAACAGAAATAGACAAGACTTTGACCGTGTGGCCAAATCAAATGAACGCCCGAATGAGGATGACAGGCTTCACACCTTGAGAAATCTTGAGGAAAGGCTAAGACGTGAACGTGAAGAACGTACTCAGGAAAGCCGCGCCCAAGAACGTCCACAAACAAGACGTGCACAGAGTCTCATGTCTAGTACCATCAATCATGAAAAGAAGACTACCCAGACAGTGGAACTTCCAAAGGAAGTAACAGAGATCAGTGAAATCGATCCAGCTTTCATCGCCAACATCCGGAAGCAACTTGAAGCGGAACGAGCCGCGAAACGCACGACGAGATCGTTCTCAGCACCCGCCAACCATCTTAAAGAGGATACTGTTCACTCCGTAAAGACTCGAGCATCAAGTCGCAGAACATCCTTCAGCGAATCCACTGACGATCCTGAAGAAAACGCACCCTCACTCGCTGATTTCGCAACCAACCTCCCAGAATTCACAGCTACCCAGCAAAAAGAGAAGACAGAACGTTCTATATTAAGCGAATCGACCCGTCGTCGCCGCAGCGCCCCCCCAGAACTCACATCCGCTTTCATCCTCCCAGACATCACTATGCGCAACCCTCACTCTCTCTCTACCCACAACAAGAAAAATTGCACCCTCTGCCTCCCCAAATCAAACCACGACAACATCGACATTCCAGACCCAGTACCCGTCTCGCTCCGCACCTCTGATCAACCCGACGCGACCATTCGTCCCGTGCAGCCGCCTATGAAGGCACTAGCATCCGTATTGAAGACGTTAGAAGACGAGCTGGAACATCTGCATATCCAGCTCGCCGGTTTGCACCAAGATATGAGAGACTTGGATCCGAGTTGCGGGATGAGAGAGCACAATGAGATCCAGAGGAAGCTGAGGGAGACACTGAGATCGATCGAAGTAAGGCAGAAGCAGATTTACACGCTTTACGATGTCGTCGAGGTGTGCAAGGATGACGATAAGGAGATTACGGGAAAGATTGTCGAGGAGACGTTGCAGAGTATTGGGTTGGATCCGGTTGAGTTGCTTGGGAGGGAGGGTGGGCGTGGGGAAGATGGGGAGACGGAGGAGAAGAGCTGGAGGGGTTTTAGTAGTGAGGATGCTATGTTCGATCTGCATTTGTGAGTTTGGGTTCAAGGAGTTCTTGCATGATTGGGTTTTGTTCATGTTGGTTACTGGTGTAAGTTCCGTGTTGAGACTTGTTTGTTTTGCATGCTGGTCCGGTGTCTGGTTTTGCAATTGTAAAAGTGATTTTCATCCATTTGCTTGTTTCACGGTGTTGGGTCGGTCGAGTACGGAGTGTAATGAATATCATTTTCCTGTTTCTGTGACATTGGTCACTCTAGTATTGGCTGTTAGGTACCTGTACCGCCCTTTGTCCATCCCTTGATATACCAGGTACTCCGCATATTCCCACACTTCCGTACACACAATGCTATCCAGTAAAATCCGTACAATGTGCCCGAGTACGGCCTACGACATCTGGTATCGATAAACCGAACGGGCAAATCATGCTCCGTACGGTGATTTCTCTTGACACTCCGGCCAGGGTATATAGGACTTGTTCTGTTTGTACAAAGTACGGCGTGACTATATCCGTGCACGAGATCTAGCTAGGGTATTGTACGGGAGAATCTCTAGTTCATGCCCCCAGGGTGATGGAGGAGAAGCGCTCGCGGGTAAGGTATGACATTCCAATATCAACTACTCAGACCAAGCGGGTGATCTGCTTCCGAACATTCATCGATGTCCATAAAAGGCGTACGCGAGACGTGTCTTTTGTACGATCACGTACAACAGAGCACTTTCTCCGCTGGATGGGTAAAGGATGTTTCGTCAGTGGTAGTTCCTTCCTCGCGCAGTTAGGTGATGGGAGTCGTATGTTCTCCCGTGCTTCAGCGACCTATCTGGTATCGGCCATCCAACCAAGGGACGGCTCTTTGTGCGGAATTTACATTATGCTTCCGGATACGACATGGCCGAGATGTGTTTCTTTACAGGGTGTACGACGGCATGGTATCCCTTCGAGGAATAGGTTGGTAGTAGACATCTAAATGAACGTGAATGAAGCTCCGTGGAGAAACTTTGAGTCATATCCATTTCATGTATGGAACTGAGAATGTGTGGATATAGATATTAGACAAAGTGGAGGAATTTGGACTCTTCAGCTCTGGTAGTCGAAAGAATGCACTGCTATTTCTGGAACTGACTTGTTACAGATTGAATGACAAGTAGGCAATTCCGTGAAATCGTGTATTCTTTGTAGCCATCACTCCCCGCATATGATCAGATAATAGAGGTGTCCACCGCATTTGAAGATCCAAGGGGAGATTCCGCCGTATCTCCAGAGAAGGAGAAAGCCATCAGAGAGTATCGTGATCCAGTAGGACTTTTGGTCATCGAGCTGCGTATCAACGGATCAAGAACTCCTGTTCCTTCATGAGGCCTTTATGGTACAACTCATCCACAAGTTCACCTTCCATGATTCCACCAACGTACGCTACGCCAACAATCTTATAATAGTCCCCGCAAGATCGGAGGACAAATGGTACAGGTGCACCAAAGATGATGACAACTTGATCACCTTTCCGCACGAAGGGCATCCCTCGAGCCATGAATCCACCCTCTGTCGTGAAGAAAGACCTATTGCGTATTTTATCGTAAAGGGCGCGACGATAATCATCTTCCGTTTTTGAGTAACGACTGACGTGGAAATAACTTGATCGAACACTCTTGTCTTTGGAACCCTTAGGTGGAAGACGAAATCCACGGAGGATTTCATACATAGTTCCGAACCACTCGGGGGCAACCGCCCCATCAACGTCCATATTGGATATAAGCATTCGCCACAGTGGTTCTTTGCGTGTGTATTTCTTTAGGTTGGGACTGGCTGCTGACGGTTTGTTATTGGATTGTGTTATGAGTTCGTCTACCTCCACTAGTCGCTCAATGACTTCTTTTATAGCTTTCGGAAATACCAACACGTCGTTGACTGTATCCACGAGTAGCCCTCGAATCCTTAGGGTTTCATTGTCAGGTAGAATCACACCGTTCACCTGAGTAGACTCCTTACCCGAACAGCCAATACCTGGTGGATGAAGTGAAAGCGGATCATTTAACCTACGGGTCTTATGGATGGCTAGGTCAATAACCCAAGAAGGAAGATGAGCGTTTTCATCCGGGTCTTGGAGTATCATAGATGATAGGATCCACGGTCCTTTACCTTGCTTGAAAACCTCGATCAGGACTTCCGTATACACCGCCTTAACAGACTTGCGATAGTCGACGGAGAAGACACGGCGATCTTCCTCTTTTAATAAGTTTAAAATGCCGTATATCTTGTCCCTTGGGTCCTTGCAATGGCTGTGGCGACTGACAGGAAGAATATCTACTAGGTCCATACCCTCGGTCTCTGCTGCCACATCTCTTATATGGTCGAGGCTGCGCAAGCGGTATCTGAGCCAAAAATATCTTGGTTCGCCATCAAACCACGATTTAGACTCGCCAGCTGGGGGTTGATCACTGTAACGCTTTTCGACAACTTTCTGGTAGAACATAGAGCGGTGGTTGGTCTTCCTCAGGTCAAGGATGTCAAGGAGCTTCCCCCATGCATATACCAGCATATCCCACGAAATGGCCTTACGTCCACAATACACAACCGGTGAATTCCGTGCAAGAGCGAGCTCTTGGATCACCCACAACCGACTGAACCATGCTCTTCGAACCATCCAATTGACGCAATGCTCATAGGCATCTTCTAAGACTTCCTTAGAGACAGATTTTCTCTCACTGAGTCTTAGCAATATGTCGAATGCGGCATCACTGCCGATACTAAGCGGATCCGCAGGACCTAGAAATATCAAGACTCTGGCGGCGCTCGCAAAGATATGACCCATGTGCAAAACTTGAATGTTACGCTCTTCCACGTCTTCCTGATTGATGCATATTGCGTCGGCCCAGAGAACTAAATATTTGGATGATGAACGTAGGTGATTGAGAGTACAGAAAAGGTGTCGAGTTATCAACATCTCCTTACTATTAATGGTTATTGGTAGTTTCCCGTTGACATCACCCCAGAAATAGGATATAGCATCATAAAGTAGCACATCATGGAGAGAGACGGTTACCAGATAGCCGATGATTTCGGAGTTGAAGTTGCCTGGTTCGAGATGTAGTAGTCTGATTTCCTTGCGTGAAGCGTCGAGTGGTCTATCGTATGGTGTCATTCTATTCTTTTCCGCGAGGGAAGAGGTCTGATGTTCTCCCTCCCAAATTCGGGATGAGCCATGAGGAAGAAGATCTTTCATATGCCTGGTGGATGGGTTATATTCAGCCTTTAGTATACAACTGCTGCGCATTGCAACCGCTTAGCTGCGCCAGCCACCAGCCTTAGGAGACTGGTAGCTGAACCTCTAGAACCACCCAAGACATCACAGTAGTGTGCGCTACCATCTTAGTACTAGAATACACAATTGTCTCATGTTAGTACTCGGTTACCTATGATGAACGGAAACGGGTATACTTTAAATAGTAGAATATTGTCATTCTGATCGGATGTCGTGTGAAGCTTTTCGGACATCTTCTTCGTTTCCCCGCACCGAGACCTTTCGGCAAATATAAAAGACTAGTTTGTAGATTGGTTATAGGGTATACATATCTACTATAATAAGACCGGAGCAACATGCTCTATAGTATTCAATACCGTAGACTTACTCGACAGAACAGATATCCTAAACTACTGTTCCCTAGTTGGAAATAGGAGGTCGTTCCTACAAGTTATGCTGACGATAGCTATTCCAAATTAACACCTACCTGCAAAATCCTAACTCAGTTCATCTGCCTACTCTGATTATACTTTCATCCCCAAGAGGAGCCAATCTCTCATAGATCCGTATCACATCATCCCAAGTCTATCTCTTCACACCTCTGTATACCACCGATAATGACTAACCCCCGGGTCGCCATTATAACTGGCGGTTCATCCGGCATCGGGCTCGCTCTGACTACTCATCTTGTCTCCCAGGGCTGGACGACCGTAATCGCAGACCTACAAACACCTCCAGACACCATCCTCGGGCCTTTCATACACTACCACCACACAGACGTCTCCTCCTATGCCAGCTTGAAATCCCTCTTCTCTTTCGCCTTCTCTCTGTACTCGCGCGTAGACTTTGTAGCGTTAAATGCCGGCATCGACGACCGGGATGATATATTTAACAGCATAAACTTAGAAGGAGATGTGAATGCGGCTGCACCGGCAGAGCCTGATATGCGGACTTTCGAGACGAATCTGTTTGGGGTGTATTATGGGATTAAGCTTTTTGCGCATTATCATGCGCGGAACTCTCTTTTAACCGATCAGGACGGTGAGAAGGGGGGCAAGAACCGGGTCGGGAAGATCATCATCACGGCCTCTAATGTTGGGTTGTACCCAATGCCTGCGGCGCCGCAGTACTGTGCAGCGAAGCACGCGCTGATCGGACTAACGCGGTCTCTTGCCCCTAAGGCCGCAAAACAAGGTATTACGATCAATGCGGTGTGTCCGGCAATAGTAGAGACTTCAATCATGCCCCCATTGCTGAAGGAGAACATTCCCGCGGAGATAATGACGCCAATGTCAACAGTTATTAGAGCGTTTGAAGCATTGCTAGCCGATGGAGAAGGGGATGTGGAGGGAACTGTAGCACTAGGGAAGAATGGGGAAACGGTCGAAGCAACGGTGGATATGCTGTATTATAGGGGGCCTGTGGAGTGGCCGGATGATAATTCGAGGAAGACAGCGGGACCGTGGTGGGACATGATATACGAGGAAAGAAATATGAAATTTGCGAGAGAGAATGAGGAGAGAGCGAGAAGAAAGAGAGAGCAGGAAGAGAATGGATGGGACAAGGGGTTTTGATCAGGAAGAGAAGTAGAGAAGGAGTATAGGGTGAGATTAACGGTATGTCACTTGAAGACCAGAAGAAATTGGTGATGAAAATGTCGAGGGTGAAACGAATCACACACATCTATGGATAGAGATGGTGTGTCAGAGAGCCCACGTTTTGTTCTTGGAGCAGCGGTCATGAAGTTCGACACTATGGGAAGAGTGCCACTTCTTTAGAATTCTAGAACAACTTGGCATACTCCATGAGATTTATTGGAGTAGTCGTGATGAAGATGGACACTATGAAAAGAGTGCCACTTCCCCAGAATCCTAGTTCTGACCCATTCCAAAGAGGTCATAATCACGTGTACCTTGGGTTTACAAGCGAAGAAAGACAGCACGAAGTAGTAGTAACGGTAGGTTACTCTGATATTGAATGATATAACCTTAGATTAGTCCTTCCTTCTTGAGTCTCGCAGCCCTGAACCTACTCACTTTCTTAATCTGTCCGTTCTTCTCCTCGAACAACGGATCTTCTTCTTCTTCTAGACTTGGTTTGAATCCACCTTGCTGATGTATTCTGGCATTCCGCTGGTTGTGATACTCCACAGCGACCTCCTGATAGTGCAATTCCGGGTTGTATGCGTCCGGATCTGGTGGAGCTACGTGTTGAGTAGACACGGGTTTTTCGATGACGCTTTTCGCTAGGATTTCGCCTACGGGGCCTTCTGGGATGCGTCGAGGCTCGGGGTTGGAAGATGGATCGGTATTTTCAGACATGAAAGTACTAGGTTGCGATGGCGTACGGGCACTCTTGAATCTTGAGATTCTCCGAGTAGTTACTGGCTCCAGTTTAGGAGATGGAGCAACCGCGGGCCTTTCAAGAACTCTGTCTGATACAGGACGCATTACGGGTTGGGTTCCTTCCATTTTAGGGGCTGATTTTTGCGGTATAGCAGGTATAAGAGCTGGTGAGATATCAAGCTCTTCTGCAAATCTGACTCCCTTCTTGGTAGGCTCATTTTTAGGTAACTTCAATGAAGTTGCAGGTTTAGTAGCCGCATTAATAACATTGTCTTCAGTATCAACCGGTTTAGAGATATCGTTAACAAGCTCCTCGGGAAGATCCTTATCTCCTGGTTGCGGGCCGACATTCTCTATCCTCGTTGCATTCAACTTCTTTTCCAACTCCATCATCTCTTTCCGATAGTCGTCATCTATTTCCCTTCGGGTACTTCGTCCGAACTCATCTTCATAATCCGCGTCACTATCATAGCTGTCTTCATCATAGTCATCATCGTCAGAGTACTCCATATCCCCTTCTTCGAGATCTAATTCGGCTACAACTGCTCCAACCTCATTCAATCCATAGGAGAGCATCTCTCTTCTCATCTCCGCATCTATCGGATCTTCATCAATGGGTATGATCGGCTGTGAGCCGATTTCTTCATCGAATTCGTTGACTTCGATAATACGTTCTCCTTTTGTGACCGGAACCGGACCTCGGGCTTTTTGTTCGGCAATAGTTAACGGTCTTTGTTTTTCTTTTGGCTCTTCTAATTCTTGAGGTTCTTTCGTATCTTCTGCAAATGATACCATTTTCTTCGGTGTCATAGAGTCAGCTGGGGAGATAACGATTGAAGGAGCTTGCACCACTTCCATAATTGGGGAAGAATCCACCAATTCTGTAGCTTTAGTAGAGTCTGCTAGTTCTGTATTTTTTGTGGAATCGACATTCTCTATGGTTTTGGTGGAGTCCACATGATCCTTAGTTTTAGTAAAGCTTACCTGCTCTGTAACTTTAGTAGGGTCTTCCGGCGGGTTCGTGGGATTATCAGGCTCCGGATTTATCTTTTCGGTTTCCATTATTTTAGCTCCTAACGCTTTCTCCGCCGCTTCGATAATGTTGGCTGCACTCTTTTCAGGCTGATGCATAGAGGATGCTACGTAAAGTCAGCATACCATCTCCCAAATCTCAGATCCACACATACAAATAACATTATCTTCGTCATCCAGCTCTTCCTCAATCTCCATAATCGCAAGGCCCTCTTCATTTTTCAGTTCGGGGGCGTCCTTAATTGAAGTAAGATTTGCGAGCTTGTCTTGAGCGATAGCCATCTGTTTCTGGAGCGTGTGGGCATTTTGCTGTGAGTCTTCATACATCTATCAGCGCCTGTTCCGTCTCAATGCCTATTGTATGGAAACTTACAGTCTATGCGCCTCTGTATAATATCGATGATATTCTGACGTGACCTACGAGTCCCTTTATCTAATCCGCCAATTTCCTTGATCTCTAGAATGGGTCAGTAAAGGGTACGCCCAGCTTGACATTGGGCCAGCTTTGCTAACCTTTCTCGTTGACAACGTCACCGCCGAAGTTCATGCCGATATTTAGCTATTAAAAGGTGTTAGAATCGCTGATTATTCCTTCTATAAATCTAGCTCACCAAATCTTGTGGAGTCGGATCCCCTTTAACAGCCTTGATCTCCTCTTTGAGTCCTTCATACTCAGCTTCCCACGTCTGCCACTGTCGGAGTGAATTGCCGAGCTCCTCAAGATTTCTCTCAAGACGCAGACGGTGCTGCTCAAGCTGCTCTAAGGGATTCAATAGTGAATTTGCCATGTTTGCCTATCATACAAAGTAGTGAGGAGAAAACGGATCGAGTTTGGTCAAATCTGCAAATTCGCCGCGGAACTCTACCGGCCCCGCCACAACAAAAAGATCGCTTCTCATCAGACTGAAAGAAACAAGCTGCTCACATCACCACCCCCCTTGCAAATCACCGCAAGATGTCCAGAACCGCACCTCGATTGGGGCCGACAGCTCCTAAAAAGCTCGTAGAAGATGGCGGTAAGCTTCACAACATGATTCCACCCCTATTTTTACGTCGATTTAGCTAATCTTGGTCCTAGACATCTGCCCTGTCTGCAAATCCTCCCGCTACCTCAACCCCAACATGGTCTTCAAAGTAAACCCCGAATGCTACCACAAGATGTGCGAATCCTGCGTCGACCGCATCTTCTCCCACGGCCCCGCCCCATGCCCGATTGCCGGCTGCCGGCGTACACTCCGCAAAGCGCGCTTCAAAAAGCCCAACTTCGAAGACATCCAGATCGAGCGGGAAGTCGATATAAGAAGGCGCGTTGCTTCTGTGTTTAACCGCCGCGAAGACGAGTTCGATACGCTTCTAGATTATAATAACTACCTTAACGAAGTTGAAGACATAACGTTCAACCTGATCCACAAAATCGACCTCGACGCTACGGAGAAGAAGCTAGCCGCTTATGCTGACTCGAATAAACAATCTATCCAAGCGAACGTCTCGCGGGCATCCCAAGAAACCACATCCTTCCAAGCTAGGCAAGCTGCAGAACGTGAGCAGGAGCGCTTAAGGCGTGAAGCCGCTCGGAGAGACGACGAAGAGAAAAAGAGGATATTGGAGGAGAACAGACGGAATATCCTGAATACCCTTGCCACGACCGATGGAGATGCAAATCGAATTGCAAAAGAGGGTCAGCGGGTTGCACTTAAGAAATCTTCTGCGCGGCGCGCTCTCACAGACCGTCGGCCGGACGTCGTGGCTAGCGATCCCTTCACGGCCGCGACGGCAAACGGCAACGCAGATGGCGGGGCGTTCGTGATCAAGGGGCTCAAGAAGGTGGTTGAGCCTGAAGCAGAGAAGCCTTATGATCCCTTCGGCGGCTTGTCGGACGAGACGCAGTATTATGTCTTGCAGGATACATATCAGTACGAGGATGTGGATAAGTATATGAGCGATGTACAGTACACAGCCGGCGGATACGATTTCGGAGAGTGGTATTCGCGAGCACTATGCGAAGCTTTCTCCGGTTTGGGTGTTTTCATTGGGGAGGAAACATCGGGAAGAGACGCCGCAGCTGCGGTACCTATTGCCATGGCTGCAACGGCGGCGACGGTGGTCGGAGTGGAAAAGAGTGCGGATGACGTGTTTTGAACGCTATCTCGAGATGCAAAAGGGCATTTCTTAGTATCGGAAAGATCTCAATGTCATCATTGACCGTTATCAGTAAGCATACCGTTCCATCCCTATGGATTACCCTACCCTAACCTTCTAATATAGGACTATGATCAGGTCTAAGAAACCTCACCGCTTCCTATACCTTCGGTATTCAAACGAGGTATTCTGCACAAGGGAAGCAATCCTCTCCCAATCGGAAACTATCTCTCCGCAATCAAGATACACATGACCATATGGCGAGAGATAATGCGTTGGGGTTGAGGGACTAAAGGCTTGGTAACTTGAATGATGGGACCACTAGAATCTCCCTTTTTCGAGCGAGGATTGACAAGAGAAAAAAAAAATAGTTGTGAAGCAGAGAAGGCTGCAGAATATTCTTACTGATACGGAGAATCTACTCGTGTTTTGAGATTTCAAAATCTCCTGGAATTTTTGACCGTAATCTCTTATAGAAGAAGGTGACTTTTTGTTAGTCCCACGACTAAAGTTACCGGGCGTTGGACTTTCGCCGTAGAAGGATCTCCTCCGTACCGATAGCCGGAAAAGGATGTACATTAAGGTGGATTGCCCCTTAATGACAGAGTCGATATCTAATAGCATCTCCTATTAAAGGCACGTTCCTCCCATCTAGGGTAGAGATCCCAATATCAAATAGATTCACGACCTTCGGTCTCACGCAAAAAGGGGACGGTAATGTTACCTATTTAAGCATTCTGGCGCATCTGAGAGTGGAGGACATCTGACTCCAATTTATATTAAAAGTACCTCTCGTACGAACTTATCCATGTCTCAGGTACACAGGAGGGAGTAATACCGATGAATTGTTTTAGAGGTCATGACAATACAGAGAAATATCTCAATCCACCTTACCTTATCATCATCGTCTAGGACTCCCCCCAAAGCCTCCTCTAGCACCAAAGCCCAACGCCTTCCTCGCCGGCGTCGTCGGCCCTCTCCCATCACCACCCTCCAGGTCCGGCGTTTCTCTCCCACCACTAGGACCCATCCCCTTCTCCACTCTCGCTCCCGGCGCCTTATACCCGACTTTGAACCCCTTAGCATAAACATCCAACAGGATCTGCTCCAACACGCCTGCATCCATAAACTCCTCATACTTCCTCCACAACTTCAGTGCCGTATGCGCATCCTCAACACTATCATGTTCCTCCATCTGAATTTCCTCATTCAACAAAATCCACGCCAAAAATCTCAATGACAATTTTCTCTGTCGGGCCGGGATGTAGAATAGATCGACCGTATCCACCACCTGCGCTTTGGGGACATGGATATTGATGGTGCGGAAATCTTTGGGCAGACCGTGGCCAACGAATATGACGCCGAGATTGAGGAGGAGCCAGAGTTTCTTGTAGGCGACTTTGAGGCTTACGAGGGCGTGCTTGCTAGTGTCACGATTGAGGTCGCCGGGGGAGATGCCAGAGTAGGCGGTTAGGTAGTCGACGACGGGCTCGTTAATGGCGATGTAGTCGTCGATGAAGGGGAGGCCTTGGTCGGGGCCAGAGCCGCGGAGAACGGAGACTCTGGCGAGGCCGAGACGAGGGGGACGGATGGTTTCGCGGGTGCCGTCGGCTTTGATTTCGATTTCTTCGCGTTGGAGGGCTACGAATTCCGCGTCGATGGCAAAGGGGGTGCCAGGTCGAGGAGCTTCTGTTGTTGAGTTCAGAAGGCGGAATGTCGAGGGATCCTCGTCTTGTCTGCATATTGATCAGTATGGGCGCGCATATTTTGGGATTAATAACGTACGGAGTCGTCCATCGTCTGTATAAAAGCGATGGATCCAGATTTTCCTTCCACGAGTCGTCTATAGTGTGACTGGCAGACTTCACCTGGTACGCCAAAACTGAAGGTAGCTTCCAGGAAGGATCAAAACGTAAAGCTTCTTCTTTGCTTGTTACTCGGACCAAAAAGTCATTGAATAAGTGCCATTGGTTCTCGACTTGGGGGTCGAGGGATGATGGAGCCACTATATATTGTTAATATGAAATGTTTGCCGATATCATGGGTACCGACCATTGATCATCCCCACTAAATGAGGCTTTTGGTTCTCTCCGCTATTAATGTCAGCAACGAAGCCAACAAGTTCATATACCACAGTATTGAACGACCCCCTTTGTAAGTGGAACTTTAAATCCTCTCCTTCGTAGCAGAAGAAAGAACCTTTGTCAGTTATGATACCAATTTCGCTAGGTAACCAGTTGGGTGTCGACCAAAGTTGCTTTGCCTCTGGTGAATGAAGCGCAGCATTTATCAGCAGTACTGCGGGTACTGTCTGAACCGTTTTCTCGGAGTGTATTTCTCTGTAGGTATTGCACATATTACAAAAGCCCCTCTGTTTTTCTTTCCGCTCTACGCTCGCTTTGAGTATCTGTGAGAATGTCATTGCTCGAGCAGGAGGTTTCTAAAGAGGATCAGAACTAGCTTCAGAAAGGTTCATGAAATATCACCTTTGACTGAAACCGTAGGTACTGTTCATATTGGTGGTACATCATCTCGTGCACTAGAACAGTTCCAGGTTTCGTCGAGTGGGTATTGCAATGTGCGCAGCGCATGTGCGCCACAGCTCTAGTTGATACTGCCTGTCATGTGTTAGTCTAAGGGCATATCATGCTAGAGAGGAAAATATATGCTGTACCTGTTCTAGATGTGACGCCTGGGGTGACATCTGACGGTACTCTGTTACAATTTTCTCCAGTATGAATCTATTGAAATTTTGAATCATTGTGGTCAGAGCACTGTTTGGTGCATGCTCTTCTATTAGTCCAAACGACAAAGCTAGAAACTGTCAGTTTAAATAACATAAATTTGTACGCAAGTCCATACCATTAGAAAGACCGCTAAAAGTCTTCAAGAAATTAGTAGCCTGGCAATTCTGCCCATCGGCCTTTTCTAGCATATCGAACAGAAAGCCCATCTCACACAGTAGACAATTCTCAAACAAGCAAGAAGTAGCCGCATGTCGTAATGCGAGATTCCTTAGCATGGGAGTGAATTTGAATACCTGTAACAAGGGATTCGCGTACGAATTTGCTATATGTGTCTCCAATCCGGAGAACTTCGTCTTGTTGTAAAACCTGATGCTAGTAAGAAAAGAAGCTGATATATCAAAGGGGTAACACTCACTTGAAATCAAAGTCGTCCACGCCGAACTTGCTGTACTTAATCTCAACGTTTCTATACATTACAGGGACTTCGGCTTTGGTAGAGCCGTCCAACAGCATGTCCCCAAAAGACTCCAGCGCATCACTCATTCTTCGGTCACCACTTTGCAGTTGCGGATCTCTTGCCTTCTCACTCAGGAATTTGGGTGCTACGAGGGAGTTCTCTTGTCGATCCGAGCTACGGGTATTTTCGACTTGATTTCGTCTAGTTTTTCTAGGGTTGGGTCCGTAAAATCCCACTTCAGGAGCACGCTTTAAATTTGCAAGAATCGCTGGATCCACTTTAGGAAGCGGCGCTCCAACTTCGAAAACCATATGGCTGGGCCACGCGGACAATAATGTCTCTCGATAGTAAGGTATCCCTACTGTACTTAAGGGGCTAAATTATCATATTAGTCCGGTGTCTGTGGAAAACTGAAGCACAATACCCACGTATCTGGTTGCCAGTCAACACTAGGCACAGGAAGGGGAGTGTCTGGGAATTCTGTAGGATTGCTGTATTCCGTGAATTGCATTTTTGCCGGTGATCCCCATAAGTGTATGCCGGCATGGCCATCTGAAAGAGCAAAGGCATCTCCTGAAGGCGCTAGCTCAAAGGCGGTGAAGTAACTGTCGTACGGATATACTTGCCTCACGTCCGATGTATGAGGGTTCATCAAATCAACTATCTGTAGGGAGCCTGCCTGGGACATTACAATGCTCGTCGTCGACATCCTAGGATGCATGCGAACAAAGGCAGCTCCACTTTGGAAAGGTATAGGTGCGAGTTGGACAAGTGTCTTGAGATCAAACACCTTTGCGAATGAATCTAGGGAGTATCCATGTGCAGTATGAGGTCGCGGAGAATAACCGCACGTTACCACGTAATCGGACTTTGCGTCCATATCGTGGATCCATGACTGATGAGCATTCCAATTTCGGACAAGCTTGAATGTGTTGGGATCTAAAATGTGGACGGCACCAGTGCTTGTAGCAGCACATATATATTGCCCACCCTTCTTCATCAGTGTATAGTGGTCCTCTGCTGGCAGCTGTGTTTATCAGAAGCGGTTTTGCAATTTTCCATCATTAACTCACCGTCTCAACGATGACGCCCTTCTCAACATCAACCCTAAACATTGTATCCTGACAGCCAGCAACCAGAATTTCGCTGCTCCCTTTTGCAGTGAAGCTTATGCATCGTAGATCTTTGAAATTTTCGTCTCTACAAACCCATCAGCTCTTGTTCAGGGTGTGATCAGACGCTCCATGGTTTCAAAGAGGACGTACGCCACGTGCCATTGTGCCAAACCTCGGCGTGAGGATAAGTGTATACTGCGAGTCGAAATCGATATGATACCCTTCGGTGCGAACAGCAATTGCTTGACATGGCCTTCACTAGAGGGATGTGCTTTAAAGGAGGTATACTTTTGGAGCTCAGCTCCATAGAACGAGGAGACTCTACCCTATAGGTCCCACACATTAGCATACTTATGACTCTTTCCAGTATAGTTCAACAGACTTACTCACATACTCGTTCCCAGCCCACAACAGCTCCTGTGATGGATCAAAAGCTAGAGTCGTTGCTGGGGTGGGCAAGGCGCGGTCCTGCGGTCCTGGCCCTGGGAGGAATATACGGGCGACCTTGACATGATCAGTATAGAGCTACCAATTGAGGAATCTTAGCTACGCAAGTCTTTTATGGTTTCTGAAAGAATATCTGAAAAGTAGCTGTGCTAACGTATTTCTAAAGGTGAGAGAGTATATACCTCGTCCCAATCTGCCTCCATCGTGGCAGTGTCACTAGCCTAAAGATTCCTTTTGCATTTCCAAAAGTTCAAAGGGCAATGGGGTAATAAGATATGTATAAAATGATGTTATTAAGCTTGAAGGTTTGAAGAGCAGAACTCCCCGCGGCACAAGAACGCTACTGCGGCATCGGAAACGCGTGGGAGGAACTGCAACTGGTGACCTTTGGTGATCCCTGTCATGATCGCTGCATTCGTTCTTGAAGGCCGAGATCTCTGAATTTCTCGCAGAACTCCCATCCCTTTGAGAAAAGTCAAGACACCAATGGTTGCACAAAATAGTCCAGATGAACTTTACAATCACATCATTCATTTCTTTTAAGTATCATCATAATACACCAAGCGCCCCAATATGTAGGAGCTATTAATCAGGCAAAATCCAAAAATCCACTCCCAGCAGTATGTAAACTGGTACAGATTTAAGAACCTTTCAAATCATGAACACATCCCCTTCTTTCACTTCAGACTTACTGACCCTCAACCTTAACATCCGGACCGGCCTTGATGACTTCCTCCGTCGCTTGATCCTCATACTTCTTGAAGTTCTCCACGAACAGCTGGCCGAGCTTGGTGACCTCTTCCTTGAAGTCTGCTGTACCCGTCCACGACTTGGAAGGGTTAAGGAGCTCATCTGGGACGCCTGGGCAAGTCTTGGGAACAGAGAGATTGAATGTCTCATAAGTCTCGTACTCGACCTTGGCGAGCTCACCGGAGTGAATGGCGTCAAGGATTGCACGCGTGTACTTGAGAGGGCAACGTTTGCCGCCAGTTGTGGCACCAGCACCGACCCAACCGGTGTTGAGGAGCCAGGCATTAGCATTGTGATGTGAAATCTTGTCTGCAAGCATGGTTGCGTAGCGCATGGGATGCAATGCAAGGAAGGGCTGCGCAAAGCAAGATGAAAATGTTGCTTGAGGTTCAGTAACTCCCTGTTCCGTTCCGGCCATCTTGGATGTGTAACCAGAGATGAAGTGGAACATAGTCTGGGCGCTGTTGAGCTTCGAGATCGGTGGTAGGACACCGCGGGCATCACAGGTTAAGAGAATGATGTTCGTTGGGTGACCAGAGCTGACACACGGGATCTTGGTATTATCAATATATTCAATGGGGTATGCACTGTATAGCTATTAGGATGTGACAAAACATATGGGTTCCTGTAGACTCACCATCGGGTATTTTCAGTCAACGTCGAGTCATCGTAATCTACTTCACGAGTATCCGGGTTGAAGACAACGTTCTCCAAGACCGAGCCAAACCTAATCGCGTTGAAGATATCGGGTTCCTTCTCAGCGGAAAGACCAATGCACTTGGCATAGCAACCGCCTTCGATATTGAAAACTCCAGTGTCACTCCAGCAGTGTTCGTCGTCACCAATGAGCGCACGTTTAGGATCGGCCGAAAGGGTAGTCTTGCCCGTACCAGAGAGACCGAAGAAGACTGTAACGTCTCCATTCTTGCCCTCATTTGCCGACGAGTGAAGGGTAAGCACTTGATGCTTCACCGGCATCTCGTAGAAAAGAACGGTGAAGATACCCTTCTTCATCTCACCGGCATATTCTGTCCCGAGGATGACCATCTCCTTCTCCTCGAAATTGATGGCAACCGAGGTAGATGAGGTCATACCGGTGGTGAATCTGTTCGCTGGGAAAGCACCAGCATTGTAGATAACATAGTCGGGATGGAAATGTTCCAGCTCTTCTCTGTTAGGTCGGATGAGCATGTTGCGCATGAAGAGGGCATGGTAAGCTCTTGCACAGACGACGCGGACCCTGATCCTGTATCGCTCGTCCCATCCGGCAAAGCCATCGACGACGTAAATTCGGTTCCTGGTGTTTAGGTAGTCGATAGCACGTTCTCTGTTGATACGCCAGACCTGTGAGCAATTATTATCAGCATGATTGTTTATCCCGTCTATTGTCAGCACGTGATGTGGGGTTCTCGTGACTCCCCGCCCCGGTTCATGAGGTGGGCAAATTGCGGGGGAGTGCGCCACATGCGGAAGCCCACCGCGGAACCCATGGAGGGGACCGATTCGGTAACACAGGCTTGGATTACGTCTTGCCAATCGTTGCCTCATCACATGCGATGAAAATTCAAAGAACGACGAATGGAGGCGGTTTAGGAAGTAAGAGATTTCAACACGTACATCTGGAGTCATCGCCTTGTTCACCGGTCCCCACCAAACGTCTTTCTTGGAGCCTTCCTCCTCTACAATACGTTTGTCGGAAGGTGAACGTCCCGTCTTCGCCCCAGAGTATGCGGAGAGTGCACCTGACGATGTTATGGCTGAGCCAGTCTCGTAGACGAGGGCGTCCTCGTACAAGGCGGCGACTGAGGGATTGGCGACCTAAAGCAGGGCGGTTAGATACGGCCAATTGAATGGGGAAGCTGTTCTTTGCATGACTTACAATAGCGACACGGTCATAGTCGATATGTGCCTTCTCATGGAGCTCTTCTTCGATTTCAGTGTGTTCCCTTTGCGGTCTGTAGTCGTATCCGTCAGCATGAATGCTCAATGGCATCTGGGACGTGCTCGCGTGAGCAACTGAAGACTCACTGTACACCGCCTGGGTGAAGGGCGGTCTGGTTGACGCTGCTGGAAACCATGTTGGCCTGGCTCAAAGTTCGTACGAGAGAAGATGAATGGAAATTGCTCCTTTGCTGCTTTTGAACCTGTTGACGGGCAAAGTCTTCAGCTAAAGGTCCTGGAGAAGCGGGTCTGATATGCTGGGCAGCTGATGCTTTAATAGAAGCCATTCTAACACGATTCGGAAAACGTCCGAATAGCCGCAGGGTGACTCGGTCGTGTAAGGTCCCAGTTAAAAACTGACTTGGATCTGGAATTGCTTGCTAGGGATGTTGATGATTGGCGGAGAGGGTGTTTGGAAGACTAAGCCGAGGATGCAGGTGCAGTAACAAGCCTGAGTAAATTCCTAAAATTCCCGAATACAAGCTTACAGCTGCCTGATTTACGAGACGAATCGGAATGGAACAAAAAGCTATGAACACTGAAGTGGACGTGGGCTCTGTAAGTGAGATTTAGATTGATTGTGCAGGTTGTAGATGTGGTGTGGAAGAGAGTTGGGTGTGTTGTGGGATGTTTGGTGTTATAGAAATTGGAATGCGGGTAAGAGGAGGTTATGCTGGCAGTGCGTCATTGCCAGCTTATCCCATTACCCTATAGTTTGGCGAAAATCAGACAACAAGGAGCAATAATAAGATGCGCCTGACCGAGAGGCGGTAGAAAGGACCACGATGGTGCTGAATTGGCTAGAACCAGCACCGTTCACACTCCTTCCCCCCCTCCCTTCCCGGGCATTTTCCCTTAGTTGTAGATAGAAACTATTCGATTCGATCCAAGGCATCGCTAGGGATGGTGCCCGTACTCGTTGTCGTTTGATAGGTGACGACAAGTCTTGTCTATCGTGAGGGCGAGTCCATGTTCACGGTTTAGACCAAATGCCTCATCCTTCCGAAAGGTTCCCTTCCGTCCGACAAACTACGAAAAGAGATGAACTGGGATATTGATATCTGAAGTGTAGGAAAGGTGTCAAGGCGATGCATATTAGGAACTTACCTTACCTTACGCCGGGGTCTTCCAGACGCTAAGAAGTAAATTATCGAAGAACGAGGACGAATCCGGGTTATCGATTGCCTGAGTTATCCCCTAATACCATTCCACGAGGTTTGATATTGCTGCGATATCCCCCACGGTTGAGAGATAAAATGGCTCTTTTTCGAGCTTTCGGCTTCGGCTCGACGTCTTCTTGTTTCACCATCCTCATCACAACCTTTTCCGATGCAGTAAGCCGTATCCACAGGTCCGAGTGTTGGGAAGTCCGTGAGGTTCAGCTCACCGAGCCCAGGACAGCCGTGATAGGGATAGCTTGTAAAGCCATTACTGTATCTTTCGAACATGATGGGGACCCCCGCTTCGACTCCTCCCGTGATGCGTTCTGACGATAGAAAAGTGACAGAATCTGTTAAAAGATCCTTCCGTCGACGTCGTCCAAGGCTTCGTGATAAAGCACAAGCCTGATGTTCACACAGGGATTGGACCGAAGAGGAACTGGCCAAGTGCGATACCTTCTGCGTTAAGGACTAAGATATCGTATAATTGATCCAATGAGGAGGTGCAATTCAATACGCCTTCCCTTACTCAGAAGGATAGACGGGGGAACATCACGCCCGCGAGAAACTCGGTCCTTAGGAAGCACGCGTTCGAGGAATTAACCCCTCCTCGAGTTTTCATCATAGCTGATCATCCAGTATCCAAAATGCATACTGCACGGAACTCTGCTGGGTTGGGAAAAAGCGAGCGAATGGGGACACACTACAGCTTTTTCTAGAAATGTTGATTTGCTTTTTGGTTTGATTTTCTATTTCAACATCTACCTAGTGCTAAGGATGGATCAAAAATCAATACTGACACCACGCATATGGTAACCTCGGTAACCATCAGAAACCATCTATACTGACGTGACTGACGCGTTCGACTCTGCCGACAGTGGAAACAACTGGAACAATGAGCTCTGTTTGTCTGAGTGTCAGTGTACATCGCAGCTAGTTCACTGCAAAGATCTGTGACAGCAATTGTATGCACATGAAAGCTGAGGCGTTGTAACTTTGAAACAAGCACACAGAATCCCATGTGTATATCAATAGTGCAGAGCGACTGAGCTCTGTGCTTCTCACTACTAATTTCTGCGGCTACCACCCAAAAAATTTCTTCATGGAGAAGACTCTTTATCGCAGTTCAACCCACAGGATGCGTATCCGTACAGGGAGTGTAAAACCACGCAGTATATCTCTAAAGAGACAGTAGGACACCCGGTGCCACCCGAACAAGTGCGGATGTGTAGCATCAATTAAACGCGGAACACTGACAGGGGATATAATGTCGCGCAGAGGGGGGGTAGGGGGTAGGGGGTAGGGGTTACGACAGGGAACGGAGGGGGGGAGGGGGAAGGGGGGAAGGGCTCGTAAATTGAACTTTCCATGTCCCTCGAAATTGGACGAACCCGCCAATAGATCCTCCAGCTACAACACCATTGACATCCAAGACCATATTTAATCCTATGAAGATTTGCATCTCATGGATCTGCTTTTAGAAGGTAAGACACCTTACTCTTCTTCTTTTTGACACTTACATATGTTGTGACTGCTTCCTAAAAGATCCTCTAACATTCGATATTCACCGACAATCAGTATCTCATTAAGCTCTGATATCTTCAAACTTACTATACAGAAGGAATATACAATATCCTGCCAAGATGAACTCCGGCTTAATCATATCGGTCCTTCAAACCTTCTCACTATCCCGCATCCTTTCTTTGCGCGCTTTTTCATTCTTCCTCGCCGTGGGACTGAACATGTCCTTGATCCGCCTACCACCCTGCAAGTAAAGCCAACTGCAAAAGAAGACTATAGCGAAATTAAATATAATGAAGCCGCAAAAGATGCCGAAATCCCTCCACACGTTCTTATATTGGACTGAGAAGCTCATACCAAATGCATCACCTGTAGCATACTGGCAAAAGCCGCAGTCCCCGTTAGGTTGTGTTTCAATGTAGCCCCCTGACTGTTGAGCGAATTGTCCAGCGTAACTTTGACAGGACTCATTAGGAGGTGGGGAGAATATTGCAAGTTCTTGCATATCGCAACGAATAGGCTGGTTGTGAATTAAGAGACCGAGCATACCTTCGAGAAGGTAGGTGAAAGGCGACAGGCGGTACATCCATGACTACGAGACGGATTAGTATCCATCTTGCGGTGGCAGTCTATTGCGGAAAACTTACTCTCCAGAAGTATGGGAGTTGCATTGCTGGAACAACGACACCACAGAATGAGACCACGAATAGGAAGAAGATTGGCACTAAAAGGGAGGCAAGTAACTCATTAGGGGAGAAAGCCGCAATTGCTTGCCCGAAACCAAGATAATAGAGTTCGAAAACCATTACGAAACCCCAAATGGAGACTGAGGTATAGGTATCCCTTGGGAAGAATGTGGGCCTGTTTATCGTTAGTCTGCGGACTTGATGTGGGGGTCTGCTAAGTTACATACCAATACCAACCGCACCAATACAGCGTTCCAGCAATGATTCTGTAAGGTATTTCTACAACAACCGCAGCAGTTGTAAATGCTAACCAGCTGTAGATTTTAGAGTTGCTTTCACGAGACTGGAAAATATTACGGGCTTCGAGAAATCGCGGTTGCAATTGCTGGATGAGAGGCGGCGAGATGGTCAATGTCATGAATACAGAAAACAATCTGGACTGCATGTCGATGGAACTTTGTCCCAGCTTCCAAAAGGTGAAAGAGTTGAAGACAGAAGTGAAGATGTGTAATAGCATCATGCCGGCAACTTTTAAGAGTCAGTAACAAGCCATCATCTTTTATCGAGCTACATACCATATTGAGGGCTTCTCCACATCCCAACGAATCCTCGGTGGACAACAGTCGTAATTTGAGTGGACAATGGCATGGCATATTCTCGATCGTCTTGAGTCTTGTTTCCAGTATCTGCCTTTTGGCGTGACGAGATAATGTCCTGTACTTCCTTACTGACCTTCTCGTTCTCGGGCGACTTCGCCCATATGTCACCCCAATCTGAACCTTTATAGTTGGGATCACCTGCACCTATCGCTTCAAGCATATATTCTGCGGGATTTGTATTCTTTGGACATTTCTTCGCGCCGTTTCGTTCGAGATACTCGATCAGTGTACGTGAATCATGACCTAATTCGCCAAAGTACACAGTTTGTCCACCATATTTGAGGAGCAGTAACTGATCAAAGTGTTCAAATAAGACGGATGATGGCTGATGAATTGTGCACAGGATAGCCTGGCCAGCGTCGGCAAGTTTCCTGAGGAAACGAATGATATTGAAAGCTGCGCCACTATCCAATCCGGATGTTGGCTCGTCCAAGAACATTAAGAGCTCAGGTTTGCTAGCAAGTTCGACACCTATCGTGACACGTTTCCGCTGTTCCTGATTCAGACCTGCACCTGGTTTACCAATTGCTGCTCCTGCGATTGACCTCATTTCCAGCAAATCAATGATCTGTTCAACGTATGCATATTTCTCCTCGATAGGAACCTCTCTTGGTTGCCGCAGTTTCGCTGAGAAACGGAGAGCCTCTCTCACTGTTTGGGTTGAATCATGTATATCTTGCTGTTCCGCGAAGCCTGTAGCGCGTTGGAATGACTTGGGTAATGGTCTACCGTCGACTAAGAAATCTCCAGACACGACACCAAAGCGAACACGCTGAGCAAGAGTATTAAGCAGGGTGGTTTTTCCAGCCCCTGAAGCGCCCATCAAAGCGGTTAGCTTCCCTGGTTTGACGTAGCCTTGAACGTTCTGGAGTAGTTTTCTTTCTCCACCTTGGTATGGAATGGTATAATTGACGTTTTGCCATGTGAAGATGGTTTCATTCTTCGCCACGTTTGCTTGAGCTTTGTCCTCGTCCGAGGAGCCCTCTTTTTGAACACGCCCCGCACCAGCAGCGTGTGTCTCTCCTGTTTCCTCATCCTGCGGTTGGGTACCCATACTTATAGCGTTTTCGACCTCACTGGGTACTTGACCACGTTTGTAAATCGTTACTGCTCCACCACCTTTGTTGGGCTTTTGGATCTCCATTCCCAGTGCGGTTAAAAACACGAAAAATCCGAAGAAGGCGCAAATGAAGCCAAAATTACGCCATAGATGGCTTCTTGAGTAACCAAAGGCTACTTGAATATAATCCGCTCCGCTGACTGTTAAGGACCCAGGAGTACTGCCTTGAAGCGCGCAAGATTGATATTGACTCTGAGCGCTGGGAATTTGGGGAACGATATAGGGTGGTGCGCACTGGATATCCAGATTATAGAATTCGTTTGCCATGAGACCTTCGAACCCATATTGGACTGGGTTGACCCAACGAAGCCAAGAAAACCAGGGATGCATCTTTCGAGGAGGGATAAGATAGCCAGTATACACGACGAGGATTTGGATCGCGACGCCTGTAAGTCTTGTGGCAACATCAAGCGAGCCGACTAGGGCTCCTATCGCACGGAAGAAGGCGTACATCGTCATTGTCAAAATGAAGAGGTAAAGAAAAGATATGAAGAACTGAGATGCGGTGCGTTGTAGATTAGACATGAAGTAGACAACGATGTCGAAGATCGCAACCTGTACAGCAACTAAGGGGATATCAACTACGGTCTGAGCAATTGAGTAAGCAGCTGGTCGATAGAACGCAAAACTCTTGTGCTTGAGCAAGATAGGTCGTGATTCGAAAGCTGCCGTCAGTTCTGCTAAAGCAAGTAGGGCATTGAAAAGGAGCATAAAGAACAAAACACCACCGCGAGGGAAAACGCCCGCAGCAGTCTTGGGCTGGTCATAGAACAGACTGCCGACGATCAAGGCTGAAAGTGTCAGTACAAGTAATTTCACATTCAATGGTGCTGATTCCTACCTTGGAACAGGATGCCCCCCCATTTTCCTCCCAAACTCTGTCTATCACCTATCATGACAAGAAATTGGCGCTTTGTACAGGCCATAACCTGCTGGTAAAACGAGATTGTGTAGTTCTTCTTCTTGGTGGCCTTTGTTTGAGCAGCACGCCGTTCCTCAGCCATCCTTTCTGTCTCATGTTCAAATTCTTCAATCTCTGCTAAATTATCTTTATATCGTTCGCTCTTACGGAAAGCTTCGCCGAACTGTGCTGCAGAGCGGGGGATTCGATCATCCCAACCCTCTTTAATATTTCTCTCATGCTCGTCCGTAACACTGGTTAGAAAATCAGCCGTTGTCCATCGATCGGGTTGGACAAACCCAAGGTCCTTAAAATATTCCGCTGCTCGATCCGCCGGGCCAAAATAGCAACAACGGCCTTCGTCTATTAAGAGAACCTTGTCAAACAAGTCATAAAGTGATTCACCCGCTTGATAGAGGGCAACAGAAGTGCTTATATTGGTCATATTGGTCAATGACCTCAGACTCTGCACATACTCTAGCGCAGTGCTTGCGTCCAGACCACGAGTGCTGTTGTCTAAAGTACGAAAGTTAGCTACTTCTCTAGCTCATAGTTTGATGCACATACCCCAGCACTGAACACTGGCTTTGGTAATCATCGCTTCGGCGATGCTAACACGCTTCTTTTCACCACCACTCACACCTCTGATGAATTCGTTCCCGACTTTGGTATCCATAGTATGTTCGATCCAAAATAGTTTGGAAACAACGCGAAGGAATTCGGTAACGTAATCAGAGCGACTTTCGCCCTCTTTCCGAGACTCTTTTCCTGGTGTTCTTGTCTTGAGAGCGAATTTGAGGGTGTTCTTGACTTTGAGTGTTGCATAATGGAGGTCATCTTCCGGGTTGTAGAGAACTTCGGAACGATATTTCTTAGCCATTGTTGCAGCATCTGTACCACCGTATGCTACTTCCCCTTCTATACTCTCATAGCCAAATCTCTGGTTTCCGAGCACTTTAAGAAAAGTGGAGCAACCAGAACCTGGTCGACCTAGGACAAGGAGCATCTCGCCAGGCTTGATAACGCCTGAGAAGTCATCGATGATCGTCCTTACTGGCGGTTTACCAGCCACTCGTCGCGGACCTTTACTGAACAGACTCTTAAGAACTCGAGGAATAGTTAGAAATATATCGCCATTGGTGGGCTGAAGTGCCGCGCCCAGGCCCATGCCCTTGACCGTGAGGTTCTTGAAAATAACCCCCACATGTCTGGTCTTTTCTTCCTCGCTGTTCTCTTGCCTAGTGCGTCCGAACATTCCAGCCATCAGTTTGCCTATTTCTTCCTGTTCTTGATCATGTTCTGGATCTACAGTTGAAGCTGTACTGCTCCGTCGCGTTTCTGAGCCTTTGGAGCGCCTACGTGATAGTACTCTAAAAAGATCATCTTCGTTCATTTCTCGTTTAGAATTTGACTTTTCTAGGGGAGAACGTGGAGTGGACCCGCTTTTTGTCGTTTTGATCGGCGCATATCCTTCGCGTCTAGGTTCATGACCGTCCGAGATAGAAGATGCAATGGACTCAACATCTTGTTTGTCGTCTAGTCCACCATTTATCAGCGGATCCTCCTTTCTTGACGATGCACCCTCAGGCGTAGGTATTGCTGTACTGGCGTCGGACCCCGAATGTGGTGGTATAGGCGAGGCAGGTGACGGTGGTCCAGAAAGGGTTGTGGTTCCGGCGGCTGCAGTAGTCGCAGCTGTGTATGTATTGTCCATAGTAGTTTGGTTATCGGATGGGAGGCCTCTATCTGACCTTGCGGCGTCAAGTTGAGGATTCCAGTAAGCCATGGTTTGGGGTGAGACCGTGTGGGGTTCGGAATCCATTCCGAGATGCGAAAGTCGTCTCGACGAGCCAACATATGGTTGCTCTTGTAGAGTTAATGCTGGGGTTTCGGGCCAACCTCCAGGCCCTGCTTCAACATCAGGCGTTGGATCATTAGTCTTCGACATAGTAGCTGTAGTGTGGCCAGGTGTTGGTTTATGGGTCAAGTTGCGCGACTCAATGACGGGATCCGGTTCTAGTTGTTACACAGAATCGGACGGGGTACGAAGCAGTGAGGGACAGGAAACAAACGACAGAATCTATCATGAGTTTAAAAGAGAAGATGGGAGAGCATGAAAGGAGTCTATGGAAACCAGCAAAGAGGTGACTACTTAGAATTGAGTTCAAGAATTGAAACGGTGCCCGTGGAGCGCACAGAGTGGATATATCAAACGAGCGTAGGAAGGATATTCCTCCGTCTATGCTTAGATTTGTTTACGTTCTTGAATTGTTACGAGCAAGAAAGCAAGTCAGCCGAACACAGAAAGAACAGCCAACCAGGTGCCCATTATAAAGAAGCACAAAAGGGTAAAATTGTGACTTCACCGGGTATTGAAACCGTCTCTTTAAATCTTTTACGATTGTAATCTACAACGAATTCGGAATGTAGTCCAAACAAAAAGTCCATGATGTCAATGTGAGGAATAGTGTCGGTATAGGCGATAGCCGAGATGCCGTGCTTGGCGATTCCCACTAGCACTTCGTAGAAGGGTTCACCACTCCGTGCACGGAACCACTTAATGCACGGTTTTCTTAGAATCTTCTTTCCTAAATAACTCCCTTAATAAAGATATAAATTTAAAATTTTACCTATAAATTCTTATTATATAAAATTTTGAAAATATCTCATAATATCTAAATATATTTTAATTATAAGTTTTTTAAAATATTAATGTTACGGCGACAAGGAGACAGTGCCAGCAGCAAGCGGAGTGAGGGAAACCATACCGCGTCGGAGAAACCACACCGGAAAGTCACGTGCTAACAGAGCTGTGTGCGCGTCACGACACATCCTTTGCGGTAAAGGCCTTGCATCAAACTCTACAGCAACAGATAAAGCAATTTTAGGTCCCTTGTCACCGATCGATTCGATTTAAAGAAAACCTGTCTTATGCGCTATTACTCAGTCTAGTAGTAGTGGGCCCACCGAGATGGAACTGAATCAACTGAATCGTCCACAGCGTCCATCCGTAGCCATTAAAGGCACGGGATATTTCGGACCGGACCGGACCGGCAAGTCTAACTTTTACCGAACTACATAGGACATCGGTGGGGTGAAAAGATCAGAGTAAAGGATACGTCAATAGTAGATGTTCTCCAGCAAGAACACTCCATCACCCTGTTTACACTACAAACCCAAATGCTATCATTTCGGAAGGTCCCCAACTTGTACCTCATTCCAACACAGTCAACTCGCCAATCTCGTCTTTAAGTAGGTCGGGAAGAATAACACCCGCATCTCCCTGGAAATACCAGTCTCCTTCCCTCATTCCTTGCGTTGTCTTTTCTGTACGTTCCATATTGACAACGGCTACTCTAGCACCTTTTACTCTGGCTCGATCTGTATATCCTGCTGCAGGATAGACTGTGGACGAAGTCCCGATCACGATGATTAGGTCAATCTTTTTTGAAGCGATGATCCAATCCTCTGCGGTAGATAATGTTTTCTCAGGTAGTCTTTCACCGAACCAAACTACTCCCGGGCGAAGTAACCCTTTTTTGCATTTTGGGCAATGCGGCAAATCATCAAGCCGCAGTTCTGGAAGCAGAACTTTTGCATCTGAGATGTCTAGTTCTTTCGCTTTCCTAGCTTCAGTCGTTGTCGGGTCGGATTCATCCAACGGAAGAGCAAGCGCTGGAACTATGGGATCCGTAAAATTATTCCCTTCGGCGTAGTCGCAGAAGAACTCAGAACATTTGACATCAAATAGGGATCCATGAAGGGGAAATAGCTGTTCCGCCGGGTGACCAGCTCTTGGTGACAAACCTAGTACAACAATGGTCAATGACGACTAAGGTATACACAGACAATGATAGTGCGAAGGGAGCATCTCATAGAAGATTTTGCCTACCGTCGACATTTTGTGTCAAGGTAATAAAGTCCTTCCTCTTCTTCGCGAGCTCGGCCAGGGCATAATGCGCTGGGTTAGGTTTGACATTCAAAGCCATGTGTCTACGGTAATTGTAAAACTGCCAAACTAGACTGGGATTGATCCTGAAAGCTTCTGGAGTTGCTAGGCTTATAGCATCATGAGTACGCCATAAACCTCCCGCACCTCTGAATGTTGGAAGACCAGAAGCGGCAGAAAGCCCAGCACCACACAAAGCCATGACGCGCTTGGAGGACTTCAGATAGTCGCGGAAGGACTGAACTTCTGCGCGATAGTCCATGAGCTCAGGATCATGGACCTCTGTCGTCATCTTTGCTGAGGTTGTGTATCGAGCAAGTTGTCTTAGAGACACTCTCGTTGAAACCTATGGAAGAAAGAGTTAAATGAGAAAGTTTGGAGATCAACTAATGTAGAAGTGTCGAGTTCTACCTGGTTCATATCAAAACAAACAAAAGGAGCAGACGTCTGCCTTCATAGTCGCCTAAATGAAACTGTGTGGCATAGAAAGCTTCCCCTGCGCTTTCCTTTCCAAAACCGGCTCAGTTTCCCCGAATGAAGAGAAGGGACTTAAGGAGAGGAAAGGGAATCATCAAATGCATCCACGCCCAATCAATACCATACAACCTTACAGAATTACTACGTGGTTACAATAATCAGATAGGTGAGGGGTATGCACGTAAACAGTCTTGGCGAGCGGAGCGGAAACGTTACCGCTCCTAAAGCTCATCTCATCTGAGGTGGAGTTTCTTCTTACCATCTCATCTTCACTCGAGTCAAGAATGAAAGTGAGCTTGCATGCCTTGCACTCCGCTTCAAGAGCGCGAGTGTTCAATGGTACAATCAGATACAACCTGAGCTGTTCTCTCGTTAATCGACGTTCTCTGGTCTCTGCTGCGGATCTGCAATTCGGTCAGCCATTGCATGAAACACATCCTCATCTGCTGAAACGAGGCGAAGGTCAGTTCAGTCTGTCACCTTGGGCTACAATGTAGAGGTTTATAAAGCTCCAGTGACACCCGGTATTACCGCCCAAGAATATGCAGACCGACGTTCGAACCTTGCGAAGGCCCTTCCCAAAAACTCCATAGCCGTGCTAGCAGCTTCAGAGCTCAAATATCGATCTGGGGCCGTATTCTATGAGTTCCACCAGGATCCCGATTTCTTTTACCTTACGGGTGTGGATATGTGATACCTTCACGGTAAACAATGCTGAGATTGTTTTGTAGGTTTCAATGAGCCGGAAGCATTAGCTATCATCGGTATGCAGGCATGACGGTCTAGTATTATGAATGGGATCGCGCTGATTATTTTTAGAGAAGACTGGATCAGATAGTGAGTATAGCTTCCACCTCTACGTACGGCCAAAAGATCCGAAGGCAGAGCTCTGGGATGGAGCACGCTCAGGAGTACAAGCTGCGCAAGATGTGTTTAATGCGGACGAGGTACAAATTAATAACGGGATTACGATGGATCAACGAGCTGAACTGATTTAGGTAGGAGATATCAACGTCAGCGATAAGATCATACCAGAAATTGTCAATTCCTCGAAAACAGTTTACACGGACTTGCCCAACACCTTACGCTCTAATTCCTTCTTCGCTGAATACTTCAGCGGTGCCTCGAAATTCGGACGGGAAGGATTTGGCTCCGTGCTCGCAAACGCAACCTCCACAACCGTAAAACCCCTCCGTCCTCTCATGAACGACCTTCGCATCATCAAAAGCGCTGCAGAAATCGCAAACATGCGAAAAGCTGGGCAAGCTTCTGGTCGTAGCATTAGCGAAGCTATGCGTAGCGTCTTCGCTACGGAGCGTGAGCTAGCTGCGTTCTTGGCCTACAAATTTACAATGCACGGTTGCGATGGTCAGGCGTATGTTCCTGTGGTTGCAGGTGGCAAAAACTCGCTGAGCATCCATTATGTGCGGAACGATGATGTTTTGACCGAGGGGGAACTCGTTTTGGTGGACGCTGGAGGTGAGTACGGAGGGTACATCACAGATATCACGCGGACATGGCCTGTGAACGGCAAGTTTAGCCCCGCGCAACACGATCTGTATCAAGTAATCTTAGACGTACAGAGGACATGCGTAGCACTTTGCCGTGAGAGTGCACACATGTCGCTCGATGGACTTCACAAGGTTGCAGAAAAGGGGCTCCGTGACGCTCTGTCCGGACTGGGTTTTGACATGTCTGGAAATGCTCTTGAGACTCTCTTCCCTCACCATTTGGGTCACTACATCGGCCTCGACGTCCACGACGCTCCAGGCTACTCTCGCCGCGGCAACCTGAAAGATGGCATGTGTATCACCATCGAACCTGGTATCTACGTCCCCGACTCAGACCGCTGGCCTGAAGCCTTCCGTGGCATAGGCATCAGGATCGAGGATAGCGTATGTGTGCAGGCGGAGCATCCGTTAGTATTGACGACGGAGGCAGTTAAGGAGGTTGTGGATATTGAAGCCCAGCATTCGTTGTTTGGACAGGGGCATTAAGAGGACAACCCAGGAGAATGTAGAAGTAAATTGGATCAACCGCATTTTTTCGAAAGTGAAAAGTCGTGTTGTGTTCCGAAGGGATAATTAGTGAACTGGAATCGACATGCGTAACATGGTTCAACGCAAAAGAGGAGCCGGATAGTAAGGGTCATTCGGAAGAGAATCTCTTTACTCCATTCCATGCTTATTTATGTAACTACGAAAGGAATAGGATGTGGAGCACGATGTACAAAAACGATTGTATTATATGCATCGTTATATGCTATATCCATTAACAGTAAATGAACGGACCTGCAGGATTTTCTACTTTTGATTCTCAATATGCATCTGTTGCTCATTTCCTGTTTCTCCCTATCCTCGGCCCGTTACTACCTTTACTATTAGCCATCATTACTCACAGTTCTTTCTCTACGAGTAAGACAGCACACAGGGATAACCATACAATAACACACGCCTTGGCTGTACTGCATCCATACTCACTCCACCCAAAACGGTACTCCACTTGAATCAGTTACCTAGAAAGTGAAGAGATTGGGTATGAGATATGACGTGGGCGCCATATAAACCGGGACTCTATATTCTCTCTCCCCGGTTTAGGAAGAGGATGATGTAGGTTCGACTGTGCCGTCGCTATTCGTTCGTCATCCCTCCAATGCTCTAGTAGAGTGTATAGATTGACCAGAGTACGAAATGTGCTGATCGACGAGATGGTCTAATCGTAAATAATGAAATGTCTGTAATGGAAATGAGAATTGTACTAAAAGATCGGACAGTACGCGGGCAACGTACTGTGCAGATGGAACGGCTTGTACCAGAAGAGTGTACACTGTGCGTGAAGTTGGAGGTTTAAGGTGCAAAGGGTACAAAGGGTACAAAGTAGTAAGCCTGCATACGGTAGGAAATTCTACCTCACAAAAGAAGCAGACTATAGGGAAGGAGTAGAGTTGTACGAAACGGGAGAATTAGATTGAATTATGGTTGCTTTATAGGAGGGTTGATGGTACCGAAGGGCATAGTGGACGAAAGGTTTAGACTAATCAATGGGCCGACCTATACCGCCGATAACGAATGTAGGCGCGGAAGGGCGTCATTAAGAGACGTCCTAACTGCGAAAATACGAGACCCCTCGAAGAATTGAGAAGGAGTGACTCATGACACAGGGAAGGTGGGGAGCGGCTATCGCGGTATTCAGACCAATGAAGGTATTGTAAGCACCTTCCTCCTAGAGAAGGAGTGGCCCCGTATAGAATAAAAAGATTATATGGGAGCAGTGCATTACACTCTTCGAGTGGGCTTATAAGGGAGGAGTGCACGGTATAACTTTTGATAGAGTGGATTCAATCGTGACTGTACGAAATGACTACACTATACGACATAAGCAGACTGTATAGTACAAATATACTTGGACTGTCGGAGATGATCAGATGGTACAAATGAATAGACCGTGCAAAACCACGAAACTGGAATACGAATGGATACATCATACAAAATGTGAGCACTATGAACATGGGTCCACTGTGCCGGGTTGCTTGACTGTACTGTCCAAAATGGCTGGGCCGTACGAAATGTCTGGATCATGCCGTTCGTATGAAATGTCTTAATCGTGCAAATATCTAGATCATCCGAAATGTCTAGAATATCAGAAATGTCTAGACTATAAGAACTATCTAGACTACAGTATATGAAAAAGGTAGAGTATAAGAAATATCTAGACTATAAGAAATGTCTAAACTACAGGAAATTTCTAAATTATACCATGGTAAAGTGAGGGAAGGGTACGCGAAGACCTGTTTGCTTACACAAGGCTGAACCGTGTAGGTAACTGAGAAACCTGAGTACCTTTGAAACACGAGAGCTGGGTACTGAGTGAACAGCAAATGTAAAGCAATTAAGGACTGCTGATGGCGATAGGCGAAATGAAGCTGTTGTTCTTGTTCGAAGCGGCAATCTTGCTTCCCAGCGTTGTAGAACAAAGATACTCTTACTGGAACATTCTATCCACTTTTTGATGTTTTTATTTTCCTCAAGAGTCGTTAGATAGTCCTAAGGTCTACTCTCTTAATAGGATGTAATGGGTCACCATTAGGAGCAATCTCTTCCGAAAGATTAAGATTCAGTTCGCCTTGAACATGTGTCAATGGATTGGGTATAGGCAGGACGGAGCCGCTCGAAATATCGTCATTATTAACTTGAGAACTGTACGATACTTCCCGAAATCTGGTGTCGTATCTGCATATATCAGAACGAGAAGGTAGAAATGGAGACATCTTTCGTCTTCATCTCGTCATTTTCAGGTTTTTATCGTTCAATCTAGCCTCTCCCATCTGTAAATCATTACTTCTTAGGTTCTGCCTTCTCGAAACCGTTAACTGTCTTACTGGAGGCATTCTTTACGGCCTCCCGTGACAATTGCGTGTACAGTCGTAGCCGGACGAAAAGTGTGGTTGAATGCTGTTTTCAAAAGTCATCATTTCTCTCCACATTCTGCAAAGAAGATTCGTGGCTGAAAATTGGCATTGGGTTACTGAATGAGGTAGGGCACGAGATCACGGGAAGTCGCCGAAATGGTTACGTGCCGTGTCTGGTGTGGGATAATGTGCCGTGTCTATATTGCCTTTAGTATACCTAGTATCTGATTAGTGGTAATAACACTATTGCTTTAGGAAGTTGAGATATTCACCAGAATCTGAGTTACTTTTCAGGAACCTGTCGATTTGCAATGTCAATTTGCAGTTGAAACCTGTTGGAGTTGAGTTTACTCAGAAAGCTCTGTGCATCCGAAACGCCGCGATTCGATAGGAGAAGAAGCAACGCAGATCTCGAATTGCATACTCAGCTTATTCGATTCTCAACACTGGCGGACAATTGTGTAACGCAGAAACGAGGTGTTGTAATTGTTTGTTGCATGCAACGGACGCGTGCATGCGGCACGCATTAGGCGTGATCCTTGGGGATTCTCTCCGGACAGCTGCGGTTGGTCTGAGCACATGTGCTGAAGAACGCAGTCACTAATCCCAACCCAGTAGCTGCTTGGTGTTCAAATCCTCATGGAATTCCGATGGAATGCGATGCGTGGGGTATTTGCAATGACCTGTACGATCTTTTCGCCTCGCGTGAGAAAAGGAAGGCATCGATAGCTTCCGCAGCAGGAACAGACCCGAAACAGAGGAAAGGTATGGAACAAATGACGCACAATTCATCGAAAAGATATCCCAATAAAGAATCTCCGATTTGAAAACGAGGCCGCACACCCCCTCAATTGAACCGATAGCTGTGGTAATGTATGGTCAGGTAGACCGCCTGTTGGTGAATTCTTCTCATCGTCGCTGCTCTTGACCCCTAAGTGGAAATACTTGTCCTTGTATGTTCGAACTGTAGAACTAAAAATCACCCATTACCATGTTGGTGCAAGGTATACGATCAGCTCGCTTGCAACCCCCGCCGCCAATAGAGGTAAATTGACCCAACCGAACGGTAACCAAAAGAAGATTCACGGGTGGTGTAACAAGTGCGAAATATGTTGAAATCTCGATCTACTAATCCGAAGTGTCGGGATGCGCGTAGCCCTTAGTGAATCCTCTCCCAGGTAAACAACATACAATACAGTATCTTCCCTGGTGACCGTAGTACAGGCTAAATAACGCCTCAGATTCCAAGACTACGGACTGGGTGAACCGTCGGTGTCGGCGTCTGTGTCGACGCCTATTATCGGAATCAAATAGGCAAGAACGGAGTCTGCGGGTCGAGAATACGGAAGAGAGTAGATTGTGGCTGCTCAGCTTGCCGTCTGTTTACTTGTATTATCGGTCTTTTGATATGAGGATGTTGTAATTGACCAGTTTAAAAAAAGGAGAGTGATAGTACGGCGGCAGGGCTGAAGATATTACCTGGTTCGTGCCATCTTGAGATATCATTTACCTCTTGGTTTATTAACGCAACGAGCGGGATGATGCTTCGTGAGAACTTTCTCGTTAATCCAAGGTCATGATACGCTGAAGGTGTGAAACGGAACAGGGAATATTTGATTTATAGTGAGTGTCTGGAAATAAAGAAGAGATGAACGATAACCTGTTGCCTGCAATGTTCAGCTTCACTTTCATAGCTGCTGTGCCTGTAAGGCTGGAATATGCAGTAATCATTCGTTTATTCCGTCAAATGTGAGTTTGCGTTACCGGTTCTGCATCAGCTCTCATGCTCAAGCGAAAATGAGATATGTGGTGACTGCGAGCGTGGGGAGTTCTGCGTGTGAGAAGATTATTGAAACAATCTACATACCATACCTTACTCCGCAAATGAAGCAGCCCTGTTACCTGTAAGCGCTCACGTGCGGGAAGTCGTTGTTCTTGTCCCTTTTTCCCTTGTTGTGGTTGGATCCACCAAATTTGTTCTAGAAGATGCCCATGTAATACCGAACTGCCGGTCATTTTACAGGCCCAATTTTCATCGAGGGCTGACGGGAGTGGAGCAGCCTCGTAAGGAAATTTGATGACGAGCTGACGGACCGAGAGCAATAAGAACAAATCCACCATAAAGCTGTGTACGATTTTGTAAGGGCCATATGAAAGGCAGTCTCAGGTTGAGACTTTTGATTTCTGTCATATACTAGCGTATTTAATAGCTCGATACCGAGATCTGGTAAGGATCTCTTTGAAACTCGCTGTCAAGGAGGTTGGAGACGGCCCGAGACAGAAGCTTGACGATTTACAGCGGGTTGTCGGGAGGTATTGATCAAAAGCTCCAGGCGTTGCGCGTTGGGAGCCCATGAACCCGGTTCGTTATAGAGCACATAATAGTTAACAAATTGCTATTACTTTATCGCCTACCTTCGGGCGTTGTGGTGGCGATAGCCTTTATTGGGGCAACGTAGACGTTTCGACCACACAGTATCCACATATACTGTACCTTCACTGTACGGACTTACATATCCTGTGCTGGGCTGGCTAACAATGACCGGAAATTGAACTCGCAAGTCGACCTCATGTGTGGGCAGTCTGTCCACGTCAACGGAAAAGAGAACTGTGGGTCTTATACTTGAGTTTGCTCTCTGTAGTCTGGAGACGCAGAGAAGGGATTTCTCGTACAGTAGACTGTGCGGCTCCTTGTGGGGAATTCGCAGCCGCTACGGGTCTGCATTTTGTTGGCTTCATGGCTTGCCAAAGTCCCGGACTCTTTTCAGTCGTGGCTTGGTTTGCGCTCGTGACGACAAGACTTGAGGCGTCAGAGTTTTGGGAAACGGGAGCGCCACGTTCATGAGTTGTTGTTTCATGATTGCCGGGTAAGCTACCTAGGGTTTCGCGTTCAGGGTATTCACTACTATTATTCAGGCTCTTCTTAGGTATAGGCTCGTAACCTTTTTCAGAAGTTGCCGACTTTGAGTGATGGTCAAGAACTGGAGAGGATACATCTGTTGCTTGAAGTGTACTGCAGAAATTAGAATGAAGTCGCTCCCATTGACTGCTCATATCTGGCTCGCGTGCACGATTCACACAACAATCTATCTTACGTACAGAGCACTTCTATTGTACTGGTTAGTAGCTTTCGTATGATGAGAAAGGGAAGTAGGAATCATAGCCAGTTGAAACCTTGCAACCGATCGGTGGACGTTAAAAAAAAATAAAAAAAAATAAAAAATGGAAGGATTCTTGTCAGTATCGCATTCTCCGTACCTGCGCATGTATGAGGAGTGGAAACCATACCTTACTGTACTCCGTACATCAAGACTTCATCAGCAGCGTACAGTACAGGTAAGTAATATGAGGTGAGACTAACACGTGGTGCGGATAGGCTCTAGCGTCGAGAAGTAGATACAGACTAAGCAAGCACTAAAGCACAAATAGTAAGGTAAGGTAAGGAAGCGGAGAAACTGACCGTAACCTCCACTAAGTCCACTTAGGATGTAAAGAATAGGGGACTCAAAACTCAAAGATTGATACAGCTTACAGTAAGTTTCATCCTCGTGTTTACTAGACCTTAAAGTTCGCTTGTTGTCATCATTCATCAACAACAACAACAACGATACGAGAGTAAAGGGCTTCTGTAGGATGCGAATGCCGGTTTGATGATAGGAATAAACTTAGGACAGCGGCGTATCCAGGATTTGCAGGGCGCTGATGACAAGGTAAAACGAGCAAAAGGGACCGAGCTTGTCTTGGGTGCAGTGTATGACTCTGGCGTGTCTTGCTCGTCTGGCTTTCTCAAAAAGAAAGTATCCCTTTGCATCGGTGCATATTATTCGTTCAGCACGTCGGGATCGTTGGCTGAGAGATGATAAAAGTAATCTTATTGGTTATCAACTCTTTGACCCGCTGCGCATCTGACGCATGGATTCCTCGTGCTTTTGCCTCGTGGATCCCCTGCAAAAGGTCGCCTTGTTAAGCCGTGCCAGCTTTAAGAGTTTACCCCAAAATAATCGCTTTGAGTGTTTTGAGGATCTGAGGATTTTTGGGAAGTCTTGAGGTTGCCTATCGGGCCTTGCCTTTTCATATTAGTAGTAGTTAGCACCCAAAGTTCACCCAAGCTGCTGCTCCACCAGATTATTGTTCCTTAGTCTATTACAAAGAAACAGTCCAGGACTCCAGGACTCCAGGACTCTAGGACCAGCAGTCCAGCAGTCCAGCAGTCCAGCACACCGTCTCGTCGACAGGGGGAGACTTTTGGAACTTTTGGCTTGCACTCCTTTCGCGCTCTTATTACTACATTTCGTACTAGTTCCAGCCCTAACCTACTTTTTACTAAACTGAGTTTAAAGTCCCTTGAGCCTTGAGAGGAGAAGAAAGCCGATGCGATTTCTAGCTGCCTGAAAGTTCCTGAACTTCTCTCATCTATCTCGACAACTAACTTTCTTGAACTCCTCTCTCTCTCTTCTCAATTATCTGCTTGCATCGCTGTCCCATATACGATATCCGGAATTGTTTACATACATCTATCTTTAATCTAATCTTCGGCATCCCTTGGGCCTTGGGTCGAACAACCGGTGACACTGCCTACACACTTCCCCCCCCCCGGAGTTTTACCCAATAATCAGGCCCGCTTCACCTTCACGTTCCACCAATTCCATCTTTTACCTGCGAGGGTCAAGAGGCAAAAAGTTTATAGAAACTCTCGAACTGTCGTCTCCTCACCAAAAGCGATTCGATGGTTTGCCGTTCGATAACCCATTTGGCTTGAGGAACAAACTATTTCTTGTTCGTGCTCCCTATAATGGGTAATTCCAATGGGAAGCCAGTGGTCTTTACCGACGAAGGTTTGTCCCATACCCCCTCCCTATCCAAAACAATCCCATCGTATCTGTACACAGGCGGCTTCAGAAATGGCTCCCGAGCACCTTTGGAGTTGGCCTCGACAACAAAACTCGCATACAGCTTCCTTCCGGGCAAAAGATGGAACAATTCAACTGACCAAGTTACGGAGTAGTAAATCTGAACCACTTTCGCCTGCTACGAGTTGTCGGCAAGGGCGCCTTTGGGAAGGTGCGAATCGTAGAGCGGAAAGATACTGGCCTCACATTCGCTCTGAAGTACATACGGAAAGATGAAGGTTAGTCTACTCCGTTAGGCCTTCAACACACATATCTCTGCCGTCCTGCAATACTGATGCGGTGTAACAGTTGTACGCTCAGAAAGTGTGCGTAATATTATACGAGAAAGACGGATGCTGGAACACCTGAACCATCCGTTTCTTTGCAATTTACGGTACAGCTTCCAGGACATCGAATACCTCTACATCGTTGTCGACCTCATGAATGGCGGCGATCTCCGTTTCCACATATCTAGAAAAACTTTCACGGAAGACGCAGTGCGCTTTTGGATAGCGGAACTGGGTTGCGCTTTACGCTACATACATAAACAAGGCATCGTGCATCGAGATGTCAAGCCGGACAACGTCTTGCTCGATTCTGATGGTCATGTGCACTTGGCGGACTTTGTAAGCGCCCCTCTCTTTGGTTCATGGAGACTAATGGTGCTGACTGCATACAGAACGTGGCGTCTGATATATCTGCCCACAAACAGTTGACCAGCAAATCAGGTACACTTGCCTATCTTGCTCCAGAGGTGTACGAGGGGAAGGGATATGGTGTGGAAGTCGATTGGTGGTCGCTTGGAGTACTCTTCTACGAATGCATTTACAACAAGGTATGTCGGACCTTAATATGCATTTCAAGTCTATACTGATTCTTGCAGCGACCGTTTGAAGCGAATTCGCATGAGGCATTAGCACAAAAGATCTTGGCAGGCGATCCGATATTCCCAGTCACTTCTCCACCTGTGACTATGCCTTGCTTACATGCAATCAGTTCGTTATTGGAGAAAGACAGAAGGAAGAGAATAGGAGCCTCTGGATTCCACACTTTTGTGGACAATCCTTTCTTCAGACCAATCAACTTCGAGGCCCTGGAACGTAAAGAGATCGAGCCAATCTTTGTGCCGTCAAGCGATAAGACCAACTTCGACGCGACGTATGATTTGGAAGAGCTATTGTTGGAAGAAGCTCCTTTGGAAGCCCGTGCACGGCGTCAAAAACCAAGAGAGCAACTTAAGGACGATGCGACAGACCAGGAAATCCGTGCGGACGAACTGCATAAGATGATCGAGACACTCTTCGAACCCTTCAATTACGAAACTGTTCAATTCCCGTCACCGATTGCTGCAGACGAGACACCAACAGCTACAACAAGCACGTCCCCAACTTCTGAATGGCCTGAATCGAACAGATCGGACGAGCCAGAAAACCTACGGGTGGTCTCCGGAGGACAATCCAGGAGCACAACACACTCACCAAACGGCAGTCCTCCCCTTCCTACATCATCTTTGGCTATGTCTGCGGCTGGACCTGATGGTGCGTCAGTTCAGCGCAATGGTGAGGATTACTTCGATGCTAGTGCGACATCCGCATCGCCACCGTCATTTTCCCGGCCCATTCATCGCCAAAGGGGAAGTACGCGTAGTACTAGCATGGGTGGTGGTGTGCAAGTTGTGCTGAACGAGACCGGAGCTTGGACCGACATGGCAAACCCTACTAAGATTGTTGATGATGAGAAGAATCTCGCAGCAGCAGCAGCAGCAGGCAAGCCCAACGGCATGTTAGGCTTTTTAAGTAGGAAGAAAGGAAGAGATAGGAGTCCAAAGGCGAAAGAAAGAGGTGTGTTAGGGAAAGAAGGAGCAAGAGTCGTCATCAGCAGCTCGTGAGTGCAGTTTTCACTTCTCGAAAACTACAGAATCAATAAAAGATTCAATATTCGTTTGGTGAAAGGAAAGAAAATCAAGAACGGGCGAGAAGATGAGCGGCCCCATCTCAAGTGCGCCAGTGTCCAGACAGGAAACCGATGTCGCAGCTATCTGTGAAATCGTTTGTGATTCCGCCGTCCGCCGCGTCTCTACGTTCATTTCGTTACTTGTTTGATATCTTTCTCTCACCGACAGATTGCATACTTTCATTTTTAGCATCCTCTTCTTGATTTCCTTAATCTCTTCGATATCTGGAACCGGCATCTGACAATACATTCAAGGGAAAGAACTCGAAGGGATAAGCCGAAGTCTGCGCGCTCTAGCTCAAAATCAACATCTGGACGGCAAAAGTCGAACAAAAGCAAATCGTACAAGACCGAACCCGGGACCAAACCAGCGTCATGACTATCGCCCATGGGAGTTTTCAGATTGTCTCGCCGACGGAAACTCAGGACTACATGAGATAAGGCCGTTGCAGATGAACTTAGAAACTCTCAGCACCAGAAACGGTCGACCCCTTGTGACTGGCCTATCCAGCAGCACTTTATCATTTTTCATGTACATTCGTTGCATTCGCGTTTCTTCATTTTGTTTCGCTTTCTTTCCCGAATATCACACTCGGAAAGGTTTGGAATCTGGTTTTTATCGTTCTCGGGGATGTTACATTGCCATTGCATTGGAAAGTTGTAATTTAAAGCATGATGATTTTCTGTATGAGTGCCAATTTTGGCGCTTTAGCGGGAGTTATGGAGTTCCACCCGAGCACCTTTTATCCACGAGGAAGGCCTGGAGGCATACTTGGTTTGGCTTTTTTCAGTCAGTTTTGGATAAGCGTGTCGGGGGTTGAGAGGAAGAATGAGATGAAGCCAGGATTTTTGACGAACAGAAAGAATGCAACTGCAAATTGGGCGGCACATCTTCCATCTACTTTTTGAGGCATTTCGGGTCGCCGGGTTAAGGAATTATCAGGGGGAGACTTTTGTACATAATACTCCCTTGCGGCTTCAGTGCTGTGAAGGGAAAGAGATTGGGAATAGAGAATGCGAACAACTCGACTTTAGATATCAGGTGGTCGTTCCCCGTTCTGTTTCATCCTTTCCATAGGTATCTTTCCTACCCCCTACACTCCTGCTTTCCTAATCCTACCTCGATCCTCTCTCCCAGCGCTCCTTCCCTCTCCTAAGGAACGATTAACAACAACACCTCATCGGATATGCCGTACAAAAACGTCTGGAAACCACCTAACACTACGGTAACCTGCCCGTGAACACGTGGTCAATCTGGAGAGCGGCTCTTTGATTTCATACACGTTTGTATGGTTTCATAATAGCATGTGATCACTGCGAAAAGCGACGCAAGGTAGTACTTTGTTTTTTTGGGATTCAATATTTGTTTGTGTACTATCTTTCTCCGGAGATGGAGGCGCCAAATTATCGGGTACGAAGGCGAACAAACGATTGTAATGAGTTATTGTTCATTCTACCTACCTGCACGATCATCATTGCTGAGCAGCGGAAATCTAATAATCAGACGATGTTATGCGTGTCTTGAAAACGCCTTCCCTGCTCGCCGTTATGAAGTAAGAAAAAGAGAGGAGATCAAACCCCCTATCCAAGCGTCCCGTCCAGTCCCACGAAACTCGATCTCAAAAATCAATCCCACCACTCCATTGCCCGAATCATCAATCAATCAATCATGAATATCTCCTGGTCTGAAACTCCACGTGTATGTCAAATTCAACGGGAGCCCTGAACTCCGAAACCGGGATGAGGATATGATGCCAATCTAAAGCGCGCACTTGGGGAAGGTAATGCCATGCGTTGAAAACATGTTGAGGTATAGGCTATAGTTCGTCCATGTTACCGGCAGGTTCCTCGTCGTCACCGCTCTCATAACTGCCAACAGAGCTCATTTCGTCGTCGACTTCGCTGTCGTCCGAAGCTTCTTCAACTGCTTCTTTCGAGGCGTATTTGAGGACGTACTCTGTGGAACACATTGACAATGAGTCCCATATTTCCGAGCGATTTAGGCATACTCTTTGTGTAATAGGGGACTACGGACAAAGGATTGGGAGATGTGAGGAACGACTTACCTTTGACTTTAATATCATAGCTCTTACTATCCCTCATCAATAGCGCAGCAGCTTCACCGTTCAAAGGATCAGTAGGATTCGGATACCGTAGCAGCTGTGGTAGGAAAACCTCGAAGATGTTGATGAGGGCATACATAGGAGACCATGTCTGATTGATCACGTCCAAGCAAACCGACCCGGAACTGAAATGGTGTGAGTCAATGATGCAAATCATCACAGGGTATAGCATGGAACATGTGATAATGTTCAGTATAGGGAAAAGGTTGCGTGAGCGGGAATACTGACAGTTCATCGATGTTGGGGTGGAAAATGCGGTTTACGAAACCAATACTCGGGCTCTTGTAGGGATATTGATCGGGAAGCTCTACGTGAATTTTCCATAGACCGCCAGAAAAGGGGGCTATACAGTAAGTTCAGGCTTACAACATGGAGACATTATGGCGGGGAACACGTACTCTCCTCGGGACCCTTGAAGCGAACATAGAATTCTTGCCTAAAATATATTAGATATCAGGTCGGGACATTGTTATATCACAAAATTGGGAGAAATAGACGAACACTATACTGTGTCAATAAATGGGTACCATGGTGGTTGATCTAACACGAGCTTACTATTATCATTCACAAGTGTAACTTCATAATCACTCATCAACCTAACATTCGCGAGTTATCAGTATCCATTTGAAACTTAGAACTTTTCTTGCCGCAATATGACGCATGAGGGCGAGTGTGCATACATCCTGTGCTCTTGTCAGCAATGGTCCTTGCGTTGTCTGGACCAACAAAGCTTACTTCATGACCTAAACGCACAGCAAAACGCATCCCGTCAGCTTAGAGTCCAGAGGCAAATATCCAAACAGAAGAATAGTGCGCGACCTACATCCGTCTCAATTCTGCGCTTGGGACTACTCATGGTGACGGCTTAAGCTAAAACAGTGCCGCGACGAGGACGTATGATGAGGTGATAAGGTGCGTTCGGGCGAGGAGAGGTTGAAGGACGAGGTAGCGGACGCTGGTGGAAAAAGGGTTGTAGAAAGAGTGTCTTGATAGGTAGATAGCTATGTGAAACGGACTTCTACTCCGAATCCGGGCTTTGTTGCGGGGACGAGGTCGAAAGCTATGGGTAAGAGTAATAATCAGTTATGATGGGTCTTTGTATGCTGTTGTTCTCAGTGTGAGAGCCGTGGGTGTGTTTGGTAACAAGTTGTAAAAGTGTTGTGAGTTGTAGGAAAGAAGAGGTAGAGGAAAGAAGGAGTGGTGGTGGTTATGTGCTCGCGGAATATGTACGTTAGGTACAAAGTCATGGATATGGGATCCAGGTCACGCAAGTCCCGCCCCGTCACCGTTCTTGGTCATGCATTATTTGCATTTGGCGGGGAAATTGGATAAGGGCCTGAATGGGAATAGTTGAGGTCTTTATCATCACGTGCAGCGGCTGTAGCCGGTTGATTTTAAAGAATCAAAGAAAAGGGATTAGAGGGAGATCAGCACGTGATCGGCTTCGGCAATCGGCGTTAGAAGGTTCCTCGGCAAGTCAAACCGGCCAGAACCGCGTCCACTTGCTTCCGTAATTTTTGCAACCAATCATATCTCACACATCATTGCCCTTTGACCGAGGCAATTTTGGTTAGCTGCCAAGGCCGTAGAAACTGCCCGCAACACCACAAAAGTGCTCCCTGTTCTCTATCTTGCGCTGTAGAAAACATCATGAACCAAACAATAAAAACGCTACTCACCGCACCGCCCCAACAAAATGGGCCCCTCTCATCCATTCTCACTCCCGGTCGCGAACTCTTCGCAAACTCGAATCTCGCAAAATTTTCAATACTTTCCAACTTTTGCGCCTTAACATGACTGCCGTAATGTCGCGGGCTGCAGTTCGTTCACTGTCATCTATACCACGCCAGACGTCCTTATTGTCATCGCATACAGTTGGAAGGTTCTTGCTTTCCCCAATAAACCAGAGCAGACATTCGTCGCATTCTCCCCTGGGTACGCCAGCTCCGCAGAGGAAGAAAGTCACGATCAATATCCTTCAGTCTATGTATCGCAAGAAGGAACCTATCACTATGATAACGGCCCACGATTTTCCAAGCGCCCATGTTGCAGACCATGCCGGAATGGACATAATACTTGTTGGAGATAGCCTGGCCATGGTAGCTCTGGGTATGGAGGACACCAGTGAGGTAATAATGGAAGAGATGTTATTACATTGTCGGTCTGTTGCAAGAGCTACCAAATCTGCCTTCATTGTATGTCTTTACGCTGTGACTACGTCGTCCTACTCTGAACTTAACTCACTTCCCACTGCAGATCGGTGACCTCCCCATGGGTACCTACGAGATCTCTCCCGAGCAAGCACTCGACTCCGCTATCCGCTTCATTAAAGAAGGCCGCGTCCACGCCGTCAAGTTGGAAGGTGGTATCGAGATGGCCCCGACAATCGCGAAGATAACCCGTGCTGGCATTCCTGTCCTTGCTCACGTCGGCCTGACCCCCCAACGGCAAAATAGTCTTGGCGGCTTCCGTGTTCAGGGCAAGTCGACCGCCTCCGCTGTGAGAGTGTTGGAAGATGCTCTTGCTGTCCAGGAAGCCGGCGCCTTCGCTACTGTAGTAGAAGCCGTGCCTGCAGAGGTTGCGTCTCTAGTCACGAAGAAGCTGAGCATTCCTACAATTGGTATTGGCGCTGGTAATGGCTGTTCCGGACAAGTCCTCGTACAAGTTGACATGTCCGGAAATTTCCCACCTGGGAGATTCTTGCCAAAGTTCGTCAAACAATATGGCAACGTCTGGGCCGAGAGCATGAGGGCTATCACGGCGTACAAGGAAGATGTTAAGTCTAGGGCGTACCCTGCACCGGAACATACATATCCTATGTCTAAAGAGGAGTTTGTAGAGTTTGAACGTTTCGTTGAGTGTAATGCTCCTGCGTGATGTTTTCGTCTGGGTGGTTATGCATTGTTGCATTATGTTGGTGATCTGTTGTTTGTTCATATACCCCGTCATTTGTTTTCCCTTTGCAATGGTCGTTGGTGGTATATTTTCTTTGATTAAGGAACGCATGGCCAGGGAGTTCGGATTAGAATAGGTTAGACTCTAGATCGTCATTAGCATTACCGTTCTCGTCACAATATATCATTGATATTCATAACAACCCACATCCGCTCTTCATACAATATCCTTCACATTTCACCGGTTGTTTACTCTTGTAGTGCCACTAATATACCAAAATAATCCCCAAACTGCTCACCCAAACGACGGCGTGACCGAGTATCCTACTACCAACTCATCTTTCGTCTTAAAGCACTAAACTTCGTCAGCATCAACCCTTTTGTCTGACCATCACCTCCTTCCCGTCTCGAAAATTCCCACCCATCTCCATCGAATTCCATTAAGGCTGAATCTCTCCCGACTCACATCCATGAAAACGCAAAAAAAAAAAAGAACTCTCCCCTCAACTCACCTTCCATAAATTCCCTACACCTTCATCTAGCGCAGGTGCAAACACACTGCTCACGTAACAAAACACGCTCTCCCGTTCGGCAAGTCCTAGTTTCTTACGCAGGAACCGAACCACGGTCTCAAAGCGCTGATGCGCTGAGACTTTGAAAACGCGTTGTCGTAAATGGGGCGCGGAGCCTACTGGCTGGAAACGAATAGTCACTGTGATGTGGTAAGTATATCGGGCCGAGAATTGAAGTCAAAAGAGAGGAAGAAGAGAAATATTCTAGTCAGGCTTTATTACGAAGCGAGATAAGGTAAAGGATATTGCAAAAGGGTACTTCAAGTTAGAAAGAGATGAGCCTTAAGGTTATGGTAATAGACGTCACAAACCTTTCTCAACTCCCACATCCCCCGCCTTCTCCAGCGCTGCTGCCGCATCTCTCGGCAGCGCTGTTAAGGTGACAGATGCGGCGAGCGTGAGCGGTGCATCAGTCGTGTCGTCCGAGTCTGGGATGGGCGTTGCGGTGGACTCTGCGGTCGAGGGTGAGGGTTGGCGGGGAGGGGATGGGAATGGGGAGGCCATAGTTTGGATTTGATGTGGTGGGTTATTGGGAGAAGCTGTGGAGAGGATGTTCTATTCCCTCTTTTATTAGGAAGAAACAACTTTTGGTCAAGGTTGAGGATGTTTCCATATTTGTTTGGAGGGGTCGATGGGAGCAGTTGCCATGGTGGGGTTTCGTGTTTCATAAGGCTGAAACTGTATTTGGACCTCGACGAGATGAGATGGTAGGGTAGATGCTTTCTCACAATCCTTGGAACAAGGGATAGCTAACTAGAGAAGGAGACTGTAAATCACTTTTATTCTTGTGACGTCATCGTGAATCATAATCTAGATATTTTACTTTTCTTTCATCTGATATTTGAAAATGCTAATAAGAATACGGTCCTGCTAATTTGAACTCTAAGATGAGGGCTATCAGAAACATCAAAAGATGCCTGTCCTGTGCTCATCAATCGCCCCCCAAAATGATATGTTTAACACCTACGAGGACACAAGCTCCCAAAACGTCCATAGTATATACAAGGAAAAGCTACCGTCCCGCCATAATCATAACCATCAGCCATGTACAACAAAACATGCTCAGATGAGCCATGCAAGCGCGCCAGTTAAATGCTAAGTAATTAGACAGCTGCTGAAATGCAGTGCTAGGGTATTCGCGGCCATAGGCGGGAATGCCATTGAAGAAGAGAAGAAGATGCGGAAAGGAGTTGAAAATGGTGAGGAAAAGGGGTAGTCTGTGTCATTCACCTTAACGGTGATATAAATGACTGATTGATTTTTAGCCTACCATACCAGCTTATATAAGCTTTAAGTGACGGAAGTCAACGAACTTCCTTAAGAGGGCGGTCAAGTTGACACAACAACTCATCCAGCTCTGCCCAGTTTTGAGGCGTTAAGGCAAACTTGCGATGCTTGCGAGAGACGACATGCTATGAATCTGTTAGAGAAGCACTATGTGAGAGTTGGAGTTAGATTAACAAACCTCATCGAAATCATTGAATTTCTCCCTGCAATTCTCGCAATAGCCGGGTTTTGATTCCTTCTCCGCGGCCTTCTTCTTCTTGAGAAGCAAAGCCCTCCTACGAGCGTTCTCCTCGTCCTCCTCTGGTGACACCTCTTCACGAATATGGGCAAGATTGTCCTGACCTTTGCGTCTGGCAACTCTAGGTGCCACGACATGTTCATTATTTATGGCATTTCTCAAGTCGTTCATGTAAGATGAGGGAATGCTGTTATTCGAGGGGACACTGTTCTTCTCCAGGACCTTCCTCTTCAACTGGTGAACTTCTTTACTCGTACCTGCTTTGGCACCCGGAGCAGCAGCGGTTGAAGAAATCATCTGAGATTTTATGGCTGAAGTGATGTTTGATGGCTGTACACCAGAAGCTACTGGCTCACCCATTGCAAATCTAGGGATTGGACGCCTGGTCGCTTGTGAACTATCGAAGAGGTTGGGTATACTGTCTGGGTTCGTTCTCTTCGCAGGAATAATCTTGGGAGGGTCCAATGGCTTTGAAATACAGATGCCTAGGCTTTCAGCAGTCTGGGGTCTTCTAGCGACATTGTTGTTTTCGGCTAGGACTCTTTTTCCTGAAACATTGACTGGAACATGTTGTTGTGATGCTTCCATTGCTGCTGCTGCTGCAGCGGCACGCGTCCGTGGTGGGGCCGTTTGGCCCCTTTCTCTTTGCGCGAATCGTTCTTTTTGTAGCTCCTGCTGTTGTTGGTAGCGTTTTAATGCAGCTGGATCATCAACAAAAGGGCATCTGCCGGGTGCTGAGTATTTGAACTGCGGCCATTTACCGTCTTCCTTCGATGTCTGAGCATACTCTCTTACCATGACCGGGCGTGTTTGTTCGTCCATGTCATGAATATAAACATAGAATCCTCGAAATTGGACCATTTCCTTTGTCGCAACCGCGAGATCACGGTCGGAAGGACCATGCATCTTTTCATTTTGTAAAAGCTGGGAGAGGTCGGCATCTCGTCCACCCTTCGTGGGAATAGCCACCACGGCATGGCTTCGTGTGTTGTGAAGATGCCTAGGTTGTTCCCCAGTTTCCGTATTAAACATTGTATTCATCATACGTTGAACCTTCTCCAACGTCCAAATCTTCATACCCATCTCCCTCGCCTTGTGTAGGATATCTGCATTACTATTTTGGTGTCTACGCAAGTCTACATCCGCTAGGACTTGGGTCTTCCTCTGCATCGGTGGTTCCAAAGCAAAGCGTGCTTTTGGTTGAAGAGTCTGTTGTTGAGCGGCATCAGTGGAGCGTTCCAGAAGCGATGGGTTAATTGTTCTGATCGGTACATTGGTCTCATGCTGTTTGGTGGAAATAGGAGCTTGTTGAGTCTCCGTTGCGGTCGTGATCTCATTTTCTGCAGGAATTTGTCTGGTGGTGACGACATGAGTAACGCTCTTGGAGAAGAACTTCTCTTCGCACTGGAAAGAAGTTGTTAGGACACTATATCTGCTTAATATTGAGGTCGTGTAAAACTACTTACCGCGCCCAGCATCTGAACCTGACGAGAAACCTTGACACGAACATCTTCGGGTGTATGCTCGAAATAAAACACAAATGTGGGGAAGACTTTACGATAATGCCTTTGCCATTGTCGTATAGTTTCCAGATTCTCAGCAGTCGCCTTCTGTGACCGATCTACCGTCTTCTTCGTGTCTCTTGCAGCCTCGAGCTTCCTCTGAAAGGCATTTGGAGGGTTGAGAGCAGCTTTTCTTAGATTGAGTCCACGACGTGCTTCGGCATCATCAACCTCAACCATCTGTCTCTTAGCTGGCGGCGGTTGGCCATAACTAAGGTCCCGTAGATCGCTCGCGTGTGACCGTGCTCGTTTCGTAGCGGCTGTTGCAACGGCTCGTAATGGCGAGTTCGCTGCATTTGGGTTATTCGCCAGTGGCACCCTTCGATTCGTCATGGTGTGTGGGAACTGAGGTGAGGGAGGAATAGAGACTGCTGCCATAGATCAAGAAATAAGAGCAGAGCTTGCCTGCTATATAAGGGAGCGGGGGTTCACGCAGCCAGTACGCGACTTGCAACACGTGCAAGCTGTACTACTAGAGGGTTGAGAACATCATAAACGCTCTCAAAAAGCAATTGAGGTGAAGAAGAGCATGACTCCAGATTGGTCAGGGGAAAGACAGTTGATGGTGAATTATGTTGGTAAGTAGAGGTTGAGGATTGTGTATATCCATGGTATGTTATGCGTCTGTGCGTAGGTCGCGCTAGGGAAGGAAGAGAATCCCGTGCTTTCCATGGCAACATACTTTGCATGCACCAACAGAAAACAGAAAACAGACTACATCAGTCCCAGTGACACAAAATCCCGATTTTAATCAAGGATGTGGGAATTTAGAGAATTAATTAGAGATTTACTTTTGTCGGTGAATGCTTTAAATTTATATCCTCATTTCACGAGATTCGAAGCGCGACTTTACGCGTTAACAGCGAACATCTTCAATAGAACAGAGTTGATCGAACGATTGTGCAAATCCTTATAACCCCGAATCACTTCAAATAATCATTGAGGGCATATCTACTGCTCTGTCACGACCTCCGTTTCTTGTTAATAAACTATGAAGTAGGCCATTAAACTCGAACCATCAAAAGACTTCCATGTCGATTCAGTCAAGTCGCAACGGTCGGTCTCCAGCCTTACGTACCCATCTTCTCGACTCTCCTGTATAATATAGTAAGGGGCTTCTTAAAACATTTGGTGCGCCTTACCTAAGTGAAAATTGATAGCTTATTTTTACAACGAGAAGTCTCCGTAAGATTTGACTTTTCCGTACAGTAGCCTCGGAGACAGCTTAACAAATTACCTTATCGTACAGTATTTAGGTACTACCCTAAAGGGAAGGGATAGTCTGCACTATTCCAACTGACGGGGCACATTCTATCTAGATCGTGGAAACACTCCACTCGAGCCCAGAAATTAATTCAATGAAATAGACCATAACCATTAGAGTTACCAATGTATGCTCTGATTGTGCATCTTTAGTCTACAGTACTTTTTGACCTAGACTTATCAGCTCTATGGGCAGGTCGAAGCATTACACATCTGGTAGCCCTCTTAACGTAGTATAAGACCGAGGACGGTAGACTGAGATAACTCAATAGATGTAAATAAGGAGGTCGCATATACGTGAAGTAGTGAGAGTTCGGAGAGTAAGCCCCGCGAAGCTTTTACGTAGAGTGTTATACTTATCCTAATATCACGCGTAGGTGGTCTTAGAAAACGATTGCACCACCTTACCAGAATAATGTCAGTAACCTGAACAGAAGGCTAACGGGAAGCGGCCATACCGTCAACTACAAGATCAGCACCATTGATAAAGCTGCCTGCTCCTGAGCACAGCAGTATAAGAGGACCTGCAAGCTCTTGAGGATAACCCATTCGCCCCATAGGATTTCGAGAAGCCCATATATTTCTTGCTCGTTCGAGACCCTGACCTTCATTCAAGACCGTATCCATGTATCCAGGACTTAGACTGTTCACTCGTATACCGTATCTTGCCCATTCTGCGGCGAGACTTGACTTCATTTGCAGTATAGCTGCCTTCGACGTATTATACGCAACTTGTGGCTGAGGAAAATTCACCCTATGTGCGGATATAGCTTTTTCATTGTAAGTTCCTAGCAAGCTGTAAGTGTCTTTTAGACCTTGACGTACATGCAATGAAAACTATGGCTCCCCCGTTTCCTTGAGCTATCATTTCTCTGGTATACTGTCAGCATATACGCAAAGTAGAGACAATAGGACCAATAAATTTACTTTGCTGCAGCTTGGGCACTGAAAAAACTACCGTTGAGATTGATATCGAGCGTTCTTTTCCATTCCGAAGGATGCATTTCTGTTGCATGTGTACAACCTACTACTCCAGCAAAACAACATAACATATCAATGCTCCCTAACTCTTCCTTTACTGATCTCATAGCAACATTAACATCCTCGGGACTGGTAACGTTGACCCTTCTAGTCGTGACTCTTGCACTAGGGAAGTCTTCTTGTAATTTAGAAATTGCTTCGCTAGATTGCTCTGGGCGTATATCCAGGAGAGCAAGGCCACTTAATCCATGCTCAAGCAGAGCGCGTGCATTTTCTAAGGCAAGAGTACCGGCTCCACCAGTGACTTGAAGAGATTACATCAATTTCCCTTTTTGATGTAGGGAGCTTGGGAACGAATACTCACATGCAGCGTTACCCTCGATGGCGAACCTATATTGTGCTCTTCCCTCCGCGTTTAAGTAGTGAGGAGGTGGAGCGGGTGGTCCGGTCATACTTCCCGATGAACCATCGGAAAGTCTCATCTCTGGCAATTGTCGATTGACAAGCGCATCCCGTTCCGAAATATTATCTGGCATCTTAATAATAGCGTACGGTATAACGCTACGGTACTGGACAATCGCGCAACGATGAACTTAGGACTCGATTGATGAAAGACCTTCTTTATCACTGTATTTGTTTGATCGAAAGAAGCTGATAGCTTTGAAGTTTGATTAATATCTTCTCCTACGTTATTAGAAGGAAACGGGCATTGAATGTGGGGAACTACAAGAGACAACAACTCTGGGAAAGCACCCGACGTCATCGTCAGCCATCTTCTTTAATAAGTAACGTTTCCGATGGTCTTCCCAACGCTTTGCGGAGAAGACGCTGCTCAAGTTGATATATGTCTAGACCTGGATTAGGTGGAGTAAGATCCGGAATAGTTCTCGTGAAGAAGAGCTTGAAATTCAATGTTCCCTGCCCTGGAAGTACCTCGTATGTGAAAGATGGCTAAGTATAAACCAACCTCAAGTCATATCCTAGGGTATCTGGTACATCATCTCCCCTAAGGAAGCTCTGAAGATGCCAGTAATTGACTTATGTGCACCGTTCTTCTCTAACTTTGACGAGTAAACCCCTTTTCTACACCTTCTATCGGGATGGAGTCCTCAATTTAGGGGTCAAACCACTTAGTTATGAGCCCATCATTTATTTCTGATAGAAGATTAACAAAATGTGGTAATGTCGAAAAGTTGATCTATGTCTCACATTGATAGGAGTTCCAGGTTCATGTGTGCTGTTCTGGGACGATCTTGGCAGAGCGGCACAGTCGCACATCGAGAATTTTCAGTTCAACTTTCTTCTCACGACATCTCTCGCTTTATCAGACGATATGGATTCCTTTTACTCCAACGTGACAACGTCGGATGGCAACTTCATATCCATCGCGCTGTTTTATTAGATGCACTCCCTCATATCTCTGAACCTTACATGTGCTAGAGTAAAAATCCTCTCATCTATTCTCATCCAGGTCAGTCATGAGTTCCCGCTCCTCAACCGCTGAAAACCCAAAATGATGATTTCGCTTTCCTAAATATGTTTCAACCCCATATGATCATCTGTGATTCCTCATAGCGCACGAAATCTGATGTTAAATCTGTATACAATACTCTACTCTTATCCGTCAGTTCATACGTATGCGTACGTCCAGCTCCACTAACAAACCGCGACGATAGTTTCACTCCAGGAAACGTTTAACCAATGCGTCTTCGCCGTCATGCAAGCTGTTGCTGGTAGACCGGCATCCTGCAATGCACGTTACGACTCGTGAGGACTGTGAGATATTCTGTGCCTGTACCTCAAACCCAGTAGGCGGGTTAAAGTGTGACCGAACACTAACGTACAGCAACCTTCGCGTGAAATGCAGTCAAATTGTCCTCATTAACGATTCATGCTGCGCGGTTTAATCCAACGTCACTGGAGATTAATCTTTAAGACATATTGGCGTTCCCGCTCCGAGGATGATCAGACATAATCCCCCTACGTTCAGGTTACTGACGGATGTTCCGGATTCGGTTCATGAACCTCGCCGAATTCCTATTTCTACTCCCCATCTGGATAGCCGCGATAGGGCGCTTACCCTATTTACATTCGCCTATTCCTGCATGTTTGCTTGGTAGGATTCGCATGAATCCTTCGAGTTTGAACGTCAACTGGGGCCCCCTTTCTTGAAGTCAGTCCACTGCGGTAAAAGGTTTGGTTAACGTCATATTTGTTTCTGCCCACTGGGCGAGTTTCGAGATCACTATTCCGCGCTAGCTACTCTAAACATACAGTACACTCTAGATACTCAAACATGGGTCCGTTCGTCTTGGGACTCTGTCGAGGTCTTCTCTAACCTCCAATAATGAAGTCGCAACTGAAAATGCAAATGGTATCATCGTACAAGAATGAGAATTCCTCAACATGAGTTCTTAAGCGCCGCCCAATGCCCCATTCCTTGATAACCAGAACCGCCCGCTTCATCATAAAAGGCCTCCCTTCAGTTACGCCATCCGACAAATGAAAACGGGCAGCCTGCCTAGATTTTGTACATTGACCCTAGAGATGAAAGATTGCTTCGCCCTCCCGATATAAGCGAAAGACATAAGAAATACGATTAGTGGTAGTATCCGGCCGTAGTCGAACCGGGGACTTTGATACATGTTTACTCATCTTCTCCATGCTTCAAGCAGAAAATGGTCGAAAAGAAACTGGTCCAAGTTTGAGTTGCTGGCTTTTTCTGTGGCTCTTCGAGGTTGAACTCGACCTTCTTCGAGCTGATATTTTCAGAAATGACTGAGGATTTGTACGACATCTTGGGAGTTGGCGGTTCTGCCGGTCCTTCCTCCATGTAGTTTTCCTGGATGAAATTTAGGAATGTATTCACATCGGCCATTGTGCTCATGGCTCCAAGAGAAACTCGTACGACTCCGGTTGGCTTTCCCTTCATGACTTGAGTAGGTTTGCTACAACGATGTCCAGCAGCATATGAAGCTTTCATTTCCCAAGGTCTCCAGTCGAGGTAGGTTGCAACTCCACCGGGATTACATAGGCCGCCGCTTCGTACATAGATGCCTTGGCTATCTGCGAGCTTTTCGACGTCTGTATAGCCGATCAGGGCCCCATCTGTCCGCGTAACGTTAAAAGCTATTGTAGCACTCTGGGTTTGAGAATCCCCGTAGATTGCAGCATCATCCTTGTAGACATGTACTACAGGCGAACCGTCGTAATGCTTCAAGTTAGTCACCCTCCGGTAGAGCTCTCGTGCTAAACAGGTGGTGTGCGCAGATACCTGCTTCATTGAACCGAAGAGCCGCTGGTGAACGTCGATAGCAGCATTCAGGGCAAAGATTGCATGGAACGCCGTCGTACCATCTTCGAGCTGGTCGTGGAGAGAGCTATCTTTTCTTGCATGCCAGGTATCATTGATTGACACTACCATATCCACAGTGCCACCTCCGAAATACTTACGGTGCTGGAACATATGGCTAGCACGTTTGCGGACAATCAGGGCGCCTAGATTGGGAAAGCCAAAGACCTTGTAAAAACTCATGGAGATAAAATCTGGGGCTTCTTCCTCATTGCTCAAGTCAATCGGACATGTAGTTGCCAATGCTGCAGCATCTAGAAGAGTGTACGTGTCAGGCTTCGACCGACGAATCTTGCCAGGCCTATGGTTGTTAGCATATGCATGTCAGCACACCTCCACATTTCAATACTCACCAAGACAATGGCAATCGTCGACCAGTCATATTTGATTGGCCTGGATACCCGAATAATGAGATACGCCGGCTAGGGAAACGATCTTTCTCGGCAATCCATTTCTCAACTTCGTCATCGCTCTGGAAACAGCGATGGCGACCGTTTGTTAATTCCCTCACACCCACAACACTGGTGTGCGCATCACGGTGATAGCCATACCAGAAATTCTTCGAGTTGAACAAAGAGCTCTTACTTGCATCCGCGTAATCCCGGAACGCCTCCATGACTAATTTGACGGCGGCAGAGGCATTTGCGACGAACACAAGATCGAAATGCTCAGGATCGGCATTAAAGAAGCGTAGAGTACGCTCTCGGACTTCGTCCACCTTGTGGCCAGCAAGTGCGGCGGGAGTCGAGTCTGAGTGAGGATTTCCATACAAGTTTGAAAGAAGATCGGCGGAGAAGTCGTCAACCAGAGATTTTGCGTAGAGCTGTAAGTTATTCTGATAAGCTACGTTTCCAAGGTAATTGAATTCTCAGAGCATACCGTCGTGCCTCCATGATCAAGATATGTTTTTCCTGCGATATATGGTCAGCCCCGCTCTCGCGCATGAGTGGTTTCGAAACTCACCTTTGAGCATAGGATACTCTCGCTCTCGAATTTCCTCCACATGATAGTTATATCCCTCTAGCTCGTCGACCTTGGGCTCTTCCGTCCCCGCAGAGACGTCCATAGCTATTACTGTACGCGCTGAAGATTAGCAACAGTGGAGAGTGTTAATTAAGACAAGTAAGGAGCGGATGGGTGAGGTATTTGGCAACATGTGCCCAGGGAAATAGAGCGGCAGGTGGGCAGTATCAGTTCCGGATTCAAAGGGATAGGGACCGTGGTCAGTGATGCGCCTGCTGATATATGATAAAGCAGGTACGGGCTGTAATCGAGGGTGATCAGACCTGGATTACGGGAATTTTCTATATCGGTGTGGAGAAGAACAGGCGCGTCGCACTTTCGGTCTAGCAGCCGAGAAAAGACGATATGGTGATTATTCTTGCTAAAGCGAGACCCCTGCCGCCTTTCATGCCATCTGCATTTGGAAAGCATTAGGTGAGCATGGGGGGCTTCTGATATCACATGGGTTTTATTGATATCCGTAAAGACCTCATAAGAAGCCACGGAAGTTCATCATACTCAGATGGGAAAGGGGGCAAAGCCGTTTGCATGCTTATTCTGGGTATATGGCGTTGTTTAGTGACGAGTAGTTTACTTGTGAAAAGTGCGAATCTCCTGTAAGAATGCGGGAATGATTTGCGTGGCGTAGATAATCCATGCCTTTGCATATGAACCCCGGCGATTCCCTTGCTTCAGCTTCTTTTTTGCCTGTGAATTCGAATCTGTTGGCCCTGTCATGCCTGTCTGCCCTTTCAAGGCTCAAAGGGCCCTTTTCACGCCTGTACGGTTCCTGCAAGCTAAATCCTTGCAATATGGACAGTCGGTAGCGGGAAATGGAGAGATTAGGTTCTTACCTGATCCAACATTAGCCTTCATTAGCTTCATTAGCTTCATTAGCCTTCTGCTAGTGGCACACCATCGAAGGTCGCCGACCTCAACTCTCCCTTGAATCCATGAATAGCGCTCTTTCGGGGACCTAAACTTTACTTGCCGTACCCCGGAAAAAAGAGAAAAAAGAATTGGAGAACGATGGAGATAGCCGTGATACAAAGTGACTTGACATGTTACAACCAACTGCTTACGGCTACCACTCACCCCAAAGACGACCAAGGGACCCGTTTTACCCAGCGCATCGTGATCATTTCCCCCTTATTTGACCATTTTGCGGGCGAAGTTTCAAGTAGCTGAAATCAGAATGTTGTAATTGACACCGTAATTGCCCTGCTCTCTGCAATTATTTCAGGTTTTACTGTAATAATAGTAATCATTCTCTGCGCGGGCGAGAGGCTGTGAGCGTGTGTGAGAGTCTCACCATATCGCCGGCATGCCTCTTCGAAACCCGTTGTTCTACTTCTAGAACAAATATCCCCTTTTCCCCTCCTTAATCACTGCTTCAAGGGATTAACCCACTTCCGCGGTCCCTTTTTATTGTGCATTATTTTGATACCATTATTATTTGTGCACTTCCTTTGCAAATCCCCTCCTTTTTAGTTTCCTTATCCCTTATCTCCTGAGCTACGGGTTATCAGCCCCCTCACGCCTCTGTCTCCAGCCCAATTCCTTGCGCTACATTTTACTTTAGATTTCAGTCTAGCATCTGGCTCTCTCTCTCTCTCTCTGAAACATTACGGACGTACCGAACGACCTTGACCCCTCTATCTTAATAACACCAACTACTATTAACTTAAGCAAACTCGGCTACAGTACGGGCAATACGCTACAACATCGCTAGGCCATCGCCGTTAGCCACTATCATTTTACCTCGAGATCATTCTCTAGTAGTAGTTCACCCATTTTCCGTCGTCAACCGCTTTCGACATTTAGCAGACGAAACACATAATTTTTTTTCTCTTGGGACCAGTCGTACAGGTACCTTATCTTACTTTGTACCCACCTTTAGCACAAGTACCGTACAACAACAAGGAGATTATAGAAGAAAGGGAACCCCTACCTTCTTCACTTCGCACCCTCGTTTCCCTCCTTCCGGGTCTGTTACCCTGTACCCCGCGGCTGTATGCACCTCCGATCTCCTTGGCCGTATGCCTGTAAACAATTAATTTGTCGCACAGCAGCAAGGAAGCAGTGATAAAACCTATCACCGTATCACCTCTATCTCCCCTTTGTGGCTAGCTACCGTTTGGCCGTGCCACTTATCTCTCCAACGGGTCCCACGCCTGTAAAAAAAAGTACTAATCAACATCATCGCGGCCCATCTTTATAGTTGGACTTGCGTATGCGAGAGAGAAAGCGTTGAGTCGATGAGTTGAGTTGAGTGAATGAGTATGGAAGAACAATTGTCGGCACAGGATGTCGAGAAGTACAGTGGAGAGTTCGCTCACTTAACAAACGATTGTGTCCGAAGCTTCAGTTGGGAGGGTGTCAATGCTACCGTTCAAGATCGACAGACCAAATCGCCAAAGTCAATCCTATCCGATATCAATGGCATCGTCAAAGCTGGTATGATACCTTAAACGCTCTATATTGAATTAATGGCTGACCGTATTTAACATTAGGGGAGTTACTTGCCTTGATGGGCCCAAGGTAGATAACCATCCGCACCTTCTACCTTTTGAAACTTGTATCCTAACCCATCCCCAAAGTGGCTCCGGTAAGACGACGTTGTTGAATATTCTCGCACGACGCGCACCATCCTCGGGCCTGAACGTAAAGGAAACCTTATGTGTCAACGGGACCAACGTCTCCTTGGGTCAATTTCGAAAGCTTAGCTCCTACGTCGAACAGGAGGATGCTCTGTTGGGAGCGTTGACCGTTAAGGAAACCCTTTACTTTGCAGCAAAGCTATCTTTACCTAGGTGTGTTGGCAGTCACGGGGTTCCAGATGTGTAATATTCTAATGATGCATCAGTTCCGTTGGACATCATGAGCGATTGGCAAGAATCCAGGATCTACTCGCCTCCTTTGGCCTACAGAAGCAAGCAGACACTTTGATCGGTACTCCTATTCGCAAAGGCATTAGTGGTGGTCAGAAGCGTCGAGTCAGCTGCGCAAGTCAACTTATCACAAGCCCACGGATTCTCTTTCTCGACGAACCAACAAGTGGATTGGACTCAGCCGCAAGCTATGAAGTTATATCATTTGTACGAAATATTGCAAAGAGACATAACGTAAGTTACTGTGCTCCCCGTGGCCTATTACTCATGTTAATATCCTTTTTAGCTCCTTGTTATTGCAAGTATTCATCAGCCGTCGACTGCAACGTTTGATCTATTTGATAAGCTGCTTCTACTCTCGGAAGGAAAGACCGCTTACAACGGCCCTGTTCCGAAAGTCAGAGATTATTTCGATTCTTTGGGATTCACAATGCCCCTTTACACCAATCCAGCCGAGTTTATTATCGATTTGATCAATACGGATTTTTCTAGAGACCAGGAAGTAGCTCACCAACAGTTGGATCGCATCCAAAATTCATGGAACTTGTCGGAAGCAGCCAGCTCTGTTACAAAGGAGATATCACACGCAAACTCCAGAGCTGATACCGCCTCCCAACTAGGCGGCGAGCAAGGGACCGCAAACTCGTTCACCGTATCACTAACCCTAATACATCGTTCATTCCTTAAGAGTTATCGAGATGTGGTCGCATATGGTATCCGTATAGCCATGTATATGGGTCTTGCTATCATGATGGGTACCGTTTGGTTGCGTCTCTCAACAACTCAGGACAATATACAGTCCTTCATCAACGCGATTGTAAGGTTTTAAGTCTAAATGTTGAGATTCAACGCTGACTGTTTTTTTTTTAAAAAAGTTTTTCGGTGGCGCCTTTATGTCTTTCATGGCTGTGAGTAAACTTTTCTCACCATTATTTGTATAATACTAATTTTCACATTCAGGTAGCATATATTCCTTCCTTCCTTGAGGATCGAAGCTTGTTCATCAAGGAGCGAGCAAATGGTCTCTATGGTCCTACTTCATTCATGGTTGCAAACTTCGTGACCGGCGTACCATATCTTTGTATGTTTAGCTGTTGCGGATGAATCAAGGGCATATACTAACATTTCGGTACAGTTCTCATTACAATGCTCTTTTCCATCACCGCATACTGGCTTTCGAATTTCCGATCTTCAGGGTCTGCGTTTTTTTATTGGGTCATGTGGCTTTTCCTCGACCTCCTTGCCGCCGAATCTTTGGTAGTGCTCATCTCGAGTCTTGTCCCTATTTTTGTTGTCGCCCTGGCAGCGGTAGCGTTCGCCAATGGTCTCTGGATGTGCGTTGGCGGTTTCTTAGTACAACCGCAGACACTCAACGTGTTTTGGCGGTACGTGTTCCATTATATCGACTATCAGGCCTATGTTTTCCAGGGCATGATGGTCAACGAATTCGCGGAGCGAACATACAGCTGCAGCGATGATTGCCAGTGCATGTATGTTACAGAGCTCGCGGATCACTGTCGAATTGCGGGTACAGGCGTTTTGAGGAATTACGGATACCGGACGGACAGGATTGGAGAATGGGTCGGCATTCTCATTAGCATCATTCTAGGCTATAGACTTCTAGGTCTACTAGTCTTGCACCTTCGAAGGACTTGATGTCCTAACAGCTTTTCTATCTATCTCCCTCATACAGTGTCATTTCGGTTTCTTAAAGCATATCGGTGGAAAAAGCATATTTGGCGCAACATTGCATGGAAGCATCAGTCATAGATTGTATATAATATCCCCTTTTTCGCAAAAGGTACAACAAAATCTTGTATGAAAAAGGTTTGATTACCTACTTTGGATCGACCCTTACCTTCTCCTTTCATGCAAATGCCGTTCCGGCCTCGAATCGGGCATGACTCGGGGCGTTCCCCGCAGTGTTCGGCCAAGCCGTGAAATGACGGCTTTTTGCGGGAGCTCCATCCCCCCCCCCCTCGGCCAACCTCTGCCCACTCTCCCTCTGCGGCACTTACAATCATGTAGCCATTGACATTTAGCATAGAAGCCTCAATTGTCGAGAAACGTGTCAATGTCGTTGTAAATTCTCTTAAGATATCTTCGATGCCCTTTAATTGGGCTCCTTGACCCCTTGATCATGACCGCGGCAATTCGTATAGCCCCCACGAGGGCTGCAAGAGCTCTAAACCTCCTAAGAACGGTCCAATATGCACATCCACCAAGCTGCCCGTGCCATTCTAATCCCTCACATCAACACCATCATCCGTCGTTGCTCCCCTCAACCCTCAAACATGCTCGACGTTTAGCTACGCCGGTGGACGTTTCGCAGCAGAAGGAGTATGCCTTCGAGATGGCTGCGTCGAGCATCCGGTTCGGTCCCGGATGCACGAAGGAGGTGGGTATGGATTTCAGGAACATGGGTGCGAAAAAGGTGATGGTTGTAACGGATAAGACCGTTAGAAAGCTTGATGCTATGAAGCAGGTTGTTGAGGGGTTGGAGAGGGAGGGAATTCCGTTTGAGGTTTTCGATGGTGTGAGGGTAGAGCCCAAAGACACATCGTATGTGACTAATAGAGCTCCTGGGATAATAGAGCTTCGTTTTGACTGCAATTAGGGTACGGGAAGCTATCGATGTTGCGAAGCCTTATCAACCGGATGCTTTCTTAGCGGTAGGTGGTGGGTCGGTTATTGATACCGCGAAACTCATGAATCTTTACACATGTTTTCCAGGTTCGTATCATATCCTGTGTACCGTCGAAAATAGAGTCTTATTGATTTTTTCCTGCAGATGCCGACTTCCTAGACTTCGTAAATGCACCGTTGGGGAAAGGAAACCCTATAACTAAACCCCTGAAACCCCTGATAGCCGTACCAACGACTGCTGGTACTGGATCAGAAACTACAGGTACGGCGATTTTCGACCTCGTATCAAAACGAGCGAAGACTGGTATCGCACATCGTAACCTCAAACCCACCTTAGGAATATGTGACCCGCTGAACACCCGTACCATGCCCTCTGCCGTCCACGCCTCGTCCGGCCTCGATGTCCTCTGCCACTCACTTGAATCCTGGACAGCGATTCCTTACCATGAGCGAGTTCCGCGGCCTAATAATCCGATCAATAGACCTGCGTATCAGGGAGCAAACCCGATATCAGATATTTTCTCCCTTCAGTCACTCCGTAGCACGGTCCAGTATCTCCCCAGGGCGGTAAAGGATCCAGATGACCACGAGGCTCAAAGTCAGATGCTTCTGGCCGCCACTCTTGCCGGTGTGGGTTTCGGCAATGCGGGTGTACACCTGTGTCACGGCATGAGCTACCCGATTTCCGGTCAGAACCCCGGTTACAAACACGCGGGCTACGAAGTCGACTCGCCCATCATCCCCCACGGCGTCAGCGTTGCCGTCACCGCACCCGCCGTCTTCAGGTTCACAGGAGCGTCAAATCCGGAGCGTCATCTTGCGGCCGCTGAGTGCTTCGGAGTCGACGTTAGCCAGGTGAAGAGGGAAAGCGCCGGTGAGGTCCTGAGTGAAGCACTGGCAGAGTTCCTCGTCAAGCTAGGTGATCAGCCCAGAGGTTTAAAGTATCTGGGTTTTACGAAGGATCATGTAGATGCCTTGGTGGAGGGTACGATTCCACAGAAAAGAGTTCTTATGTTGGCGCCGAGCTTGGAGTCGACCGATGTCGAGGCGGAACGGGAGCAGTTAAGGAGCTTGTTCGAGGAAGCGTTGGAGTATTAGGGGCTGAAGGATGTTTATCTTGGTGGGTAGAATCAAGTGTCGTGCCGTTGGATACGGTCCTTGTTAGCTAAGGGACTATTTTCCCAGCCGGGCCTTACCTGCCCTGCGCATGATGTCCCGAAGGACTCACCGAGTGTATGTAGTAATAAGTCACGATTTGGGCCTACAAAGCATTCGGCATTAGGGATGTCGCTCAGTCCACAAGAGATTGTAAATGTCTGCAGCGATCTCGTTGCGTAGCCAGGTATCCTGGGAGAGAATATCGGTGTCTTTATGAAGATATAACCGGGAATTATAACTGTACCTTAACCTGCTATATTCCCCTACCGCAGGTTTACGCTCCGTAGTCTCTACTGGATGTGAGTCATCATAACACAGCACAGTCTAAGCTCAAAGCATCGAATGTATACTTCCGTAGATCCAGGCGATTGATTTATTCACGAACGCCCAGCGAGCTCTCATGAATTCCCTGTTCGGGAATAGGGGAAACTCGCAACTCCGAGTACCATACAACTTGGCGCATCCAAAGCGGACAAACTAACTATCCGCTGTCCAATATGCGCAAAAAATGCGAATAGATCAAGTAGAATTCCTGCTGGTGCCTGATCTTCGTGGAAATGGAGTGAGGGCATTGCACGTGTTGCTTCTCCTATTATCCTATATAAATGGAAGATTGATTGCTTACAAATAGGAGCAGCTGCCATGCCTTTCTATGGGACGCGAAAAGCGCGACGGAGATAAGTCCTAACGTCCATTCTTTTCCAGATTGACAGATTGATCCTTTTTCTTTTCACCCTCTGGGCCAGTGTGAGATCATGGGAGGTCAGATAAGATGTCGTTAGGGCGTGTGTGTGGGCCTTAATCTTGGATTCCAATCTTTTGAGACCTGGTGGGATTCCTAGATACCTTACTTCTCTTTCACCGTCACTTCCACTACTAGTCGATTTCCATTCGAGGGCGTCGGACTCGTTTTCCGCTGTACACTTACGTAGACCTTTGGAAGAGACCTCTGTGCGCATCGCGGAATTCCTTGATGAGATGGAGAGTCGGTTCGGTTACCTGCCTGTGAGGTGCGAGGAAGGCGGTTGGGAGTGTCCACTGTGTAGTAGAAAATTTGGGCAGAGTAAGTCTTTTACGGAGTTCCACCCTCATACCGTCGCAGTCAATCTTTTCTTCTCTTCTATTATCTTCCTGTCTTTTCCTGTTTCTAGTCATAAATGCAGAAATAGAAAGATGAAGAAGTTATGCCCCGCCCATGTCAAGGCATCGCCCGGCTTACTGTAAGCTCCTCACTTGGATATCTTCGACTTGTGCTGTACAATGTAGTAAAGTCTCACGAGGAGCAAAACTTAATAGTATAGCACTATGTATACCGTAAGCGTACAGTGCCTAAGGGATGTGATGTCGACGCTTGACCAAAGGGTGGGGACAGCTCCTTCATCATACCACCTGATCAGCTCTTAATTCCGTTCAGCCTCATAAACTGTACATCAAGAAAAGGTCTGTACTAAAAAATATCTCCTAGAATCGTCCTGCGTCCGACATCTCAAACGTTGTAGCCAAAACACCGCCCCGTTACCACGCCAGAAATCATGCAAGCACTGCGCCAGTGCAAAAACTCGATGCGACTTGCAACGACCGAGTTGTGCGCGATGTATCTCAAGGAACGTCCGATGTGAATATTTACTCCCACCAGGAGGCAAACATACTCCTGAGCAATACGATAGTTCTAAGCAATATGAACCGCTACGACAACCTCCGGACCAACTTCAAAACAATCAAGACTTGAGTGACATATCGTTCAACACGACTCCCATAGACGACACCACTGTATGTCCCTTCATCGACATGATGCCAACACCTCGTACGCTCTCCCCTCCCTGCGCAACTCTCGACCCAGACCTCACCTTCAACACTCCCTCCGTGGCCGGCTATATCCCGGGTTCCACCTTCACGTTCTTACAGAACGAAATCGACGACACTCCGCCCGACTCGACCCATCAAATTATCCCGGACCATGTCTTCGACAGCATGCACGAGCGGTGGCTGATGAACTTCGTGCCCGGCCACCAAGAGCCTCGGAAGTTATCGGGCAGTCTGCACGGTATGAACCTCGTCTTCCGTATTTTTAAGACCTGGCCAAGGATGCTCGCGAGGAGGGAGCAAATTCCGCCGTTTATACATGCGAGCCAGATGACGAGCGAGGGCATGAAGTTGCCGCTGGCGAATTGCGTGAGGTTAGCGAAAATGTGGGATGGGGGCCAGGACGCGCAAACCAGCGTAATGGTGGCCGGGTTTGTGAGGAAAGAGGTCCTGAAGTTATATTCGGAAGTAAGTCGCCAATCCATACCCTGTAGTTCGTAAATGTTGTGTCTGATTGTGTGTTCTTTTTTTTGTTTTTCCAGCACAAAACCTACGACCCCCAAACTCTCCTCGCAACCATCCAAGCCCTCCTCCTTTACACCATAATCCTCCTTTTCCCTCACCATGGTTCCGGCCCCGCTCCCCTCCCCCCCGACACATTCCTCCAACTGCAACAAGTCTGCATGGCCGTCGGCAAAACTGGCCTGCTCCTCCGCAGCGAACGCACCTCCCAACGGCCCGAACAAACCCTCTGGAATGAAGTCGAGGCGCGCCGCCGCACCATCTGCGCCCTCTACATGTTCGACTGGGCTTACTGCGTGCTTCAGGGGAGTCCGAAGTTCCAGTGCGAGGAACTGGGCGGAGTGCCAATGCCGGCATCAAAGGCACTGTGGCAGGCGCGCTCGAGCGAGGAGTGGGAGGGGATATACCTGAAGAGGTTAGCTAGGTGGAAGGGTGCCCCTATGCTCATGGCGGAGTTTACGGAGCTTGGGAGTGAGTATCCGGAAGAAAGATTGGAGATGTGGGTTGAGGAGGCGGATGAGTTTGGCATCATTATGACAGCTTTGGGCACATGGTGAGCGTTTTGATTTCTTCTCCTTGGAAATTTGCACCTGCTTTGCGATCTCCGTGTGGAACTGATCTGACTAAGGGATATACGTAGTTCTGCGACCATACCGAATGTTATAGACGATTCGGAGCCTTTGGGAGGAGGACGGGGATTTATAGAAATGTGTTAGAGGGAGCTTCAGATCCCCAGTGGATCTGGTGAGATTATACCTCAGTTGATGAGGGTTATGTGGGGGTTTCAACAGGAAGGAGGTTATCTGAGGGAAGGAAACGTGACGATTAACGACGTGATGAAGTCGGGATCCGATGTCTGTATTTGTACGATATGGCTCTTATCATCTCCATTCGAACGTATTCGATTTTCTCGGGTCCCATCTATGAGTGTTCGTTAAAGAGAATGCGATGCCCCATCATTGTATTATCGCATCCGTATCAGCTGGACCAAGGGGCCTAAATATGATATGTTCCAGCCGCGGAGCCAACCCGCATACATAAGTCAGCATTCGGAGAAACAAGAATAGCGCTGGATCCCGTCAATTGATCATCTCGGTATCTTATATATCAAAACATTTATCTGCCCTCCAGCCTCAACTTCTCCAACACCCTCCCCTCCTCCCTTCTCGCCTTGACAAACCACACCGAACACGCCCAGCACATTGAGATGCCCACCCAGCTATGCACAGGCATCTTGAAATGATTGAGAGCGACGAGTTGCAACGCCGCTCTCGGGACTCCGATGAACGTCACTGTCAGGGGACTCGTGGCTTTCACGAGCAGCAGCGTGGAAGCGAATACGCAGACGGAACCGATCGCGCCGCAGAAATTGAGGAACCAGAAAAAGGGCACGTCGAGGACGTAGCAGTTGTATATGATATCGTGTAATTCCCCGAAGATGAGCACGAGCGGCGTGAGTATGATGAGGGAGAGGAGGGATGTGTAGTGCAGCGTCCGCCAGTATGCCCGTGTCTCCTCACGGCTGCCGGTGGGTTCATCGGCAGAGGTCCCGGTGGATGTGACGTACCCGGTCAGAATGTCGCCTTGTGGGACAAGGTCGGAGACTAGCGCGCGGTAGGTACGGAGGAGCAGGATGGGGTAGAGAGCGGTGAATGCGGAAGAGAAGACGCCGGCTACTATGGATTCCCAGTTTACCCGTACGGAGGAGCGGACACTGGCGAGGAGGAGGTTTAGGAGAGCTGTTAGTGCGGAGGAGAGGGTGCCGATGGAGTAAGTCGTCCTGTTTAGGGTGGAGGTGAGGATGATAGAGAGAGGGACTATGCCGATTCGAGCGAGGGTGTAGGTGGATGGTTCGGAATACGTGAAGGATATGTTGCTGAGCAGAACTTTCCCGATGTAGACCGCGGCGAGAGGGAGAACTTGTCGGGCTGTCTTGCGGTCAAATTCGAATATTCCTCCTCCTGCGATACCGCCGTTCCCACCGACGAACCATCTATACAGGTATCTAAGGGTATTGGGTCCTTTCCCTGACCCTCGATAGCCCGGGGCGACCGGTGTTGTCGGCTGTGACGGAGCCACTACGGCACTCATACCAATGCTTCTTAGAGGTCCCGCTAGCATTCTTGTAAGGCTTGCACACATGACGAGGAGTGAATGTGTCATCGAAAGTTGTATTAAAGTCGCGATTAAGGGGTACGGGATTTTGTAGACTCCAGCTATGGCACACCAAAGGATTAGCAACGATTCCAACACCCAAAAGCACACTATAACCCGCCGTCTGTGACATACTCGCAAGAATCAACCTATTCATGATCAAAAGCCCAAATCCACACAGGAAAAACCAGAGGACCAAGATCGTCACATATATCTGCCAACCCAACCATGTTCCAAAGAGAAAGCTACCAAGGCCTCCCGACTTCAGTATCCTCTTCCATGATCCTCTTATACCACTTCCACTTCCAACACTTGACCTTACCAGCGGCCGTATGGAGGACTCTGGTTCATAAAAGTCGTCCTCGTCTTCCGACGTTGCCGCACTTCTGGACCTCGCATGGAAAGGGGACGGCGACCGGGAGAAGTCTATCAGTGGGATTGCACCTGGTTGGAGTTCGCCAGAGCTGTGCCGCGAGTGCTGGCTAGATCTGCTCTCCATATCTGCCTCTCGTGTACGGGCGAACGCGCGTTTGGGGGTTTCGAATTCGGTGTCATCGAGTGAGGGATCGCGGTAGTGGGAGTGCTTTGGCCGCAAATCAGATTTAGAGATGTTGGAAAGATATTGTATTGCAGGTTTGAAGGGATTCCCGGAATTGAAGGGGCGGGGACGGTTCATTGGTGCGGTACAGGCATATTGTAATGGTGTTGAAGCTACTGGACAACTCCGCTCGAGCTAGAGCTTCGACGATGTTGATGAATGCAATGTCTTGGCAAATTTGACAGCACAGGAAGGGGCATCATTTCATTGCATAGACTTCTGATAGACTACCTAATACATTTTGTCTCCTATCCCTATGCTCTAGCTATGATCTGGTCTACAATCACATTCCGTTCTCTTATGCGTCACTGGCTGTCCGATATCCTTTTATTGCACATGTCCATACTAACGTAGTGCGCCCATCGCACGACGGAACGTCTCCTGACCAGATTCTAACATTTTCTTCTGGCTCTCCAGGTATGTACGCCGTTCTGTCACCTCTGGGCGCTGTGCTGCCACGAATGAAACTTCTTCTTCGCTCATGCCGGCGACAATAAGCGGAGATATGATGTTGTCTGCGAGAGCATTAATCAAGTGGCGTTCAATGACTTGCTTTGCGACCACGTTGATAAAGTACTTTTGTTCGTCCTATTATTGTTGTTAGTGTACTAGATTCCAAAGGCAGGCGGAAATGCTTACTTTGAAATACGCTTTTTGGCTGTCGAGTGCTTCCTCAGCAGAGAAGTGGTCCATATCCAGCTGTAAGTGGTCCGATTCCAAGTTTGCCTTCAATGCCTGAAAATTGGCGTAAGTATAGAGATTGCCTGTGTCCTTACCGGTGTTTGTCGCCTTATTTACGGCTTGCATTAAGGAGTCTTGGAACCTCTTTTGGCGCTTTTTCTGGAGCGTCGTTTTATAATAATGGTTATAGGTTATTGGGTGAAGACTTTTGTCCGCAACGATACGCTTGAGCTCTTCGCAACAATTTGAGTACATCTGCTTAAGAGCTTCCCCAATCTTAAGGGTCCAGATTCGGGAAGCAATATCTTCGTCGGCGCAATGTTCCAAAACCAGACTTACAAACTGATTGCACGCACCGTAAACACGATCGATGTGTGTCATCGCTATAGCCTCCCACGGTTCGGATTGCTCCCAAAATAGCTGATTGATGAGCAGAGGATTGAAGTTTCCGGGAAGTTCACGGCCTCGGGAGCGTTCAAGGATCTTAAGGACCCATTCCACTGCCTTATGACGAGTGAGAGACTTAGGAATGTGATTGTCGGATTCGTTACGAAATCTGACCATGGGGTCGGTTTCCCCAGCATCATTTTTGTCTGATTTAGAGGAATTGTCGCTGAATCGCTCCCAAGTCTCCTTAAGGGGTTCCTTTGTCTTTTCTTTTTCTCCTCTAAAACTTGAATCTTGCAGAGGCCTTGGAGATTCTGCACGTGCTACCGATTCCTCCGTCCTCTCGCCCTTCTTTCCTATACAGTCCTCCAAAATCTTGAATTTGTGGCCTCGGCTCCGCATATCCTTAGCAAACTGAAGGTTCAGATACTGTGCAACAGCTCGCAAACGTTTAGTATTGTCAATACTATCGATCGGACTCTTTGTCTTCACCCCTCCGAAGAATGTACTCTCATAGTGTCCACTGACAGCACTTTTAATGATGTCATGAATATGGATTGAGATACCCATGAGGAATTGGCGTTGCTCAGTGGTTGTCGCCCTCTGTGGGCCTAATCCAGAGAGTAACTCTTTAGTTTCCGATAATTTTTGTTCCAACTCTTTCTTGAGCCCAGGAAGCTCCTTCTTGAGATGATTGTTCAGCAGTCTACTAAGCCTTGTTCGAAGACTACCGATGCCCACCCGATCGCGTGGTAACTGAGCGTACCGCCCTCTTGAAAAAAAAGACAATTCTGCTTCGTTGCGTTCGTTGAAGGTAAGTTGGTGTTCATCATCCCCACGGTTTTTCAACATATGCCACCCTAGTTCAAAATAGACATCCCGGTTCTGAGCAAGGTCGAGCCAGTCTTGTTCATTTTGAGAACCTTCTCGTAGGAAATCCGGCTTGGTGATGATACCTAGGGTGCGAGTTCCGTTAAGATCGACTTTACGGCACTTGTCTAAGATGATCTGATTCGCGTAATCATTCTTGGCTGAGATGACTGCAAGAATGATTGTCCGTTTGTTTGCGATGTAATCTTGTACGAGACTGTGGATCAGTTTCACGTCTTGCTTAGTTTGAGATTTGTTCTCAGAATGGATAAGACCGGGTAAGTCGACTAAAGTTAGTTGTGGACGGTCGGGTCCACAAATTTCAATGCTCAGCACATCTCTAGCAAATGCCCTGGTAGTTGCCGACTCAGGCTGGTCCAAACCCATTTCCTTTGTGGCATCTTCGATGAGTTGGGGAAGGATGGAGAAATCCTCAAGCGTTTTTGACCAAGATCTCAATCGGACTTGTTCGTTTTCCGGACGATTCTTATCAGGTGTGATTTTTGTTGTGATAGAAGCGGTGTGATCACGTCTCAGGATGATCTCAGTCGCAAAACGAGTGCAAAGATTCTCTTTACGAGGGAATGGGATCTCTGTAATCGCTTCTAGAACTGAGCTCTTACCACTTGACTGATCACCACAGACGACCACTTGCGGGAGCTGAAGAACGTTGCTGAGACCGTTTCGGCGCAGTTTATCCACAACATCAAGAGTTTTTCTCTGACCAGCATCTTGAAGCGCGTCCAAAGAAGAAGTGGTGATATTCTCCACGTTAACGGGAGAGCCAGTCCGCTGGCTTTTTGACGGAGGTACATTCGTTTCAACCATGTTGAGGTGAGGCCGTTGCTTAATGATGAACGAACGGTTGATGAGAGGAGAAGAAAGTATGAGGCGATGTGGAAGTGGAAATAGTAAATGTGGTCGATTGTGAGGTCTAAATCACTGAACTGAAGAGAACATATCTATGACTGCAAGACAACTCTTCTTAAATAGAAGATAGGAATCCGGACAAATAAAATCAAATTTAACAATAGTTAAACACCTAAACACAAACGAAACCTTCGTGTGTAAACTGTTACAAACAGAATGCGTAGCAAAATATCATCTACACGTGAAATAAAACCTATGACATGGGAAAACGGTGGATGTAAAATTGTGACACAGCGAGTGTTTCTGTCCGCTCCCGTCTCTTCACGGATAGTAGCATGGGCACATGAACATCATGCTCTCGATTTGCCATTCCTGAGCGAGCGTTTACTTCAACTGTACAGTGTACAGTATACAAGATGGTATACCTCTTATGAAGCGTTTCTCACTTACGATATATCCTAGTTAAGGAAGAATATATCATTGGGACTAGTATCTCTCAAGCTCATTTCAGCATAATTTGAAGCAATTTCACGATTAGAATCTTTGGACGGAAATCCAAATGTGTACTGTACCAGTACTGCATCATAGGCCAAAACCTGACTAAACTCGAAAATTAATGAGATGACAACGGATACCGCCCTGATCTTTGCGTGCTGTTACGGTGGAAATCCGAATGAATGTTCTTCATAGCCTGAAGCGAAAATGGAATTGAATATAGGGTAAGAAGGCGCTTCCACTCGAATATGAACATAACATTACATTAGCCATAACATAAATAGTACCTATGGTTACGGCACTGTCACATCGTCTTGGTAAATCTTGTTAGAAATTATTGAGAGAAATTATTGCTCCCCTCACCTAAAGCATACCATCCAGGCATGACTCCAAGTCGATCACTTGCTCCATCATGCAAGGGCATTTCTCCGACTTTTATATGTTTGTGAACTAGGCGTATGTCAGCTAATCTATGCAGTTAGCTAGTTCGTGATATTCCGGATACCAAGTCTATTCCCCTTTTCTAGGTACTAGACTCGGAGACACTTTGAAAGTGAGCATATACTTGACGAGAAATATCATGAAAGGGAAGCTGATGGAAGGGGAGTTGAGATCTTCGCCAACTGACGTATCAGTCGAGTTTCTCGTCATTAGAATGAGGTCAATTTGTGTGAAAGATTGTACAGTACTGCAAATATGTGCGATTGATGCTTACCTTAATTCTCTTCCTGAGGTTGAGCTGTCAGATGAGATATGGAGGTTCGCTCTAGTCATAGTTCTAGTCCTAACGGAGTATAGACGGAGATGCCAAGATTCTCGGATTTTGCCTGCGGGAAGCAGTGACCTGGAACTTTCTTCAATTTCTCTAGACCACGAAGGCATCATACCTATTAATTGCTCTCTTCACCACCTCCTCCCTCGAGTCCGTCGATCTCTGGGTGGTCCTAAGCACACACACTACATTTTTTCCTCTGCACTGCTTCACTGCTTGTCTGTATATGCACTCAATGGTCAATATGGCCTAATTTTGATGTCAGGTTCGTATTCCGATCTGGAATTTGACTGCTGCCCGTCCCCATTCGAGCACACTATAAGGTGCGTTCCCTCGTTCAATTTTTCCTCTCTGCATTTCCATTCACTCTTATCACTGAATAACGCTTACTTCCTCTCACACGCTTAGCTCATATACTGATTTCCGCTACCCTTTCGGTCTCTCTCTCCGTCGGTTTCTATCCGCAATATAATTATCAAAACTTATCCATACTATCCAAAACACCTAACTCTCAATGGCGACCCATACTACTTCCGGTTCATCCTCTACTTCCGAAGCCCCGTCCGTAGCACAGCAGCTTCAGGAAAAGCATACAGCTAATGAAGCCCGCCGCGCGAGTGTTCTAGTAGAAGAGGTTATAGATGAATATGATCTAGAACATCCAGCGCCTTCCTCCCACATGGCACCCCCTTCTTCTACTGAGAATATGGTAAGCGAAAAAGCGGCGGGAAAGCAAAAGGCTCAAGATGTCCCTGTCAAGAATGCAAAGGAAAACGTTCCGCTCAATACTCAGTCTGAGGAGTCCTTTCCATCGCTGGGGGCCCCAAAAGCTCGCACTCCAACCCCAGCTGCGTCAATGTGGGGCAGGAAACCCGCATCGATTTCTACTAACGGTGTTAATGGGTCTACTAATGGTACACCTGCCTCCAACAATACCTCCCGTGCGTCGACTCCTGCTTCTGGAATGTTCAGTCCTCAATCAGGTGTTCCTTCGCTTGGTGCTAGTCAGAGAGGCTTTGGTCAGACAGTCTCGCTCCCTGGCCGCCATGTTGAGCATATTTCCTTGACCCCTGCGCAAATGAAGCCTAAGGCACAATTAAAGCGTCCAATTCCAGATACTCTGAAAGATATCACGAGACAGTATAAAGCTAAGGTGGACATGAAGCCTGGTCTTGGTGGAGCGTACATTTTTGAGGGTTCGGGCAACGTTGAAGCTGTTCGTCAGGCTCTAAAAGAGGTTGCTAACCAAATAGGTTCTAAGGTAAGCTCTATAAATATATCCTATAATTACAGTCCTAGCTAACCGAAATGAAGCAAACCACGAAGGTTACCATTCCTTCATCTCTACGGGCCCATGTCATTGGTCGTCAAGGTGCAACAATTCAAAACATCAGTAAACGGACCGGAGCTCGCATACAGGTCCCTAAGCAAGAAGAGACTCCTTCAGCCGACGATGATGACAGCGCTACTATTGATGTCGTTGTAGAAGGCGACGCTGTGGCCGCAGAGATGGCTCGCCGAGAGATTGAACAGATTGTTAATGAGAGAACTTCTACAGTCAATCTGCGCCTTAAGGACATTCCCGCTGAGTACTACCCATTCCTGGCCGGCGCTCATAATGCCCGTATCAATGCACTCGAGCAAGGGCGAGACGTACGCGTGCAGATCCCGCATTATCATACATGGAATGAGCAAGCGCCCCCTGAAGCACCACCGGCTGGACAACCTGTTCCTTTCGTTCCTCAAACTGGTTATCCGATTCACATTTCAGGAGATCGTAATGCTGCTCAAGAGGTCCGTGCACAGCTGGAACGCGAAGTTGAGAACCTCCGCCGCCAATTGATCATGGAGCAGATGGCTGTTGAGCGTGGTCGGCATCAATTTATCGTTGGTGAGCGTGGTAGTTCGCTTCATGATTTTCTTCAGGAGACCGGTTGTAGTGTGATATTACCACCTAGTTCCGGAGACAACGAGTTCATCACGATCGTTGGCCCACCGCGCAATATCAAGAAGGCTCAAGAGAAGATCGAAGATCTGGCTGCTTCTATGTCAATGGCAACGATAGATGTAGCAAGACAGCACGGAAATGCAGCAACTGGTGGACAATCTCATGCTCGCGCCTTGACTAGGTACCTGCGACAACGCCAGGCTATAGAAGAACTCGAACGATTGCATAACTCCAGCATAGTCCTTCCTGGTTATTCTGATCCTTCGACAAACTGGGAAGTATATTCTAGGGATGGCAAAGCCACAATGCGCGCTCGTGCGGACTTGATGAACCTAATTTCAGGGCATCCTCCGACCCGAATGTCAAACGTGGAGGTTGATCCGTTCTTCCACCAACACCTCCAACAACGAGGTGCACCACAAGTTAGGGAAGATTACGGTGTCCACGTTGTATTCCCAGAAGAGTCTGATGAGTCGCAGGATTTGATCCTTGTCTTCGAAGGTCTTGGGGAGCCGACGGACTATGAATTGCCTAAGAAACAACCTACCGCGGCAGAAGTTAGAAACTTTCAACGATCGCTCCAGGACGCCCAAAATCATATTCTCAATATCATTAACGGTCATGGCGAACTCTCCTCTAGGGAACTGGAAGCTCCTCCCAAGTTTCACGAGAAGATCCGACGTTATGCGGAGCGGGAACAAGCAGGTCTACCCAATGACGCCATTCCCGTTCAAGTGCAACTCAGTGGAGAGTCCTCACGAGCTGCTCCTCGTCGCCCGTCTGGTAACAATTTCGCTATTCGTGGACCTTCTGGAGCCGTTGACTCATTAGCGGAAAAGCTTCGTGCATTTATTGAACAGGAACATAAGGACGAACTTGAACGCGGTTATACGACTAGCTTTGACTACCCTCAAAAGTATGCTAATCATCTGATCGGGAAGCGTGGTGAGAACATCAAGAAACTACGAGATGAGTTCGATGTCGACATTCAAGTCAACGATGGTAAAGTCGAAATCAAGGGCCCCAAGGCAAAAGCGGACGCCTGCAAATCGCATATCCTGGCATTTGCAAGGAAACTGGATGATGAGGCTACTTATGTTCTCAAGATTAAGCCGCAGTATCATCGTGATCTCATTGGTGCCAAAGGCAGCCAAGTCAACCGCTTGCAGGAGAGATATGATGTCCGCGTCAATTTCCCTCGAAGTGCTAATAATAACGATGATGCTGATACTGAAGCTGGGGCGTCTGTGAAGAACCATCGTTCACAAGCTCCCGATGAGGTTATCATCAAGGGTCCAAAGCGAGGTGCTGACCAGGCCAGAGAGGAACTCCTCAGTCTTCTGCAATATGTTATTGACAACTCACATAGTGCTACTGTGTCCGTTGCTCAGAATCAAATACCGCAGCTCATCGGTCAAGGTGGACGCGAGATGGAGAACCTTCGCTTGATCACTGGAGCACAGATTGACGTTCCAAGTGCTCGAGACGCTGCAGACGATTCCGGGCGAGCCGAAATCAAGATCAAAGGAACCAAGAAGCAGGTTGAAGATGCCAAGAAACTTCTCCAAGAGAGGGCACAAGTCTTCGATTCGACCGTTACGCGCACATTGAACGTCGATAAGAAACATCACAAAGCGCTCATTGGTGCTGGCGGTATGTTATAGCCCGTGTACTATGTATATTAGTAACTAACATAATATTTAGGAATCAACATCCGTGACATCGTGGTCAACGCCGGTGGTCCAGATGACCGCCGGGAACTCGCGCGTATGGTTCGCTTCCCTCGTCAAGATACCGATGAGAATGTTATTCGGGTCGAGGGTAACAAGGATGTTGTCGAGAAGATTATTGCATCCATCGAAGCTCTCGTACGCAATCGTGAAAGTCAAACGACGGAGACTCTCGAAGTGGCCCCGGAGAAGCACAGGCTACTCATTGGTCGTGGAGGAGAAACTCGTCGCAACCTTGAGGCTCAACTGCATGTTAATCTGGATATTCCCAAACAGAATACGACGGGTGCCGCTCGATCTCAAGTTAAGATTACCGGAAATCCTAGTGATGTTGAGAAGGCAAAGGAGCATATCCTTTCCTTGGTCAAAGAACAGGAAGGTATTACAATAGATGTACCACGTTACCTTCATCACACCATTTCGGACAACGGTCAATTCTTCCGTCGTCTCCGTAATGATCATAAAGTCACCGTCGATCATAATGGCCAACAACCACCGCCAAAACCAGCGGCTGCATCTTCGCAGCGTAATCGTGTCAATGGCGGTGCTCTCCCTCTGATAACGGATGATACTAGTGCTAGCGACGACAATTACTCATGGGAAATTGTCGATGCTGCGACTGCCGATGGTGATGATTCTACCATCCCGTGGGTGCTACGTGGGTCGTCTGAGAATGTTGCTAAGGTGCGCTCAATTCTTGAACAGGCGCTCGAGAACGCGAAGAAGCCTTCCAGCACTGGTTATTTAATTCTACCTGATCCGAAGACCTACCGATTAGTCGTCGGACCTGGAGGGAGCCAGGTGAACTCTATCAGGAAGAAGACTGGATGCAAGATCACCGTCCCTCGTGACCAGGCGAAGGGTGAGGCCATTGAGATCCAGGGTGTACGTGAAGGTGTTGAAGAAGCTAAAGATATCATCTTAAACCTCATCAAGAACGGTGGCAATAGTGGAAGGAGATATAGTTAAGTGATCTAGATCTAAAGGATTTCTCAACGATACATATCAGAGAGCGTATTGGTGGAGGTATATGAATACAAAATTATCCTGTAGGGGTGCTTTATTTTCATGGCGTTGAAAATATCTTATCCTTTATTCTTATAGTTCTATGCCTGGATGGGCTTGTGTAGAGTATGAGCTTGTTTCCTAAGTGAGTGATGGATATCATTGTTAGGTAGCGGCTTTTCATGTAGGACATTTCTCAAAATTCAAGTATGTATTTGCATCCAATATGCGCATCCCGGGCGCATGTGAACTACCTAACTGTGTAAGTGTTCCAACCTCGTCAATTTGTCCACCTAATCGACTCATCGACTCGTGATAATCAGCTTGTACTTGTACATTGGAAACAGGACGCATTGGCAGTATTATCGGTTCAATATGATCTCATAAGGTCATCTGAACTCTCTCAACGGATTTCCACACCTCCAGTTCCATCACTCGAAGGAATCGGTAGTTACACTTCTGGAATCCTCACTCGAAATCGTCGAAATCAATTCTAACACCTCCCCCTTGAGCAAACTCGAACTCCTCTTCATTGTCTACAAGCGTGCCGTCTTCAAATTCATCTTCCAACTCTTCATCAGGCGTCGCATTCCGCTTCAACCACGCCTTCCACAACCCCATTCCCTCCTCACCCGCAATCTCTTGCCCGCGCTCAAGTAACTGGCCAATCAAATCCTTCTTCTCGATCTCCAGGTCGCCGATACGCGCACGCAGAATCTCCTGCTGGTCCTCGAGCTCTAGGATTCGCGAATCTTTCGGGCTTCCCGAAAGGAGGTGTCTCGTGTGCTGTCCCTCGAGTTCCTGGATTCGTGCATCTTTCCTGTTTTCGGAAAGGAGATGAGTGGTGAGCTGCTTGGTCAGGGCTTTTATGTCGTCTTTGAGGGTCTTGACGTCAGTCGTTAGCTCCTTGTTGAGAGATTGCAAGGTCTTGTTGTCCGCGTTCAGCGTGGTTATCGTTTGGGTCGCGCCGGCGAGGTTTCCTTGACCCATTTTTAATTGGGAGCGGAGAGACATGAGCTCAGATGTGCGGATCACGGTTATCTCGGAGTTTTGGGTCAGGTGGTACGGGTCGGGGCCTTTCCATTGGAATTGCGGTTGGAACGGATGCTGCGCCGGTGGAGGTGGGCCGTACTGCGGGCGCGAATGCGAATGGACATGATGATGGTGAGGTTGTTGCTGAGGAGGCAATTGGGGACCACCACCTGTCATCTGCTTTACCTTATGGTGCTGCGAATCGAGGTGGAGGCTTCTCGGGGTCAATGGTAATCCCATGTTTCCCATGACCTGTTGCGGGTGCTGAGGCGGGTGGGCTCGAGATTGAATCTGCGACAAGTGCTGATAAAAGTGCGGCGTGACGGAAATGTTCGGAGTGGCCTGCTGCTGCTGATTTTCAGGCGACATAAGAGGAGGAGCGAAGTGCATGGCGATTGGATTTTGCGATGCGCGAATGTTTGCCTCCTGCTCGATGGAGGAAAAGTGTTTCACTAGATGATCGATTTGGGAGGAGTAGTAGCTTAGCGTCTCATAGAGATTCTCGCAGTGCGGGTGGTCGGTGAATTGCGGTCCGACGAGGAAGGGAAGAGAGTCACCGGTGGGTTGTTGTGGCGGGTAAGGTGAGTCACGAGACATTCTGTTGGGAGCGGAGTTCAGGTTGTTGTTCGGTGAAGGTGAAGGTATCTTATGAAGATGACGGGTAGTGGTCTAGGTAGTGGCTGGCATACCTAAGGTAGGTACCTGAGTGTCGATGATTATCTCTGCTGCCCTCTTCTATGGTGAAGGTTACCGTGGCAACCGCCTAAGGTAAGATGAAAAGTTTTTCATCTTGGTAACCTAATCTGAAGGTTCCTTTACCTTGCCTGTTTGTGTCGAAGGTAATTATCTTCTTGCAAGTGTTCACTTGTTTGCTCTTTCCCGTAAATCACCACAGGCTCTTTCCTTTTCAGTTGTAATTTGATTGAAGAAGGCGCGTTGTATCAACTACAAACAACCTAATACCTTACCTAACCTGCCTACCCTTACCTTTCTATTCTACTTTACTCAATATTCTCTTTACTTCTTCGCTTCCCGCCACAGCCCATACTTCAACGACATCATACTTTGCACCTCTTCCAGTAACATCATACTCTGCATCTTCTACAGTATAACCATGTCTCTTGACAGAAGGGCATGTTTTGGCTACACACAACTCCTTAATTCTCTCACTAAAATATCGTGCAGTCAGTTCATATTGCTCAATGTATGAAAGCGTGGACGGAAGACACCGCCACTGACCCCAAGGATGTTCGTGCTCGACTTGGAATCGGCATCCCTCATCTGCTCGATCAAATCGAAAGCAACCTCAAGATCCCAGAACGGCCTAACAAGAGAGTCACCGTTGATGATCTTATTGACGCCAATCTCCCACACATCGTTGAACGGGATCGCGATCTGGCCGGCCAACTACTCTTTGCGTGTATCGGATGGGCCACCATGCTTTACAGTGCGACCTCTCAACCGCACAGTAGTTTGACCCGCTACATGATCATGGCGTGTAGATCTCCTCCCTGTCCAGAAACTTTGCTATCTGTCACGCATTCGCAAGGTTCCAGAACCGAACTGAGGTCTATCTTGAAGTCTCTGGACATATGGCCGCTTATCGAAGCTTTGGACTCCCTGGATGTAGACGCCGAAATATACCCTCTTAGCGATGGTGCGCCCTTGGAAAAACATCTCGTATTGAAACCCAGCATTTTCAAGGACCAGAAATTGTTCACGGAGTGCGGTCTCAAGATCAGTTTGAGTATGCATTTGTCTGACCATCTGCGCTTGATCGATACCTCGAGACCTCCACAACTTCTATTATTTGCCTATCCTTCCTTCTGTTTGAAACAGCTCACTTCGGGGGATAGCAGTACCCTTTATAAGTAGGTGCACTCAAAGTCTACTAGGAGTCATGACTGATTTGCATTTTAGGGTCCTTGATCTACTATCGGATGACAAACCGCGTTTCAACACTCTTCTTTATCTTCATGAAATGCTCCGCTCGTACCGATTGTTGTTTGGTCGGTCAAAACCTGGCCCGGGGTGGGCTCCCCGCGGTTTTAGTTATGCGTGGGGAAAAGTCCATAAGGGATTCATTCCCTTTGAGCCATTCGCTCATGATGGTGAATTTGACAGCGACTTGGTTGACCTGTGCACGAGAGATGTTTTACCAGCACACCTGCAACATCTTGATTCAGACAAAGAACGATGGGATTTCAATTATCTGTACGACAGACTAGTGAAGGTACAGGAAGTGGCCGCAGATTCTGAAGGGCGCAACCCTATACATGTTGGAGGACCTGGTGGTTGGCTCGTCTTCTATCAAGGTGCAGTTCTCGTATTGATGAGTCTATTAGTAGGTTTCTGTCAGTACGGTCTGTCATCGATTGCATTTATTCACACTTTGTGGAAGGAGGCGGTAGAGGATGAGAGAGTGCGCGCGTCCCTTGCTGGGCATTAGATTACCTCTATTGATTTTCTGCGCTTAATCTTATGATCTCTATTTTTGATAGTGTTCGCGGTTCTCAACACCTCTGGTTCTATTTCATACAGCTCTCATGATTCTACCACTTCATTTACTTGGATTGCACAGTCTACTCCATTTATACAGCCTGCTCATGTTAGTACGACCCGTTCACTCCATACAGTTCGCTCATGGTATAAGGTCATGTTGGAAGCTCTCCCTGAAACCTACCGTGCGGTATCTAAGAGGCAAATGGTGAAGGAAATTGTGCAGCGTATAACTGTTTGAACACTGCCGTGTCTGAAGTACTGTGCAGTCGAAAGTATGCTCCTTGCGGGAAACGCTCTATTGTTAGTACGCTCTACGTGAACGGATAATTCAAGGCTTTTAGCGGGCTTGCATGAATATCCGCTCCGTTCGAAGAAATTTGTACATTTCCTAGGTTGATGACTTGCATTCTTATCTGTAATATTCTAATTCGGCTTCCCTTCCATTCAATAGTTGAACGACTCAACTATAACTCTCCTCCCCTCTAGCCATTCTAATACATTCTTCTGGAAATGCTCACCAGCACATACATACCAATCATCTATACACCCTTGGTCCACAAGATCCTCCTTAACCAACCTCCTTGTTTTTATCTGAAGACCTTTCTCCCTTATGCGCTCGATCAGGTTCCTTGTATCTCCCTCCAAGCCCCCATCCCTACTCGTAACAAATACTCTCATAGAGTCTTTGAACCCATTCTGTCCATGCCTTTCCGCTTGCCTAAGCACTTCCTCCACGAACGGCAGGTCAGCAACTCTCAGGCTCCAAAACACTACTGGGGCAGCCTTATCTAAACATGCCAAAAACGGCGTAATTCCGACTCCACCGGCCACAAACGCCGTTTTGCTTTCCCCGGTTCCTTCCTTCAGTTTAAAATCGCCCCCAAACCCCTTTAACGGGACCTTCAGCTCGCTCTCTCCCTTCTGTCTAAAAAGATATCCCGTTACTGGCCCGACGTTGCGGATGGTGATCTCGAACTCATTATCTGCTAGCATAGCTGGCGGTGAAGAGACGGTAAACGTGCGTACAAAGTCGTCATTCAAGCTGCGAGGGTCAGAATCACGCATGTGGCTGTACCCCAGGTCGAGCTCCTTCTTGAAGTCGAAGACGGCCCACTGACCGCCTGTATAGGAGACCGGCTTCGCTGTACGGAAGCGAAAGCATGCTATAGATGGTGTGAGGAGTGTTTTCTTGATGAGAGTGGCGGTGGGGAGCTGTATACTTGGCGCGGAGAGTGACGACATACGACTACCTTCTATACTAAGAAGGCGAAGAGGAGGGTTGTACGGGGATTTCTCGCGCTCGATGCCGCGGAAGGGGAGGCCCCGTTCGACGAAACGGGCCGCAGTGACGGTTACCTTTACGGCAAGGTTGGTATGGGGCATCACGTTTTCGGAATCTTGCCCGGTGAGAATGGTAGTACGGCCGGTCAGATACAGTACGTTGCCGGTCGAGAAATCGGGGAATACGAGACCGGCGAGAGGCGTCCCATATAGATTGCCGAGAGTCTGATACAGCCGGTTGCCGCTGTATTCGGGCCAGACGAGCTCAGCCCCTAAGGTGTCGTTGGATAGGACTCGGATGAAACCGGCTGGACCTCCTCGGTGATTCGTGTCCATGTCTTCCTGGTTGTTGGAGCTGGTGATGAAGAACAAGTCTGCCTTGGCGAGTAGATTCAATGCCGCTTCAGAAAGTTGCGGGGAGCCGGAAGTGAGTATTGGTACGGGCGAAGCAGAATGTATTTCCTTTTTGTTCAGATATTTCGGACAGTTCCCCAGGGATTGCTCGATTTTAGTGACAAGTTGGATTTGGCCAACGCCCGAGACATCCAGGTTGGTTTCCTGACCTTGTTTAAGATGATCAACTGCACCAGCAACCATACGACCGTACAATTTCACTCTTCTCCTCGTCATTAGATCGATAGTCAGGCCACCTATCATTCTGCCTTTCCCTTCTTCCTTCACAACCTCCCCGTCAGCTCTTCCACCAAACAAAGCTTGTACGACCGGATCGTATTTCCTGTCGACTAGAGTCTTAGTTCCGATGATAGATGACCCAAGCGGCTGAGAGAATCCAGGATCACCCCCCCAGATGGTTGTCCATGGTCGGTTCTCTGAGTCTAAAGTACCAATGGCTAGAAGAGGTGCTCTTTGAAGCATGAATACTGCTCCTGGAGCTAAACCAGTAGAAGTCGGGTTGTCCTGTTCTGGGACGTTGAGAAGGCGATGCATCGCTTCTTCTCCTTCATTCCAACCCATCGCCATGGAGAAAGCCATAACGGTAGAAACGCTCGAGATCTTCACCAAAGGGATAGTCAGAGATATATCTAAGGTTTTTGGTGGCTCGTAAGTGGTGATTAATCTCAACAATATTTGATATGTGTACAAAAAAAAAAAACCACAGGAACTCATACAGAGATCCGATGCTAATAAGAGCCGATCGTTATATACTATCTCATTTCAAGGCCGCAAATAGTTGTACATCATATCCCTCGGAGATGGTGATTTGTGCTGACAATATTCCGAACTCGAGAACCCCCTCGTATCCTCATCATTGGAATTAGACAACGGAATTCTAAATTGAGGTTGGAAATCAGAGTCTATAGGGTGGAAAAATTGAGTAAGATGATAGGTAATCATAATACAGCAACCTGGAGATCGATGGTGCGGAGTATAGGGTTGTAACTATCCGAAAAGCAATTATAAGCGGGGTGATACCAAAATAGACGTCGATACCACAGAAGAAACAACATCAACGAAGTAACAATAGCAGTTGACCAAGTTTGACCTTTATGATTGAGATAGATGAATACAGTACTTTCCTACCTTTGATAATGAGTTGAGACCAAGTCCTCCCCCGTCTGTGCGGTGATCTGTTCGAGAACAATTCAGCATACGGCTCAACCAATATCCATCACATCACATCGTCTCATCAGGGCCATCAACAAGCACATTACCTCTTGCATTCTAGAGTTTGCCAATTCCATAAACCGAATTGTTTCGCCAGTTGGCCATCATGTTGGAGAAATGTTTTAGTTAAGCGGCATGAAGATATTCAAAACGCTTGCCAAGCCGTCCGATACCTCTTTAGAGCCTTACGGAGGAGTAAACAAGAAGACCAAAGATGCCATTTCAGGACCGTCAAGCTTTTCAATCTTTTGTTTATTAAAATCGTACTGTATATGTACTCATGGCTCCTCAACATGTTGTCCCACCTATGACTCCTATACTATCCTCTCAGAAACCGAAGTTCAAAATGCCCAGTTTCCCCAATATCAAGACCCAGATCGAGAGGCTCAAGCAACTGAAAGCGGGAGCTTCTTTGCCCAGATGGAAGAGCAAGGGTAGTTCTGTCGGAAGACCAACCAACAAACTGGGATCCTTCAAGTTAAAAGAGTCAATTGCAAGATTGCGTGCAAATATATCAAAAGAGAAAGTGAGGATAGCACCAACCCACTATCCCCATATTCCCTTCCATGGCCTCCGAACTATTCAACTACTTTCTTCCGTCATCGTCGCCTCGTTTATATGGTATTTTATGGACAATTTGAAACAAGAGAATGACGGTGTCCCTTGGACGTTCACTCTCGTACTACCTACCTCTTATGCACTACTACTCCCCTAATCTAATTGTACCATAGCTCCTAGTCATCTCCATGCTCACAATTATATCCCTTACCGTAACCATCATCCTCCACCTCTTCTACGGCCTAAACCCTCGCCTCAATTTCTCCCTCAACAGCTCTCTAACCATCATCTAGGCCATTAGCTTCTCCCTCCTGAGCTAGTGGAGTCGCCGCACCCTCACACATGACTGCAGTGTGACTTACTGGCGTAACGATACTGGCATCAAGATCTGCGAAATATACAAGGCACTCTTCTCCTTTACACTGTTTGCAACGTATATACCCTTTCCCCCTTTGGTCTTCACCTCTTCTTATCTCATTACCTTACTAACCCCTTCCAGTCTCTCCACCATCGCAGCACTCCTCCTCGACATCCACGTCCACAAACGCTTCACCCGCCTTGGCCCCTATAACAACCTCGGCGATGTCGAACTCAAATCGACTTCAATTTTCAGCACCTCGACCTTGAATGTCGAAGCGCCAATGTTGCCGCCGAAGTCGCAGACGCTGTCCAAGCGCATCCAGATGTCCGAGGAGGAATACGAAGATATACCTGTGGAAAGGTTCCAGGACCCAGGAGAGACAAGCGGTGGTGCGATGACGCCGGTTGAGCAGGTCGTTGCGGCCGCGACCGGGGCGGCGAAGGGAAAGAAGGGAAGAAGAAGGCTAGGGTACATGAAGCTGTGTGAGTTATATATAGATGAAATTAATAGAGTTCACAAACAGGGACTGCGGCTGGCTGTAGCTAAAGGGGTCTGAAATGAATAGACGGTTTAGGTAGCCGGGGGTAATGTATCTTTAAGGGACGGAAGGCACTTGGTGGCGTCGAGTCCCAATAGAGCTGTAGGAAATCAAGTCTAGCTTTCTTGTACTTATGTATTGCTTGTTATCCAACTTACCTGTATGTAAGACCACATCCGATAGACCACCGATTGGAAAACTGTTCAGCGCAACTAGACGCCTTCTACATCCTATAAGTTTTGATCTGTTGGTATGTATAACGGATATAAGGAAGATATCACGGTCACCTGGCAATATCGATGTTTTCGAACAATCCCTTTTCATTGACTACCCTAGTCTTTTAGATATGATAGCTCCAAACTTCGCGTGCAATGCTATCTCAATCGGAGCTCATCAAGTCATCTCATGTCGTCTCATTCAATCATACACTCATCAGCCATAATGGACTCTTTATCACCATCATCAGAGGACCTACTATCTAGGACCCCATAGTCCTCCAGAAATATCTACTCCTCATCCCAGACCGAAGCAATAGTCCTTGTAGAATGAACCTCCACAATCGACATATTGGATTTCGTAACCGTAACAAAAGTGGTACCACCAATGACGGGACTCGTCGGCTTATCCGAATACACATCGATCAGAGACCAAGGGCCAAAGGGGTTAAAGCGGGTAGTCGTAAGCGTAGGTCCGTGGTGGAACGTGTGCGCGGCGCGAGTGCTACGTGAAAGTTCGTAGGTACCTGGGTGAGGGTGCGGAACTGTAGCGATGTAAGTTCCGAGTATTGAGATTGGCGTTGAGAATGGACTGGCGGTGGCTCCGAAACTAAAAGTGGGGATTTTCCCGGTCTTGATGATCTCCGCATGAGTGGAGATGACGGGGGGTTCATCGGGAAAGGTCCAGCGCGTCGTGGTACTCATAACCCGGGTGCTGAGGGTCGGTGGTGGCCAGATGAACCTACGCGTGGTGGTGCTTGCGAAAGAATGCGTGGGAGCTTGTGAATCGATGCTCGAGGTTTCCATGATACGAGGTGGGAGAGTAGCTCCACTGGCAAGGCTCGTGAGGGGATAAATCGAGGAGTTGCGAAAGCACCTGTAATGATACTTAGTACAATGCTGGGATGGAGCACCTGGACCAAGGCTACACATGTTTATGCGGGGGGTGGGAAGTTATACGTACCCATACACATTCGGATTATAGCAGTCTTGTCCACAGGGTAGGTAGGCGAGTCCATCGACGATAGGGCACAAATAATCGGGAGAAAAGCAGTTGTAGAGCTCAGTGTCGTAGACTACGTTTCCGCAATACTCTTGACCATCATCGCCTACGGTGCCTGAGGTGCGCTGGCCGAATGCCACGGCCAAGAAAGCTGGAATGAGGATGAGGACGGATCTCATGACGGAGATAAGTGGTGCAATTGGAGTAGAAGAAGAGAAGGCAATGGAGAGTTCGCGTTCTGGGAAACTCTATAAGGGAGAAGGTAGAAGTTAGGATTGAGGCAGAGTCAGTGGGCTACTCATAGAGCTAGCAAACGTACGTCCCCGAATGCAGGAATTAACAAATAGACTTGTACCGTGAAGTAGTGAAGAGATCGATTATGGAGGGGTTGAGTTATGTAACGTTCGCCGTGACTCTTTACGTTGGAAGTTGACATGTGACTTCAAGATAAAACATACGACAGTTGCATTGGCAAGACCTCATGTAATATATTAAGATTGAAATGGATTACTACATAATTTTCCTAGTGTGACTTCTAGTAAGGATATGGAGTTGACTTTAATCTCCCTTATCGAGAGAAAAGACTAAGAAACATACCGAGCATACATTCACCTGCTATTGTATCCTTTCATAGAGTAACTTACTATGGCTATGTTAATGTTCCAGGAGATAATTGATATTTCCGTACGAAGCCGGTCGAGCAGATGCCTCTGCTTCATACTACCTCTCCACCCCTAAATGTTTATAGTAGTGACAGAGGTATAAAATCATAGCGATAGGGAAGAACCGTAAAGATAGCTCTTACCATAATATGCCTGAATTTCTACGTTTGTATCAAGTGATGAACCTCACTCACCACCGTACATGACATGATAGTAGTCCAACGTATATGCGCATCATGCGTTCAGTGATCGCAAGCTGTACCAGACACGAACCCTTACGTATTTGCCTTGGTTAAATTGGAAGGAGAAAGTCCTGAGAGTATTGCTGTTGATCTCCTCATTGCTATCATGTGGGACTATGTAATAGAGAACGCGTATCGACAGTCTAACTTTATTGGACCAAAGTCTCGCGTTATGCTGTATGATCCGGTTACATAAGAATGCGAACCCTTTTCGGTACTATGGAGGTATAGTACAGCAAAATTCAGACTTAAGGTATCGGTCATTGAAGCTTCGAATTTGATCTTGCTTGATATCATCATTGTGATAATCTTTTTGCTGAATGCCTCGGTCAAGGTATGGAAATCGAGCGTTGAAACAGGGTAACTGTACATCTAGTCGTTGACTTTTAGTTAACAGAGAAAGTGACACATGGAGCAGAGATGGATACAGCGACAAAATAGTAGCTATGGGAGTCACAATTGATGGTTCTACCTACCTTATAAATGCACTCAGACACTGAAGGTATTCTGTAATTTACACCCAGTTGGCATGGTAGTTCTAATCGAAAACCTAACCGTCCATCATTGTAAAGAATGAGCAGTTCAACCTTAGCTAGGACAAGTTCCAGAATATAAGTACAGTACCTAGCTGACATTATTCCCTTGGTGAGGGTATTCTGATGGTTGCTTACAGTCGAAGAAAAGGAGTCAAATACTGTACTCTACTGAGTCATTAAGGTTGGCGGGGTGCGCACTGATGATGTTGTTCCCCCCGCCAAATTCTTGAAATATATAAGAACCTACCACCTCCTCGCGAGAAAATCAATCCCCTTATTGTGTCTGGACTCAATCTCCTCCCCTAATCCTCAATCATGGCTGAAGCAGTTAAAGAAGCCATTCAGGGCGCAGTGGAGCATGTCACCGGCACACAAGGCCAATCCTCTACAGCAGATCCTGTTGCTGCGACTACAGAATCAACCGCAAATCTACATCTCGACGAGGTAACTGGAGAGAGGGTTTCCAAGACTGAACGTATGTTTTGATACCTAACATAATTGAATGGTTCTAATTGTTGCATTGTAGTCAAGAAACGCCAGAAGCAACGCGCCAATGAAGCTAAGAAAGCGGAAAAGGCGGCGGCAGCTCCCCAAAAGCCAGAGAAGAAAGCCAAGAGTGGTGAAGAAGACGAGAAGGAGCTTACTCCAAACGTGTGTTGTCATCAGATGTGACAGCCATGAGTAGCGTCTCTAACATATCCATAGCAATATTTCGAGATCAGAAGCAGGACGATAAACAACCTACGACAGACTAAGAACCCTAACCCGTTTGTTTCCCCAAAGTTGATCTCAAGGCACATGGAATGAAAATTGACGGTTATTAGGTATCCCCATAAATTCCATGTCAACACAGATCTACGCGAATTCGTTGAAAAGTACAAGGAACTTAGGAAGGGCGAGACACTCAAGGATGTTGAGATTCGAATTGGGGCGAGGATATACACTAAGGTGATACAAATCTAGAGAAAAACGGAAATAGATACTGACAATCGCTCAGCGTGCATCCGGCACCAAGTTACGCTTCTATGACGTACGAGCTGAAGGAACAAGAATACAGATTATGTGTCAGGCACAAGAAGCAACCGGGGATGTTCCCTTTGAAGCCCAACATGAACACCTAAGAAGAGGCGATATCATCGGTGTCATTGGCTATCCAGGAAGGACGAATCCGCAGAAAGGGGGCGAGGGAGAGCTTAGTATCTTTGCGCAACAAGTCATCCTACTCACACCGTGTCTTCATCAGTTACCAGGTGAATATTATGGATTTAAGGACCAAGAAGAACGGCATCGTAAACGATACTTGGATCTCATCATGAACGACTCCACCCGCAATACTTTCATCACTCGGTCGAGGATGATCACATACATACGCAAGTTCTTCGACTCGCGCGACTTCATCGAGGTTGAGACGCCAATGATGAATGCTATTGCTGGAGGTGCAACAGCTAAACCGTTCAAAACTTACCATAACGAGCTAGACATGGAGTTATACATGCGTATCGCGCCAGAGCTCTACCTCAAGCAACTAATTGTTGGTGGCTTAGAGAGGGTATACGAGATCGGTCGCCAATTCCGTAACGAAGGCATTGATCTCACACATAATCCCGAGTTCACAACTTGCGAGTTTTACCAAGCTTTCGCGGATGTATATGATATAATGGACCTCACCGAAGAACTCGTCTCTGGTCTTGTCAAGCACGTGACCGGGTCCTACAAGACGAAATTCCACACTCAACATGGCGAGGTCTACGAGGTTAACTGGGAGAAACCGTGGAAGAGGATCGAAATGATGACCGCACTAGAAGAAGCAACCGGAGAAAAGTTCCCTCCCTCAAATCAACTACATACCCAAGAGACGAACGAGTTTCTTAAGCGCGTCCTTAAGAAGGTTAACGTCGACTGTACACCTCCCCAGACCAACGCGCGCATGATCGACAAGCTCGTCGGCGAGTTCATCGAAGAAAAATGCGTCAACCCAACTTTCATTACCGGACATCCTCAGGTAGCATTCCTAGCTCCGTTGTCTTTCTTCTCGGGAACTAACTGAATCCTACAGATGATGTCCCCCCTGGCGAAATATCACCGCTCCTCCCCCGGTCTCTGCGAGCGCTTCGAAGCTTTCGTCTGCAAAAAGGAAATCGTAAATGCTTATACCGAGTTGAACGACCCCTTCGACCAACGTATGCGTTTCGAGGAGCAGGCGAACCAGAAGGCCCAGGGCGACGAGGAGGCCCAGCTCATCGACGAGACCTTCTGCAATGCGCTCGAGTTCGGCCTACCTCCAACCGGCGGCTGGGGCATGGGAATCGACAGACTTGTTATGTTCTTGACGAATAATTATAGTATCAAAGAGGTGTTGACATTCCCCTTTATGAAGGATGAGAATAAGGAGAAGCCAAAAGCTGCGGAGGTTGTGGGTGTTACACCAATGCCAGAGGAGGGCATCCCGCACAAGTAGATGACGTTGTTGCTGGGGCTACTGGCTCTGTGAAGAGAAGCCAGATTTGTGAATGTAGAACTGGTTACGCGTTCAGTTTGCCGGAATGAAAATTACCGTGCACCTGACGAGTGTACTGTCGTGGCAGTTTCTTGTTTTGGTAAAGTAGCTATCCATTCTGGATAGAGCTATCACCAACATATAGAAAATAAAGGATACCAAAATTACCTATGTAACCTAGATAATTGCATAGAAGAAAATTTCCCATCTAGATTTATGCTAAAACAAACATTACGCCTACACAATTTTCCTTTTCGTAACCACATCACAAGAAAAGATGACTGACAAGGGGTATTAAAATACAGCCAATCCAAGTTTTGGACAAAATACCCAACTATCACCCTGGAAAAGATACTAGATCACCTCTTCGGTAGCTCCCTGAATACAAACTTAAAGATATCCTTACTCTTCCACAGGTTCAGAATCCGCAACCTCTCGTTATCCAAATGCGCCGAGTCACTCGCTTGTCCACACGGTAGATGTGCCGCCGGAGCTTGGAACTCCTTTTCTAGAAAACGGATCGAGGGAATCGATCCGCCTTCGCGGATGTATAGTGGTTTTCGGGAGGTGGGCTTTGCGGAGGATTGAAGGGCCTGGGCCATAGCGTTCGATTCTTGGGCCGTCTCGTCTACGTCGTCGGAGTCGGCACCCGCGAGCGTGGAGCTGGTTGTAGGAGTGGGCTTATTATCCAGAGGTGTGAGTCCCGAAAGTTCTGAAGGGCGAGGGGGAATCGACGATGTTCTGCGATGATGGATGGGTCCCCAAACGTGCATGATAGCTTTTTCAAGGGTCTTAAAGATCTGGTTGTTGAAGTCGCCGAGCCAAGGTTCTGCGACGTGGTCGATAGTGACTGTGAGTTTGTTCTTAGATCCTAGGTTGGCGAACTCATTTTGCAGAAATGAGACGAGGGAAGCAGAGACCTGTACCGCCTCTTGATTTGGTACGAGACGGAGAGATAGAGCGGCTTTGGCGAGGCGGGGAATGATGGTTAAGTTCTCTGGACCGGAGGTGTGGAAGCGGTGTATTGTAAGCGATGCTTCGCGCCAGCGGCGCATAAGGGACGTGGCCAGCGCTTCTGGATCACCGAGACTAGGGTTACGTTGGAGGAGGGCAGTGGTTATGTCGTCGTAAAGACGGCGCTCTTGATCCGTCAGGGGTAAGATTGGGTCGTAGAAACCAGGAATTTCCACTTTCCCGTGGGTACCAGTTAGTTTAGCCAGGAGCATCACAAGGTCTTTAAGAGATTCATCGAGGAGTGCACTACCGTCGACACCACTATGCAGATCTGGATGTTGGCTTTCGATTTGAACAGTAGCATGTATGACGCCACGGAGACCGTAAGTTAGGCATGGAACATGGTCGTCCAGCCAGTAACTGTTAGCAAGCAGGATCCAGTCAATGTGCCCGATGAGCTCCTTATTTTTCTGGACGGCTCTTTCGAATCCACGAGAACCACTCTCTTCCTCACCTTCGATCAGAAATATGATATCTGAGTCCAGGGCTTTGTCCGCTGCTAGTTCGGCCACAGCATAAATGGCTGCCATGATTGGTCCCTTATTGTCGGATGCTCCACGGCCATAGAGGTAACCATCGATACCTTCCATATTGAAAGGGTCGCATATCCATTTACCTAGAGCATCTTTTGCAGCAATCACATCATAGTGGCCGTAGAAGAGTATCCTTTTCCGGTTTGCTGACGTCGCAGGATTTCCCCTGAATCTTGCAAACACGATAGGGTTACGAGAATCTTCAGTGTTAAGCATTTCAGTAACTGCGCCAAAATTCTTTAAAACTGATTTCAAATAAGCGGCACCTTCAATGCAGTCCACCTTGTACTTGGGATCGGAGGACACAGTTTTGTATGAGATGAACTGTCTCAGAGATTCTATCAAATGATCTAATAAATCTGTATCAGTTAGGTCTCAATGATATATTCATATATACTCACCATTGCTAGTTCGCGTAGTTCTTACTGGTGCAGTAATACAATCTCGAATATTCCACAGGGCAATAGTGTTGTCGTTTCCACCGGTGACATATAACGGCTGGCCTCGATACGTAGTGAATGTTGACGCAAGGACACGGCCATTGTGCGCTTGAAAGCTTCCAGATGACTCGTACTGACGATTAAATTTCTGGCCCATTGTAAGCTAATTGTACCATATGTTGTCAGTCCACCCGAACATACCTCAACTGTACCATTCATACTACCGCTGAACAAGAAGCCTCCACCTACAGCAAGTGATAGAACATCACCATAGTCACCTTTCAAACTTCGTATAAGCTGCTTGGTCTCAAAGTCCCAAACGTTCACTTCACCATCCAGTCTTCCACTATAAAGGAAGGACCCATCAACGGCCAAGGACAAGACGGAGTCTCCTTCTTCCCTACCATCATCTAGTTTGTACAGTGGTGTGATTCCGCCTCCGCGCTTTTTCTCTAGACGCCATACGTTAATAAAGCCATCCCCTCCTCCAGATATGAGCACTTCCTCATTAGGGTCCTCGGTCCCTGCACCCCTAGCAAGTAGCATACAATAGACATATCCATAATGTGCAAACTGCCTAATATGATGTTTGTCTATTTCTAGGGTCTGTCCACCTTGTGCGTGTCGTGGTCCGCTTTGTACTGAAGATGGACGAGGTGTGCGTATACCTCCAGGTCCGGGAGAGTCAAAAAAACGATCCTGGCGGAATGAGGGATGAGAATTGGGTTGAGGACGTGGGCGGTAGTCCTTCTCCTTTAAATCGTACCACTTTAAGAGGTCAGTTTAGGTCCTCAATATGAGCAGTTTTAGACGTTACCTGAATACTAGTATTTTGGGCCCCTAGGTATACTGTTTGAAGCGCGGAAGAGTATGAAACGCAAAAGATGTCACCAACATCATAAGTGGAGTAAATTGAATATATGCGAACATATGTTTGTGTACACCAGACCTAAGTTTATGAGCTAAGGTTGGGATGGAGCAAGGAGGGTGTTCTTACATTGACAATCCGGTCACCAGCACTAGAAAAGAGAAGCTGTTGGTCCCGAGACAGACATAAGCCTAATACACTGCCTCTGTGTCCCTCGATGATCGCTTTTCGACCGTAGGTATCCAAGCTGTACACCTCCTCCTCATCAGCAGAAGTCCTCTACATTGGGGGACATGCTTACAAGTATTTGTCCTCCTTGGGTCCCTGCATATATGCAATCTATAGAGACTACTAGTGCTAGAATCGACTTGTCATGCCTCATCCGGTGGGACAATACTGGGCAAACTGCCTGCTTCTCAGCCATGGGTGCACGATGCCCGTTGCTGGCTGAGACGCCATTGCTGCCATTCGCGAGGCCTGTTGTACGACTACCAGTCAGCACAACTTGTCGAAGAGGTAAGGAAGACATGAGTGGGTGCCATTTCTGCGTGTATTGAGAGCTTCATTATTGAGACTTGTGACAAGCTGTCATCCAAAAGGAATGCTATTCCCCCGGCTCAATGTCGGTTAATGGAGCTTTCTTCTTTGGACTTGAGCCATCTGTGAACCTTTCCCTTCAATTATTCTCAAGGAATTTTTTCGAACTTTTTATTTAACTTACCTTCACGTCGTCGTGTTTGTGTGGCTACCATTAGCAAACCATCCGGAACTGGTACTATATCTGGTACTGAACCTCCGCAATCCATGGATTTATAGGTCCAATAGCCCTCGCGATCGATACCACTGCACCCAGCAGCTATCGAGTTGAACGAGTGCTCCCACTCGACGGGTGTGGTAGAGGTTGTACTGGTGTTTTGAGGAGAAATAATAGATGATACATTTTCCGGAGAAGTCGGTGACTCTGCTTCTCTGATCTCAGTGTTATCTCTATCTCTACGAGTAAGCATACGGTTAATCTGAGTCGCATATCGACTGCTCGACCTTCTCAGCGAATCACGAGTCATCTTTTTCCCTTATAGCGTACGTGCACCATGTAAAAAAAGGGAATATCCGGTAATGACGAACATATTCTTATCTATTGCGAATTCGTCGATACCATTTACGACTTATATAAGGTGGTACATTTGTTTCAACGGACTGTGTATCGCTGTTCTAACTACATCTCATCGCATTGCGTGGATCGCGAGCAAGTCACAGTTTGTACTGCAAGCATAATGCGGCCATGTTTTTTATGATGCAAGATACTGCAGGTACTTTACAGTGACTTAGCCAATCGCCAACTCATTTTAATATCATTTTCCTTTCTTCATCTACGTATGCTGCGTTGTCTCACTCTCTTATACCCGTTCGTCATTACTCGCCCTCAGTCTACTACGGAGCTTACCCTTCCAGCCATTCCTACAAATCAGTCTCCATCCATGTGCGCATTGCTTATGAAAGATCCTAGAAAATTTGAATGGTTGCTCGCTTTTCAGAGTATGTACAGTGCTACCGGTGTATGGCGGGCGACACCATAAACTCAAAGCTAGAGCAGCTGGACAGATCACGGTTATGGCTACAGAGAGAAGTTGCACGCTTTACAATGCGCCTACATACTCTTCTACACAAAAATTGGTATTACTGCATTCCTGAAGCAATTTGCTGTTATCCATCATGAATCAGGGAAAAGCTACGGCTTTGTTTTGAGACCACGGTCTTACTCTACTCAAGGGCTGGTCAATGCGAAATATCCCCGAATTATATTCCGTGAGGTAGGTTCACGCTATTTCTTTGCATAAATGGAAGATCTATCCCATGGCGATGATGACTGGGATTTATGTCCCGACAGATACTTGGTAGAGCAGATTCTTCGTTTATACGTATGCCAACTATGTTGTTCTGTGTTTTCGATGCATTACCAGCTCGTTAACCGTTCGCATAAGTCGTGCTTGCGCATGGGGAAGTTGTTCTATGACCTCTGAAAGGCAAGTCTGAGCCGAAACAACTACTCTGAATCTACCTATGAGTTACTCGACCAACTATATGCCTTCCGAGTTAACCGGGGGACATTGAATTCGTCCTCTGTACACTTATAAGTACCTATTCCCGCCTGGTGGAGTCTGTGGCGCGGCTTTGTGGCGCGGGTACACCAGGTTCGGTTTTGATTTCGCCGCCTCGTGTTTTCATTAGGGACGACATTTACCGCACATACAGTAATCCCTCAGGTCAGATTGTCGGAGTCTTCGATTTCAATGCAACCTGGATGACGACTCTTTGGTAAACGAACCTGAAGATCGAAGATAATCGCCAGTTTAGGCTCGGTTCTAGGCTACGAATAGGAACATGGGCTCTCAGTATGATGCGGCGGCTGGTTACTGGTATTAGATAGACAAACAACGGATGCCACGTTCAAAACTTTTTCAAGGAGCGAAAAGAAGTTTTCAGGCTATCCAGATGGACATCAGTTACCAATGAATGCATGAGAGATATTGCTGTTCCATTCAAGGCCTACGGCGTCTCGCTTTCATGCTTTTCATGGCCGCCCTGATCTTTGAATGTGCAGAAGCGAGACCAGTGAGGTCGAAACAGAAGCCGCCACGATCGATACCCAATTCCTGCCAACGACGAAACACGGAGTCAGCAGCGCTCTTGGGCCTGTCCGTCACCATGGATCGAGATGAGTCGATGCAGCTGGAGAAGAAAAGTCGGAGAAGTATCAAAGGTGGTAAAAGAGTGATGCGGGCAGTGCATTGACTGGTCTTGCCTTTGCGCCTACGCAACCTAAATTTTGAGCGTCTGCTCCCCAAAGACCCAAATCCTCCAGCCAATTTGTACCTCTAAAACCTCTCTCACCCACATCTCAAGATCTACCATGCGTCGATAACCTTCATGGCTTGCTGCATGTAACTTTGTAGCATAATACATTCACCACTTTTCTGTTCTACCTTTTTACTCAGTCCGCCCTTTGTCCGAGCAACAAGACCTAACAAAGCGGTCTTTGATCAAGGCTCTCAACATCCAAGGATACCGGTAGTAATACTAATTTCAGCACCATAGTACTTGATTCGGACGTATCCACTTCGCAGGTCGAAACTTCAGAGAAAAAAGAGATACCTTATTGATAATTCCTTGTTGGACAAGCAGCAGAGAACCGAGCGACTTTTATATATTCTGCAATTCCACGTTTCACGACTTAGTTAGGCCACACACGCTCCAGGTTCCCTGCAGCCCCGACACCATGCCCCTCCCTCTGGGACAGACGATCACCGTCGTCAACAAATCTGGAAAGGTCGTCAGCACAGTATGAAGATCCCCAGCGGACCCCGTATTTTGGTACTGTCACTGACAGTTTCTTTCCCAGAGCAAACATCTAGTCAATGTCTTCAAGGAAGCAAAATCCGCGTATAGAGAACGAAAGGCGGAAATCCAAGCCGCCCGAGATGCGGAAATCGAACAGAAACGTACCCAACGGGCTTTCAAGGCGATGACTATCCAAGATGACGATGACGATAATCGTTCACGCACGTCGAGAAGATCAAAATCGCATAGGGATCCCACTAGACCTCCCATGGAGCGTGGCTATTCGGACAGTTTCTATGCTAACGACCCTCCTTCACCCCGCAGAGCCAATACTGACCCAAGAGCGCGGCACAAGTCTCCCCTTTATCAGGAACAGAAATTTGACGTGGCAGGGGAAACGCGACGGGGTGAATTAGTTCGCAGGAATACAGATGATCCTAGGATCTCAAACCAGAGCGTCGACCGTCGTGGCTCCGAACAGTATATCGACATGGACCTCGCATACGGAGACCTACCTCCACCCCTCCCCACATCAAACTACGAAGAAGAAGCCGAACTCCGCAACAAGGTTTCTCGCCTGCAACAAATGCTCGACGAGGCAAACTGTCTTCATCACTCCGTGACTGCTATGGTCGACAATTTACAAAAGAACCCTGATGCTCTTGCCGCTGTGGCGCTCACGCTCGCTGAAATCAGTAACATCGTCACTAAGATGTCGCCCGCAGTTCTTACCTCGCTCAAGGGCTCTTTTCCGGCCGTCATCGCACTCCTCGCAAGCCCGCAGTTCATGATTGCTGGTGGTGTTGCAGTGGGCGTCACTATCGTCGCACTTGGTGGATTTAAGGTCATCAAGAAAATCCAGGCGCATAAGAAGGAGGAAGAAGAACGTGTGCTCGAGGAACCACTCGAAATGGATCAGCTACAAGAGCGGGAACTCAGTCGTATCGAACTATGGCGTCGTGGTATCGCTGACGCTGCCGCTGAGAGCGAGGGCTCGACCGTTGATGGCGAGTTCATCACCCCAGGTGCGAGCAGACATCTCATCGATGTTGGCGTGCTAGACAAGGGAGATATGAAGAGTAGCCGAGGCGGGAGATCGCGGAGAAGAAGCGCTGATGATGCTAAGAGCAAGGCGCCGAAACCCCCAAAATCAGAGAAGAGCAGTAAGAGCACGAGCCGTTCGAAGAGTGAGAAATCCAGGACGGGGGTGAAGGTTATTAAGCGGCATAAGGAGCCGAGTGGCCTGAGGATGCTGTTTACGTGATGATGTTCGGTAAGATCTGGGTCTGATTTCGCAAATCTCCGACGGAACTCAATGTCGCCTTCGATGATGTTAGGTGCTGTCTCGGTAATATCCTTTTCTGTTGTAGAAGAGCACATTCCCAAGCCAACATTTACCCCCATCAAAGGTTAATTTCATTCCTCTTGTCAGTCAACCAAACGCATCACACAGCAATGACTTCCTCCGACCTCCTGAGGATGATGGGAACCCTTTTATTTCTCTTGTACTGCACATATGATATAGTCTATTCGGGTTGGGGTTCTAATATTGTAGAGCGATTTAGCGAACTGGCGCTGTGGGCACATAGTGGGTGTACTTTGCATGTTTATATTCTTTTCTCGTACCTCGAGGCGATATACATACTAGCGCGCATGTAGAGCACTATCTCACGATTGTCATGAGTAAATTAGCGTATACCATATCCAAACGTGCATACTTGGATCCTGTCTATGACCTTATTCAGAGGCACTGTTCTCTGCCACTAATTCCGTTATTCCGTTACGCTCATGTGTATTACGATGCCGAATCTATCACCCTCTTATGATTAATTAAACCCTACCTGTTGTTCCTCACGGCTCACCAGAAAGAGGACGTTTTGTTCATCATTCATGTTGGTCGTGATGTACCAGAGGCGCACGACACTCCATTTTCAGATTTGGTGGAATCATAACTTCTGCTTGAGTGATGACCAAGGATTTACTTCAATCTCAGACCCTAAACGCACATAATTGATCCAACGAAATCATGGTAAGTCCATTCAAACAAACAATTTATTACTCCCATGATAAGTCGGTTGCAGATATGACGTTGCCCACACTGTACCTTACCCTCATTTCCGACCATGCTTACTGTAGTTAGCACTGTTGCCTAAGCCCGCACAGACCACTCACTAGCGCCCACTAGCTTCCTACACCACATATATAAACCCTTCGCTTCCTCCTCTTCGCTTTCTCCTTCTCTTTCCTCTTCATACTTACCTTCTTGGGGTCGTCTACGATCAAGAAATCAGACACCTGACGGACCGTCCTCCATTCGCACAGCGGGGCGACCGGACCGCCATTGATCTCCTTCGGGGGCTCAACTGGGGCAATTTTTGTTGGCAAACCACTTTTTTTTTCATTGATGTGCTCGTTTATGAACGGGCTATTGAAGAAAAAAGAACTCTCTTACGGATTTTGCTACTGAATTTTCCCGTGTGGGATTTCGGTTTAGCTAGATGGTTCGTGGACTGCGATTGATGCCTGCTTTGATGACTGGACCCATCAAGCGATGGCGTTCGTGTCCAGCTTGGTGCTTTCAAGCTCTGATGGTTGACTCATCTGTTTACGCTCGTCTCTCACTGACCGTAGTCCAATAAACGGAGGGAATCAGCCATGAGAACAGGCTGTGCTTCTCTCGTGAGCTGAAAGTCATTTCATGCCTTGATACTTAAGTAGAGCAAAACTGTAAGATTCACATGAAAGGGAGTAGTCCAAGTTAAACTATCTCATATTTTTATAGACGAGGTACGAGAGGAGTGACTCCCTGCTGTGGTACAGTGCAAATGAAAACGCGCCCAAGAATCTCCACCGCCTTACCGTGGTAGATTGCACAACCAGCATACATGTACCGCCTCGAGGTGTTATTACATTTGATATCACTCTTACCTTCTTCCATAATCCTTTCTTTTGAAGGACACGTCATGGGCAACTATCAATATATGGAGGCAGTAATCGCGCACATGAAAAGGATGAGAGCGGATCAGAGACTCGGTGAAATCATAGAGGAATTGATATGGGCTGGCGAAGTTAGCATAGATATCATAGATAAGAGGTGTGCTTAGTGACAGAAAAGATCAGATTACGGTGATAGGTGCAAGGGACGGGAAGGGAGTCAGGATAGAAGTTCCTCACGATGAATATGATTTGATAAATAGAATATCTGCTAAGGCAAGCTTATTTGAAAGCTCGCGGTGTCCGCCTAGCGTACGTATGGACCGTGTAGCTGTAATTTCTGATTACCATCTGTCTGCTTAAGGGGAGGGTGTTACCGATGTGATGGATCTCTTTTATTAACAAATCTTCAACAAAACTCATCGAAAAACCCGAATTCCACCAGTTATCTCGTAAATCTTGCCCTACCCGTGGTTTGAGATGGTTTCAAAAGGCGTGAACACCGAACGCCTGCGGCAAATGAGTAACCGTTCGATATTTACTTCGAAAGACTTAACCACCGAATGCATGCCTTAGTGATAAAACAAACTCCAAACGCCTTTGCAGCATGCTAAGAATGTGTTGTATATCGACCTAGAACTTCAAAGATCTTCATCAAGCTTTCCGAAGACGTGCCGAACGCGATTAGTCCCCTTCTGCTTGTTTGCGCTAAAACCGTCACCTATCATAAAAATTCAGTATAGTCTTAGCAACGGTTCATGTGGAGGAAAAACATACCCGTGTCTTTTCTTGTTGCTGTGATCAAATCGCCGTCCTTCTTCGCGATCCAGTTCTTAGACTTCGCGGTGTTTTGGAACTCTTGCCACTTCTTACGTCCAGCCTCATTATCCTTATTCGACTTCTTCTTCTTGATGGGCTTTCCGGACGGGTCGACTTTGTTGAGAGCTGTCTTGCTCCCCTCTGCTACATTCGAGGTGGAAGTTGGTTTAGCAACAGCAGTGGGAAGGTTGTCGTGGGGCTTCGCGCTTTTGGTCTTGATGTCTGCTTTGCGGACCGTCTCATAATTGCCATAACCAGTGAATACCACGATGTAGACGGGGTCTAAGTCAGATCCAGTCTTAGAGGTAATCTTCGCAGGGTACCAGGCCTTGTCGCCCGTGATCCATCGAGCCATCACCGTATCATTGACATTGAATGTAGTTGGGGCCTCCTCTTGAGGCTGTTCCGCCGTCGGTGTCGCATTCGAGCCAACCCGTTGAAAGCCAGGCTGGAATGCAGGATGCTTGCTGCGGTCCCACTTCTCCGGGGCCGGTGCGGGTAGCTTCGCTTTCGCTGCTTCAAGCTCTTGTTTCAATTCCTCAACATGTTCCCTATTGAGGGCAAGAAGGGCTTCGATATCTTGTTTCAGACCGATGAAAGCTTCATTGTCAGGTTGTGTGGCTAGAGAGTTGACGACACTCGAAAGCTGCTCAGAGTATTGATCGTGCTCTAGATCTTGTTGCGCAATATCGCGTTCGATGCGTTTTACCTCTGCTGCAGCCATATTGATAGAATTCTGTGGAACTAAAGCAGATATGTAGTAGAGTGATAATGATTTTCGGTGGTCATCTTGATAAACTCCGAGCTGCAAATGCCAAGCTCCTATCCCGTGATGCAACCTTTTTTCAACTTCCCCTGATTCGCGGTATCCCGTTAATCTCTACCTGAACCATTAATCTGCTTTTATGACCTCCTAAGACGAGGTGGAAATCCCGCTGGAGTACAGAGCAAAACATTGGAAATTCTTTAAGCAGTAGTAGATGGCCTCAAGCGGAGCCAACAACAGAACTCAACATCTCGTCCGAAGTAATTGGGACGACGGGGTACATTACTTCTTTGGTGGTAGCATTTTGTGGCCTCAAGGAGAGTTAACCGCTCTCTCCATTGTACCGTACACACATGTGTATATACTAGAACTGGATGATACTGCTGAGCTGTACAGATATCTGATATCAACTTCTACGATTGTGCGAGAGCTTCTACAGTACAGGCGTACTACTTTCCATTAATATCCGCAAGGTTTTAAGCCCCTTTTCCGCGTAAAGTACATTAAATGGAGAGCAATCAAGGAGTACCCACGGTTGCATGCTTTGTTATGTTCTGTATGTATAGCAAGCGTACAGTACAGAGAATAAGATTATTAAAGGGACGGGCCTGGCCGCTATATACTTACAACGTATAAGGTCCTTTCCCCAAGCTCTTTCTCTCGCTCTTTTGTATACTTTTTCTTCAGGTATACCAGGCAAAATACCCACGATAAGTATGCGCGTGCGGATTAGATACCTAATTATTACTTCTAAATGTACTTCGTTATCCCGTCCCTTTAGCACCTGGGTTAATTGGCTTTCTCGCCAAATACTCGGAGATGACATGATCCAAGACGAGGCGCACTATGGAGCCGATCAAGCAATCTGAACATTTGACGGCCATCGGGCGGAAGACTTCGGCGCGAAAGTCCTATTATCCCGGTAAGTAAAGCGTGTATGCGGTTTTCTGCTTAATAATTGTGAGGTTTTCTCTTAGTTATCGCCATAGAAGCAAAATCGTAACTATCACATGCCGTACATAACATATTATTAGAGCAGTGTGAGCTAGACGCAAAAATGGAAATAACGTATTAGCGACGGCGCGGAACGCATTCGTCATTTAGCTGTAAAAAGAGACCTTAGAATTCATAGAAAAAAGAGGGAGGAGAAAAAAGAAGATTGAAACCACAAAACAATTAGGCCCGTGAGCCTCCTTGAACCCCCGGTTAGGTTTTTGCTGCCGCTGCTCCATTGACCTGAGGTTTACCGATAAACCCGCCCGGAGGGAGTTTCGAGCTGATGACGATTTGGGGAGAAGGGGTATCGTAGTCAGACTGTCTGACCGCTCTGCCATTGTTAGTTGAAAAGAGCTTCCGCCGGAAAACTATTTAAAGTAAAGTAAAAGATGCCTTTCTGGTAGAGGCCAAGACCACATCAGTTCGATTCCCGTTAGGATCGACTTCTTTTTATAAATTTCATATAATGTTCTTTCTATTGTGCTATACCGAAGAGCTCTACGAAGATACATTCAATCGAAGCGATATACTGTAGGATCAAGTCCTAAACTTCTTCTACGTCTTATAATACAAAATCCTGCCGATTAAAGCAATACAGTTAAGTCTAGAAGCTAGAATATACTATATTTATCACTTATAGAATATCATACTTTCGATGGTAATATTATTTCCTGTATACTATTATTGTTTGTGGAAAATGATAGACTCCCTAAAAATAATTATCACATCCCACAATGACTCTTCCCTTCGGAAGGCATACAATCGGATTCGAGCTTGTATTCTCTAGTCTGTACAGCATCATTCGAGACTTACTGCATGCATTCTCCCCTTAAGCTAGTCTAGCGGTGGCGGAGCGGAGGGGGCGATGTTTTGAGAGGGATAGAATTGGGGATAGAGTATTCTGGTCCGTCTGTCGTACTGTCAATTGCGTTCTAGTATACAGCAGTAGTATAAGTGCTCTGGGCTCCTTAGTCAGAGGAATGTCGGCCTGAAATAATTTTCCCTGGATATTAACAAGACTGTACGAGCTGTCCAAAACCTCTAGTATCACAGCAGTGCCCATTGGTTGGATCTAGTTAAGAACGACTGAATTGGTTCGGGGCCTGGTAGCCTAGTTTATGTCTCGAATATATGCTCTGTGTTCTTCTACAACCTGTCCATTGTGCATCCAGTCGTCTTGCATCTGCTTCAGCATAGCGTGGGCGTCATTGTGGTCTTCTGATATCTTTAGCTAGCATCGTAGGATTGCTCCCGGGGTATCGTTATACAGAAGGGAGTATTTAAAGGAAGGTGGACTTGAAACACGGACCCATAACTGAGATTTCCAGCCATGGCGGAAACGATGTAGTTGCTCAAATCCGGTTTAGGATCAACTACGTATATTTGAAAGTTTTATTAGAACTGAGTGAAGGAGGAGTAGGGAGAAACCGTGAATAAGTTAGTGGGAAGCTCCAACGAAATATCGGAGGCGGAAGTTTCTGAGAATCTCACATCAACCACACGGGCCATAACTCTTTGGGTAAACATCTGACAACCTCTACCGGCCAACAACATATTAGATATACAAATCCACAATTCAAACTGTGTCCGACAAGATCACTAGTCACTATGCTCCTGAGAGGTTCTGCACCAAACAAACTTACTACTGACGAGAGGAAGTTAGAGGCAGGGAGTGGAAACACAAGAGGGAGAAATCGTCACAACAATGCCATATTCAATCATAAATCATCAAGCATTAGTGCTAGGCTAGTTCAAGCAAATATCGAAAAGCAAAAAACACGGAAAAGGTCGCCGCAAGACTGGGTATAATATTGTTGGCTCAAGGCCAAACAACCAAAGCAAATGGGTATTACTACCCACAAACTCCACCCACGCCGCAACACCGAAAAAGAACCCAGAGTCAGCAAACTTTTGCGAGTATTGTACAGAGAACGGGAAAAGAAAGCAATAAAACAGATTTGGCGCCCTCAGACGCGCGAGAGCAAACAAGGAATGTGGAGTCATGGACTCCTTACGGGATCCTAAGTCTTCTCGGTGGGACTGTCGAGGATACTCTGGAGTTGAGAGAGACTCTCTCTCATCCTGAATCACCAAGTCAGGATATTGCTGGACAGTAAAAGAGGAGATACAATACTCACTTTGCGGTATCGAGGAACGCGTCCTCGTTCATCTCGCTCAGCTGAGCGATCATTGGTTGCATGCCGCTAATCTACGGATAAAAGTCAATAACGAGGTTTCTGGTACAACTGTGATGGAGTCGATGCGATAATGATATGTACTAGGAAGGAGTTGTCTGACCTACAGTTGCGGCGAGCGGGGCGGTAGATGTCGAGCCAGGCTCGGTGGCCTGCTCTTTGGTGGCCTCGAGACGCTGCTGGAGAACTTTGTTTTCAATTAAAAGGTTCTCGTACGCCTCCTTGACCTGGGTCAACTTGCCCATGAGCTCACTCACATCGACTCCAGGAGTCTTTGGTCTCTGCGATTGCTCTAGCTCGCTGTACGATGTTTTAAGCTCCTTGTAACGAGCTTCAGAGGCCTCCAACTGGGATTTCAAGGACACAATGGATGCTGCTGATTCGGCCGCTTTGGCCTGTACGGATTCCAGATCCCTCGCCATGACCTGGGCCTTGTCGCTAAGCTCATCGATTTGAGCTTGTTTCGAGTTTTCGTACGCGCCGAGCATCGCTTCATGCTCTTTCTTCAGTTTCTCTAGGGCCTCACTATGACTGGCTGCGATACGATCCATCTCTTTCCGGTGGGATTGTTCCAGTACATCCTTAGATGTACCTCCCTCCTTCACTAGGTGCTCCAGCGACTCAGCTCTTATCCGCAAACCGACACATTCGTCGTTGCGGGTGGCTAGTTCTTCTCGCACTGCCTGGAACTCGGCTTGCGTACGTGCCGAAGTCTCCTTTTCATCTTTCAGAGCGTCTTTCATCTCTTTAAGCGCTGAGTCTAGTTCCTTAATCTTACTTTCGGACGATGTCTTCTCTGCGGATTTAGCATGCGTCACCTCTTTCATAGATGCTTGCAGCTCTGTTACGACATGCTGATTGTGGAGCAAGTCCTTCCGTGTCTGCTCCAATGTGGCCCGCGTCCCAGTGAGCTCCTCTGATAGTTTGAGTTCAGCTTGCTCCGCATGTTTCTTCAATGCATCGAGCTCAGCCTCCTTGGCCGATACTGCACGTTCTAAGCCAGAAATCTTTTTCGCGAGGGATTCATTTTGAGCATTTGTTGCCGCAATTGAGTGCTGAATGTCAGCATTTTCAGAACACTTGGAAGCCAGTTCAGTCTCGAGCTCGTCTAGCTGGCTTCGGAATGCATCAATCTGTTGGTCGTACTCTCCCATATGGTTAGCGCTATGGCCTTGGATATGGAGACAATAACTTACTGGACTTTGCACTTTCAGCCTGAGCTTGTAGCCCCTTCAATTCCTGCATGAGAGCGTCATTTTCCTCACCAAGAGTACCCATCTTACTGCTGTTTTCCTTAAGCTTTGACTCCGAATGTGCGATAGCTTTTTCCTTCGTCTCAAGATCAGACCGAAGACGTTCAAGCTCTTCCCGAAAAGAAGTTTTATCTTCAAGCTCTGTCTTATAGTCTACTTCACGTTCCTGAAATTCTTGTACTTGCCGGCTTAGGTCTTGCAAAGTGGCCTCCTTTTCGCAACGATTATCTTCTGAACGCTTGAGCTCTGTCTGCAGGCTCTCAATGGTTTGTCGGGCCTCGACTTGCTTCTCCTCTAAACGCTTGACTTCGCTCTGCAGGGAATTCTTAGACTCTTCAAGAAGGCGTAAGGAATCTTGGTGTTCGACACTCCTCTCTTCCACTTGTTTTTTATGAGATGATTTCGCACTTTCAAGAAGTTGTAGGGTCTCTTCGTGTTTAGTCTTGCCCTCTTGGAGACCCTTTTCAAGGGTGGACTTTGCCTCTTGTAATTTCTTGAGGGCAGATTGACTCTCCGCACGCTCCTGTTCAACGTCCCTTTGAAGAGTGGCCTTCGTTTCCTCAAATTGTTTTATTTTAGCTTGATTCTCTGCACGTTCTTTTTCGAGGACCTTCTCTAAGGCAGATTTCGCTTCCTCGAACAATCTAAGGGAAGCTTGACTTTCGGCGCGCTCCTGTTCAAGTACTTTCTCCAGGTCCGATTTCACCTCCTCCCGTTGTGTCATGGAAGCTTGATGCGCTGCACGCTCTTCTTTAAGGGCTTTCTCAATAGTAGACTTCCCTTCTTGTAAGCTTTTGATGGTATCTTGATGCTCGCTACGTTCTAGATCGAGTGTATTCTCGAGCGCGATCTTCGATTCTTCTAATTGTTTGGTAGAAGCTTGATGATCCGTACGCTCTTGTTCAAGGCTCTTCTCGAGGACTGACTTCGATTCTTCTAACTGCTTGACCGAGGATCCTCGTTCTGCGCGTTCCTTTTCAAGAGAGCTCTTGAGCTCCTCAAGTTCCGTGAGCGTATCAGCTTGGTTGGAACGTTCTTTGTCTAGTTGAGCTTGAAGAGTTGACAGCTTTTCTTCGACTTCCAGAAGCTGCTTTTCCACAACAGCCTTGCCGTCCTTCAGTTCCTTCACGAGTCCTCGGTCTTTGGAACTTGCCTGGTCTTGTTCAGCTTGAAGGGTTGTTAATTTTGTCTCAGCTTCTAGGAGATGCTTTTCTACGGTAACTTTTCCGTCCTCAAGTCTCCTGACAGTATCAGCTCGGTCAGAACGTTCCTTGTCTAGTTCAGCTTGGAGGTTTGACGATCTTGCTTCAGCATCTAGAAGTTGCTTTTCTACAGCAGCCTTCCTGTCCTCAAGATCCTTGACGATTCCCTGGTCTTGAACGCTCGTATCAGTTAATTGTTTTTCCAGGGATGACTTCGCGTCCACTGCTTCTTGAGCCTTAGCACGTTCCTTTTCAAGTTGTTTCTCGAGGTACGCGTTACTCTGTTCGAGCTCGTTGATCGTTTTCTGAAGTTCTTCGCGCCTGTTAGATTCTTCTAATAAGTGTTTAACAACTTCGTCGGCCTGTTGCTGTTTCTTTGCTTGGTCCTCGGTATGGCCAGATGTCGAAGAGCTAGATATATTATCGGAAGGGTTACCCAGTCCAAGAGTCTCAACGGCTTGTGCAAGATCGCGGGCCTTCTTACCGACGTCTTCGTCCGAAGTAGCCGGTTGCTTTCCTGTTGCTTTGGCGCTGTTCGAAAAGTCAGTGAACAGCTTAGATATGCGAAAAATCAAGATAACCTTACCTTTTATCTGCTAGTTTTGAAGTGGAGGGTAGTGATGATGGCTTTTTGGGTGGTCCCATATAACCCCTAACAGCTGAGGTGGTGGTGGGAGCCTTAGACTGCACCGAGAGACCTGGGTTCAGGGAAATTCAGTACGTGAAACTTCAAAATGAGAGTACGAGGCAAAACATACGCGAACTTGCAGATGCCCGTGGAGTAGCCTTTGCCGTCGGGTCGGCGATTGATTTGTTCGATGCTAATGGTCGTTTTATGGTGGTTGTAGAAGAAGACGGTGTGATGGTTGAACGGCGTTCACTCGTGGATGCTGAGCCGAGCTTCGAAGGTGAAGCTTTGGTAGCCCCGATATTTGAAGTCCTCTTCGTTGCTGTGCTCGCTGTGCTTCTCTTCTCGTCCCCCGATTGAGCTGAAAGCCCTTCACCGTCAGATATGCTTTTAGAGGTAGCAGAAGTAAGTGGCCGGCGTGTTGATGAAGTGACGGATGGCCGTGTTGGTGGTTTGTTCAAGCTATTGCCCGTAGTAGCCCGAGATGATAGGGTCCCCGTTGCGGGCTTCGACGACGCACTCGACGCACTCGACGCGACACCTCGTTTCCCCGCTGCCGAGGAAGGAGTACTAAGAGGCCGCTTTACAGCAGATGATGATGTGAGAGTCTTCTTTACTTTAGGAGATACTGGAGCCACACCATTCTCAGCACCCGTAGGAGGAGCTTCTTCAGGAGCTTCCGCCATACTGGCACCTAGGAAACGAGTGAATAGTATGGGAGGAGGAGAGTGTATGGAAGATCACCACAATTTGCTACAACGCTGACTGGGAACAATTGCAGTAGGACTTGATGCAATAGCTCAGAAGTGGCACCGTCAGATGTAGTGTCGATTGGGAAGAAATAACAACGGCCAGAGCTTTGAGTGGAACAGAAAACCTCACCCATCCGCGCTACTGAAGATGCAGGGACGTTCTGGGACGCACGTTCCCGCTAGAATTAGAATCACCGCGTGCTTAGTCCTACTTGAGATCAGTTTGCAACATCAATTCATCAATTATTTTGCTCTGTGGAAGGGAGAAGATGGGACGGAACAGCCGGACCTGTCGCGCCATTACTCTTTCTTGTTCTCCCGACTATCAACCAACATGATATCCCCTCGCGGTGCTATGAAGTGTGCTTTCAAGGACCGTCTCGGGTCGCACGTCGATGTGGCTGTTGGCTACGAGCTTTGACAGTGGATGTGGCTCAAATGATCAGCGATCAGAAAGAACAGCCGGGCAGCCCTGGGTCAAGTCCTGCCAGGCTCCTAGGTCCGAGTTCATGACCACAATAAGGTAATGACCATAACGACCTCTCTGGATCTCACACCTGTCAATTCTACAAGTCAATCATGCCTACATGCACTCATCGTGAGCTCCGGACACAGGGAACAGGTTGGGTGTGACCACAAGCTGCAGGGCGAGACCGGACTACATGCGAAGTATGGCATCGTCCAGTCTCTGACTCTTGTCGCGGATAGCCATCTACTCATACTACCAGAAAGTCAGACGAGACTCGATGACTATCTACGGTAATGACATCAAGAGTCCAAGTCAGCAACGACAAGTATATCGTAGAGGACGCCTTTCCCTTGAATCAAAGCATTGGAAATGTAGCGGGCAAGTGCGAGAAGAGGGAACGCAGCGACTCGAAACGGTTCTACAGGTCTGAATGACAACTCAACTACTCCAAAGCTTCCACTCTTACCTTCTAGGTCTCAACTGCATGTAACACCTGTCACTTACCTTACTTACGCCAAATATCTAGAGGACAGCGGTGATCTACCTCAGCGACGTCCTCATTCCAAGCGCACTTTCCAGCCTATAGCCCTCCACAACATCCTCGGAGATTCGCCCTAGCCTAGAATAAAGTACGATCCCCATTCCATAATAAGATACAAACCTTCTATCTCACGAAAGCGTACAAAAAGTCGGTCTGATCTACAACCTGCACCCCCAGCATGAAGCAGCCACGGTGCCCTCCACGCTCTTCGCTACATGTGTGTCGGTGAAAGATGCTCTAACCTCAGAATATCCATATGAAAGGGAGATAATACTACACGAGAGCGTCAGATCTTTGTGTTTGCTTATAGCGTGGGAATACTGGCTGTTATGAAGGAACACAGCAGTTAGAACAGACGGTTGCACTTGCCGGAATTCAAGGGGTTAGAAACACAACTGAAAGGAACTTCCTTAGTTTGGTCTTTGCTACACATAGTAAAGGAATAATACAAAAAGATGAAGGTAATTAGGAACAGTTAGAACTGTGACTATTGCTTCAGGTACGTCTTTCTATACGAAAAGGTTGGATATAACAAGGTGACTATACGAGGAGTTAGATCCTCTGCTAAACTACTTTGACTAATAGACTTTATATTCCAGATAGTTTACCTCAGTGCTTACCTTTTTCACGAAGCATTACCTCACATCATGTAGTATCTAAAACGATATCCTCCTGCTGCAACATCCTACACTATGACTCTTTACTGTGGACGAAGCCCTCGATTCTCGCAGCGATATGCACACCTCGCGTAGAGCGGCTAGATCCTGATCTCTTCCTATCCCCCTCACACCAACAATCCCTACCATATCACAAGGATGTATAGCAATATGAAAGGTCTGGTTTTGCTGTGAGGTGCAGCGTCTCATACTTTTAATATCATTTTTCACCCCGTGGATCATGCAAGCCGAGTCGGCAGCATCGAAGGCTGATTTGTCCTGTTGAATACTACATCGTTTAGTTATATCTCTCGTCTTCTCATTTGTCGATCGCTTCTATCCCTGCAAGCGAAGTTGCATCGTCCGTACCATTAGTGCCACATGAAAAGCAAAGTCTAGCTTTGTACAGATATAGGTTATAGGTTATAGGTATAGTACAAATACCCACAAGTGTCAAGAAAGATTTAATATACAATAGTAGAGTTCCTCTATATCGAAAGTTCTACTTTCCATTTTTTTTCTCATTAATAATGTACATCTCCCTTCCCCTTCTGATCAGCCTTCTCGCCTTCGCACTCTTGCTCTACAATCGCATTACAACCTATTTACGCCTTTCCCATATTCCCGGCCCTCCTCTAGCACCATGGACCCGTCTCTATCACATCCATCTCAATATCGGCGGTCGCCTACACGCCGCCTGTCACGACATTAGCCGCAAATATGGTTCTATCGCACGTATCGGACCGCGCCATGTGCTAACCTGCGACCCAGATGTACTCCGTCGGATGAATGCGCCGCGATCACCATACAGGCGGTCGCATTGGTATAGGGCACTGCGCTTCAAACCGCGCGTTGACAACATGTTCAGTACCAAAGACGAAACCCGGCACATGGAACTACGAAAAACCATGGCGTTCGGATACTCAGGGAAAGAAAACGCCAAATTGGAAGAGGGCATCGAAGCCGGTATTGCGGATTTTGTAGAACTAATCGAGACGAAATATGTGAGTGGCAGGGGGGAGTGCAAAGTTATGGACTTGGCGGAGAAGGCGCAGTTCTGGAGTATGGATACTATGGGACGGCTGGCGTTTGGGGAGGGGTTGGGTCATTGTAGGGGAGATGCGGATGTTTATGGGTTTATGAAGGCTGTAGAGCAGAGTGTGCCGGTAATGTGAGTGTCCGTTTTGGAATCAAACTTTCTTTGGCCTGGTCTTATGGCTCTGTAGGATGTTCTTCAGTTCACTCCCTGAGCTTCATGGGTTGTTGGAGAAAACGCGGGTTGTTGATATGTTGGCACCGACTAAGAAGGATGAGGCGGGAATGGGTAGAATTATACGGATCGTGGAAGAGAGGGTTGCGGAAAGATTCGGACATGAGAAGAAAGATGTCCGAGATATGTTGGGCTCGTTCGTAAGTCATGGTCTCAAGCAAGAGGAGGCCGAGTCGGAAGCTATAATACTAGCGTATGCTTTCAACCATATCATCTACTGCATCACATTTGCTAATATTGTACAGATTGGCTGGATCAGACACAACCGCAACAACCCTCCGCGCAACGATGCTCCATCTCATCAATAACCCACCTACTATGACAAAACTATACAGTGAAATCGATAAAGCTATCCGCGAGGGAACAATATCTTCACCAGCCAAAGAATCAGAAACCCGTCAGCTCCCGTACCTCAACGCAGTGATCAAAGAGGGCCTCAGAATCTGGCCCCCAGCAATCGGACTGATTGAAAAAGTGGTCCCACCCGGCGGTGATACTATAAAAGGGCTCTTTCTTCCGGAGGGGACGCTCGTCGGATACAGTGGCTTTGCCGTTCAACGTGATCCCACCGTATTCGGAGAAGACGCAGAGCTCTTCCGCCCAGACAGGTGGCTCGAAACTTCGCCTGAGGACCTAAAGAAGATGGAATATAGTAACGATTTGGTGTTTGGGTCAGGCAGATTCGAGTGTTTGGGGAAGAAGGTCGCGCTTGTTGAACTGCAGAAGGTGTTTGTCGAGGTAAGTTTAAGATTTTCACTTACTTGCCGCATGATTAGACCATTATGTTGTCGTTCTGGTATCACTTTCTGCCGTCACGGTTGGCATTTCTCGACCTCTGTAAGTTTGCAAAACACCTACTTTGCAGACTCTTCTGCAGTGTCAACCACTCTCGGTCGTCTATACGGTCAAATCCTTTGTACGATATTGCGTCATTCGCGCATTTGCCATATTGTTGTACAGAGTGGTTTGAGGGTATTTTGAGACCGAGCTTACAACAGGCGAGGAATGCCACAACCAACGGAGGAAGATAAAACAAGGCCGGATATTAAGAAGTTTATTTCAACTGACGATATCCCTAGCTCTTCCGTAGATATGACTTCGCCATCGTGAACCCGCAGAAACCATGGAAATCGTCAAATTACGGGATATTTATGCAGCATGATATGGGTGTTAGGGTATCGCATCGCGTGGATGTCTAGTATGCTGAAGAGTTCTCGTATATACCCTTAATATCATGATCAACATATGTGGTACCTACATACAAGTGGTGACTTATTCCGCACATTACCAGTTAATATGGTCCTTAAAAATCCTGACGTATTCGACAAGCACTGTTTACACTGAATGCTCGATAGAGCGTCCTTTTGGGCATGAGGACTCGATGAATGGTGAAGGGAAAAATGCGAAATCCACAGGTATACATTGCACCGTGGCTTTCTCCTTCCCTCGGACCGTTCTTAATCTTCGGCCCGTCCCGTAAGCTTGACACATAAGGTACCGTAGCCTGGATCTCGAATAAGTTCCTACCTTACCTTACCCGACCTTTCGAGTAACTGCAGCCATGAAGTTCGTAAGCACGGAAGCGGCTATACCTTACTTTCTATGTCGTATTTGTCGTGTTCCCAAGACTCTTGGACCTCTTGCTAGTTTGTTTGACTCATCTGGTACAGTACGTTGCTGTTTTAGGACACCGCAACTGGCGGAGTGAGGAAGCTCGATCTAGTAAACGGCATAAAGTACGGATGCGTACAACTAGAGTCCGATATCTGAAGATTAATAAGAGATCAATTGTATGAACTGTTCAGAAAACATTACCCTTAGATCTATAAATTTCTGGACCTAAAAACATAGAGAATTGCGTTTTCCTACTTGGTTTCTACACCTCGGAAACTCGACTCTCAAAATAATTCGTGACAAAGATCCTCTCTATTTCGTTGATACTAAAAAATGATTCGCCAAGGCAAAGAGCCCGCTATAAGTTCTTCCAACCAGGCTATCCTAACTGTGACCGCTCAACAATCTCGCTATGCAGCCGACGCTGTAGACGCGCCCGAATCAAAAGAGGTATGTTTGTTAACAAAATTAAGTCTATTCAAAAGTTCCAACTCACGGCCCTTATTTATCATAGACCTGTTTCTTTCCTTAACCCTTCCGTTGACCTGTTCTAGATCATAGTCAAAGATCTTTCCATCACGCTCGGGGATCGTGAGATCCTTTCTCACGCTCTCCTCAATCTGCAAGGGGGACGCCACTACGTTCTAGTTGGACGAAACGGAACGGGAAAATCAACACTACTCAAAGCGATTGCCGAAGGCCGCGTCCCTGGTATCCCGTGGAGCTTGCGGATCCTGCTATTAGGACATACACTTCAACCGGGGAATTTGGAGGACAGCCTTGAAACCTTAGGCTTGGGGAAGACGTCGGTGCTGGAGCACGTGGTTAAGAGTGATAAGAAGAGGGAGAGATTGTTAAAAGAGGCGGATGGTATGTCATCCCTGGGTAGTGGCCATTATATCTATAGTATACTTCTGACATTGTAATAGCCCTCTCCAATGCGTTGGAGACCTCTACAGATTCTCTGGTTCCTGTACGGACATATAGAAAGATACAACATGCGCGACTTGAACGAAGACTTGAGGAAGCTAAACGGATAGCGGAAAGGAGAAGTGGAGCTAGGGGCAAAAATGCGAGGAAAGTCCAGATTACACTTGAAGAGGAGTTGGAGGTCTCTCAGTCTAAGTTGAGCATACTAATTGCTTTATGATAATAATATCACGCTAATATATCAAGACTCGAGGAAAACTTAGAGGAAATAGGGAGTGCACAGGTGAGCGAAGATACACAAGCTGCAGTTGAGATGCTTGCAGACATGCAATCATCGCTCCAATTGGTGAGTGGAATAAGAAATCGCAAACTTGACATTTACCCCGTACTGATCTAAGCGCTAGATGCACTCGTCGCAGGCAAGCTCGAAGGCGAGGATTGTACTGCTCGGTCTTGGCTTCCCAGAAGAATGGCTTAATAAGCCTATCAGTACATTGTCTGGTGGCTGGACGACACGTTGCGATATTGCTTGCGCACTATACCAGCCGGCCGACGTTCTTCTGTTGGATGAGCCAACAAACTTCTTAGATCTCCCATCCATCATTTGGCTTCAGGAGTACATTCGTACACTAAAATGTACAACCGTCGTCGTCACTCACGACCGTTCTTTTGCAGACGCTGTAGCAGAGGAACTGATTGTCTTGCGAAATCTCGTCCTGGAGCCGTTCCGCGGGAACCTGTCACTATATGAGCGTGAGCGATACAAGAAAGCTCGGTACTTGACAAAGATGCGTGATGCTCAGGATAAACAGAAAGACCACATGGAAAAGACAATTCAAAATAACATTAAAGTTGCAAAGCGTACCGGTGACGATAAGAAGCTCAAGCAGGCGGTGTCGCGACGAAAGAAACTGGATGACCGTATGGGGTTGCAAGTAAGCGCGAGGGGTGGACACTTCAAACTGAATCGGGACTTGACCGGTTATCATAGCACAATGAGAGCAGAAATCGACATTCCAGATTTTGAACCTCCAGTCCGACTATCGTTTCCGATGACGCCTGTGGATTTGAGATTCCCAGGTTCTCTAGTATCTCTGGAAAAGGTATCTTATACTTATCCCGGAAAAAGCTCAAAGGTCATTCTTGATGAGGTTGACCTCACGATACACCCTCAGGAACGTGTGGGTCTCGTTGGACTCAATGGTTCCGGTAAAACAACGCTGGTGACATTGCTCACTGGAAGCGACGAAGAAGGCCAGGGCGAAACGTTGAAGCCAACGAAAGGATTTGTACAACGGCATTCGCGTGTTCGCATCGGTCGGTTCTCACAACGAGCAGTCGAGGAACTTGAGGTGGTTGCACAGTCTAATCCTGCCCTAACTGCTCTTGCTCATGTACTGTCCACCTGGTCTAGCAGTATGACGGAGAAGGATGCAAGGGGACTTCTAAGTTCACTTGGTCTGCAAGGCCAAATCGCGTCTGAGGTTTCCATCAGCATGCTCTCAAGAGGGCAGAAAGTTCGCGTTGCTCTCGCATGTCTTCTATGGAATCCACCTCACTTGCTTGTGTTGGACGAGGTCACGACACATCTCGATTCAGACACGATCAATGCACTTGCTCAGGTACTTAAAAGATACGAAGGAGCTGTCTTGGTTGTTTCTCATGATCGATTCTTTGTGCATTGTGTGGTTGAGGGGTGCAAGCCTTCTAGATACTCTCGCGGTCCTATACACGAAATGGAAGATGAGGAAAGCAGTGAGGATTCAGAAGGGAAAGATCAAAAGACGTCGGGGACGGTGTACAGACTGTTCAAAGGTAAGTTGATAGTACTTGATGGCGGAATGAAGCAGTACGAAGAAATTGCTGCAAAAGGAGCTGCCAAGTTGATGAAGAACTCGCCACCGTGAACATCTTTGCTTGTCTTGGAGTTCTAAGAAATCTTGTTCCTGGTATCGGAATGCGAACGGTCCGCTTTCCAATGGTATGTAAACGCTCTCCCGCTGGAGCACATGATAATTGAATCAATAGAAGATAAACATTTACTTTTATATTGATCTAACCAACTTAATCCCGGACTTCGTTTTAAGACGGGAGTCTGCTGAGTGAAGTAGTGTGTGCTTCAGCGAGTTAAAGAGGTCAAGGAATTAAGGAAAGGCTCGTTTAGCAGATGATGCTGGGGAGAGTAAATCAAAAGCTTCAACGGGATAAGAGAAGGGTGGACGATCAATTTAACTGAAAACGCCAAGCTACGGCTCCACAAGGGTCGGGTGGATCTGTGGGGAGAGACAGGGGCCTGACAGGGGCTGACCATTTATGGATAAATTGTTTTCCTGCAACCTCCATAACATATTTGATAACAACGTCCATTCGTCAGCTCTGCTCCAAAGTGCTTCATGAAAGAGAATATTCGAGAAGATTGATGCCAAGGGCCTTCGACAGCGGTATCACCTGGGACTCGTTCAGATCAGCGACTGTATCACAACGATGCAAATGAAATCTGTCAAACGAGTACGTACTGTAACCAGGGAAGAGATGTCATGACCGAGATCTTCTAGAAGGCGAATAGAAGCAGACGAAGGGCCAGTCTCTCGTGTCTCTACACTGTACTTGAGCAGATTCGTAGGAAAGTATCCACGTCGGGTGTTGATTGCGGGGAATTTACAGTTCATTAGCAGGGAGGTTTGTCTTCAACTATGAACTAACTGCAAGGTACCTACTCTGACCCAATGGCAGTGCTCCTTCATGATGATCCAGTGGCCGCGTGAGTGCAGACTCTTCTCTCTTACGGATCTAGGCGCCGGTATACTTTGGTTGCTGGTAATTGTTTTCCCCGTACAAGAGAATAGCTAGGCAAAACTATCAATAACGAGTAGACGATGCATGTAGTCTAGGGTCCCAATGTCCCCCTCTTTCATATTGCATCGTCCTAGCATCCTATATGGCTTGAGCACAATAATTTCCGCAATCTGATTACGATTTGCAACGGTTCCGCAGCAAAATCTCGCTCGCCACTCGGAGGACCATATGACAGAAGCGCGATGTGGGGAAATCGAGTATGATGATATGGAGGACGCCAGGATCCTCATGCTCTCAGCCTCAATCTCTCTTCGGCCCTGCTTCCTAATGAGCCATCACGCGGCTCTGAAATGAATTGTTAGTCTGCTTCAACGGTCTCTTTCGTGTATGTAGTCTTGGGAAGAATAGAATATAAGAAGGCGGGTCCTAGGATTTCTCAGCTCCTGTCGACCACCAACCATACATTCATTCATAGTTGTATCTCTTTGGGCAAGATGAAGACCTTCGCATACGCTGCCATCTTTGCGGCCATCAGCGGCGCGCTCGCTGCCCCCGCCCCTACAAAGTCCAACGTGGTCAGGAAGAGGGCCGCCTGCTCCTCCGCAGTGCAGCTCTCGGGCAACGTCTTCAAGAACAAGAAGCTCCATGCAAACATCTACTACAGGTCAGAGATCGAGGCTGCCGTCCAGCAAATGAGCGATGCATCGCTCGCATCAGCAGCAGCCAAGGTTGCAGATGTTGGTTCCTTCCTCTGGATGTAAGTATCCCCAGAACTTGCTCCGAACACAGATAACTGATGTGGAACCCTTTCAGTGATACCATCGAGCGTATCGGTATCCTAGATGACGCTATCGCCGAGGTTCCCTGCGATGATGTTCTCGGTCTCGTCATCTACGACTTGCCCGGTCGTGATTGCGCCGCTAAAGCTTCCAACGGTGAACTTGCATACACCGAGCTTAGCCGTTACAAGAGCGAATACATCGACCCCATCGTTGCTAAGCTCAAGGCCAACCCCAACACCGCATTCGCTCTCGTCATCGAGCCTGATTCGCTTCCTAACTTGGTCACTAACGCCGACTTGACTACTTGCCAGAACTCCGCTACTCCTTATAAGGAGGGTGTTGCATATGCTCTTAAGAACCTTAACCTTCCCAACGTCGTCATGTACATTGACGCTGGTCACGGTGGCTGGCTCGGCTGGAACGACAACCTCAGTGAGTAGATACATTGCTGGGACATGACCAGTTCGGATGAATACGTGCTAATACATTCAAAACAGAGCCCGGCGCGTCCATGCTCGCATCGGTCTACAAGGCGGCTGGCAGCCCCAAGCAGGTTCAAGGTGTGGTTTCCAACGTTGCTGGTTGGAACGCCTGGCAATTGTCGCCCGGCGAGTTCGAGAACGACGAAGATGGTCAATGGAACAAGTGCCACGACGAGAAGCGATACGTCCAATACTTCGCTCCTGAGCTCAAGAGCGCTGGCATGCCCAACCACTTCATCGTCGACACTGGCCGTAATGCCGTCCAAGGTCTCCGTGAGGAATGGGGTGACTGGTGCAACGTCAACGGTGCCGGTTTCGGTGTCCGCCCAACTTCCAACACCGGTGACTCCCTCACCGATGCTTTCGTCTGGGTCAAGCCAGGTGGTGAATCCGATGGTACCTCTGATACTTCCGCTACTCGTTACGACTCCTACTGCGGCAAGCCCGATGGTAAGTTCACCGATACAACCTGCACTTTTGAAGCCATTGCTAACTTTGAGATTCAGCATTCAAGCCATCTCCCGAGGCCGGTACCTGGAACCAAGCTTACTTCGAGATGTTGGTCAAGAACGCGAAGCCCGCTTTCTAGATGGATTGGTTTGCGCGAAGTGTGTAAAAGGCTGGGATGGACTGCGCTCGTATATAGAATCCTCTCATCCTTTTTGAAGAGTCCTCTTACCCAATGAGAAAAACTGTTTAACTTCATCTTGAGAAACGCTGATGTAACGCGACGTGACTTTGTATGAACTAGTGAAACGGTGCCGGAGTATTGTTGTATGCTATTCCCAACACACTTTTTACCGATGTCCTGTCGTATTCAAAGCGAAAACAGAGATACAAAGAAACAATTACTCTAGAAGTCTATGGTTGAAAGAGGATAATTTGTACAGAGGCCTGTACAGTGCAGTACAGACAGGGGAGATAAACCTAGTTTCGGATGAGAATGCGTCTGACGGTGCATATACGCCTGAGTTTTGGGAGCGAAATCAGCTGGAAAAATGATTGATATTCTTGTATTTCATCTTTTCTTCTTCTATGTCGTTGATTTAGCGTTGTTTATACTTGGTCTCTTATTAATTCTATAGTTATGTGCAAGAAAGCTTCGAACCAGCGGGCTCTTGGGAGACAGCCCCACGAGCCAAGGGCCCTTAAGGTACCTGAGCCCTTACCTGAGATCCCACAGGCCACAGTTCAAGGGGATGAAGGCCAGCAAGAGGTTCAAAACGACGGTAAGGTAATAAGGTGTCTGGTGTATAGGTATGAGAAGTTTGGGCGAAGACTGGTTGCTCTTCTTGGCCTAGCCCTAGTTTTAGTCCCTACTCTACAGCACTGTAAGGTTAGCGTTGCCGTCTTGAGTTTCCCCCCTGTCAGGAGCTCACCTTGTTGAACTTATCCTTAAAATCATTCACCAAAAAAGTCCTTGTCGCGTCCCTATTATATTGTTTTCTATACTCCGTATCGAATCTCATAATAATGGTAAATGTTTTCTTTCGCGAGTGTCTGTTCGCGGCGGTCACTTGCATTATCATCGTCTAGTCTTTTCATGGATGGATCTTCTTACACACATTCAGTGCAAACGCTCCATTCCTCTTACACCGTTAAGAATACCCACCAACACTCTTCACAATGACTGATGATCAAGATACCTCCCCTCAATCGCCGACAGAGTCTGCTACGCCTAAGATTCCTGCCCCAAAGAATAGGAGCTGCCCATTTTGCGGACAATGCTTTACCTCCTCATCTTTGGGGAGGCATCTCGACTTATACATAAAACCGCACCACCCGAAACCACCAGACGGTATACATGACGTAGAAGCTATCAAAAGGTTACGTGGTAGTGTAACACGGAGGCAAGTCCGCCCATCCTCTAGGAAATTTCATGGGTCGACGCCCTCTTCTTCTCGAACCCCCAGCATATCCCACCATTCTCCTGTCGAACCCGGGACGACGCCTTTTGAAGAAGTCACGGGACAGAAAGTAACGACACGATTCAATGTACCGAACTGGCAGGTCACCGGGGTGATCAACAATTTGCCTCCTCGAGACGGCTCTGTTGGTGCTACTCCCGCGCGAAGGGTCATATCGAGACATGAAAAGCTCAAGGCTGATTTCAGAGAGCGTGAAAGACGGCCAGACGATGTAGATCAAGGTAAAGCGGTAGAGTTGGCGCTCAAGGAAATTCTTGACGCCATAAAGGAGGCTAGGTAATTCTTTTTGACTATATCTTATTTTCTATTCACTAACGACCAACCAGGAACCGAGCAGTGTCGCGAAACCTTTTTGATTTTGACCCGTTCACCATGAGCTTTCCCTGTTTATGCCTTCATATATTACCTCGACCTCCAACGCTCTTCTCCCTTACACCCTTCCCTACGAATGACTCGTGGTCAATCGAGCCCCCTGGTCAGAAGCAGTTTGACGCTCTGAATCGATTGACACGGGATCATGTAGCAACTCGACAGCAAACAATTACATCGCAATCAACTACAACTCCACCATCAGGCTCGTCACCTTTACCGACGCCACCCCCGCGGGAAGATGCAAAATATAAGAAGCTGTTTTCCCATTTTCATGATGCATTCAATCATTGGAAGTCACTCCCTGAAATTAAGAAGCAGGAGAAATGGCAACTGGAGGTTCTCAGGTCGTACACACGCGCTGATGAGAAAAACAAGGAGCTCGAACGCAAGATGGAACAGTTGCGTACAGAGTTGGACCAGTGCAAGTCCGCTAGCAGATCTCAGCCATTTACACCAATCTGGACTCCGTCGACTTTCATCTCCTCTGAAATAATACAGAGTTGGAGCGCCCAAGAGTTGGATTCTAGCAATTGGGAATTCAATCACTTGATCGACAAGTGGAAAACCGTTCTACGTGAGAATCGTAAGGCAGCCAGTGGGCTAAATGCGCAGCGCCCACTGGCACCTGCCACCTCCATTACAGTGCGAACTCCGACCACTACGAATGGCATCAAGAAGACCTCGGTCCAGGTTTCGAACGGATTGAAGTCCCCCAATGGCTCAGCCCCGAACTCTGCTCAGTCTACATCAGTGCTTCCTGGTGCATCTTCTGCACCCTCCATTGCTCAAAGCGATCACATGGACGAGGATACTGGTGATCAAGTTGATGGTGAAGGTGACGATGAGGATGCTGATGCTGATGCTGATGCTGACGCTGACATCGATACGGAAGACGTACCTATGAAGAATGGAGAGAAAACTGCTATGGACGCTTCAATGAACGTCAAGTGGCCTGTTGACAATCAAAACCAAAGCAGTTCTCAGTCCCAGAACATAAAACCCCAACAGCCACCACAACTGCAGCCACGGCCTCTCCCGACTCAGCAGTTTCCACATCAACATCAATTGCAGCATCAGCAACAGCAACGCCAACAACAGCAGCAGCATCAAAATCAGCATCATCATCAGCATCACCACCAGTATCAACCACTCTCTCCATGGGACCCTAACAGCCACCCTCATTCGCACGGCCATCCTAATGGTATCCATACACATCCAGCAAACACTCCCATCGTCCATCTGCACCCTCACCAAAACCAATTCAATCACCCTGGGAGCCGACGCGCTTCAGCGCATACCTTACCTAGCACTCCCTCAACCCCATTTGATAACCATAATGCGTCAAGTATGGTGATTGACGATGAGAGTGCAAGATTCCTTGATAGCATGGGATAAAAATTTGCATATATCAAGCGTCTGTGAGGGTTGGATTCACTGTGAAGAGTGTATTGGTCGCTTCTTAGATACATTAACGGAAGATTGTATAGTTGCATATGAAGGCTCAAGCATTGAATAATAGACGAGTCGTACTGTTTGACGTTTTGTTGCATTAGGGGTGAAAACTTTTCGAGGAGTTACTGGTCTGGCGTATCGGGGTCGTCATTTATATCTTCTCCCGTTTAAGGAAGAAAGAAAGTATTTCATAGATACGTGGTGGGACGATCTTACGTTTTATACCATTTCGGAGCGTTTGTTGCCTTTCATTCTACTTTGAGGAAGGGAATTTTGATTCTGCTGTACATTATTTTCTCCTTTTTCGATCATGCGGTTTGAAAACTTCAATTTTCGTTGTCTTTTCTTTGCTAGTTCATCATGTACGGTACAAGTCTAGCCTACTTCGTGGGTTTATGGCTTGGAGACAGCGAAACGGTTCATTTGCTTGGTAGTTCATGTATAACCATAGCATGCACCTACTTTTTGAATTTTTCTCCTTAGAGTTCTCTATGGTGGGTAAATTTTCACGGCTTGGAGATTCAGTTAATGTTTTTTATTTCTCGCGTTTGATGTAAAACATTGACTACCCATGCGTACCCCGTACTCATGATAGAGCATCTATGTCGGGTGTCGGAGAGTAGTCACCCACAATATTACGTTTTAACCTAGCTCATGGTGCGGATAATGCGAATAAGTCTCATATGTATGTCGAATCTAGCACTAACAGTAGTCGGATGCGTAGAAGTATTTAATCCATGTATTCCGTGTACAAAGCGCACTTATCAATCTAAAGAATGGACCCAAACTTGCATACGTTAAAATACTTTGTCCAAACATTCGATTATCCCGTACTTCCAACTAACTCCGTGCCGAACTAAATTGATGCCAATCTGCTCCGATAGACAAGCACCCGATCGTCCCGATGCTTTTCGGGGAAGCCATCCAAGTCCGATCCGACGGACGAATCAGAACCTTCAATAGTCTACTACGTGCCAGTGTCTTACAAATATATCAACGAATATTCATCTGTTCTCAATTTCACCAAAGGATATATAACGACCCTATATCCCACAGTAGAACTATGGTCAAACACCCCCATCAAGATGACACCCAAAATCGCCCTCTTTGACGCTCCTAGCAAAAAGCAGACCTGCAACTCCATGAACGCGTGGAGAGGTGTGTGAACATCTGCCAGTAAACCCTCCAAGTATGACAAACCCTCACATGTTCAAAGGCCTCCTCGCGCTCAACTTTAAAAACATCGACTACGAAACCCGGTGGGTCGAATACTCAGACATCAAACCCGTCCTCAAGTCCCTGTTTGTACCCAGTCACCCCTACCTTCCTAATAACACTAACCGACTCCGTTTGTCAAGCGGAGTCCCACCCAACAATCTCACAGATGGTGACTTCTACCACTACACCATTCCTACCATCTCCTTCAACGGGGAATATGTCATGGGAACGCGTAAAGTTGCCGCAGCGATTGAAGCCGTACAACCGCTGCCGTCCCTGCATCTTGACTCCCCTTTGATCGACCGAGTAGATGAAGCAGTAGATGAGTGCATGAAGCATCTGGGTGCCGTGATCCTTGCCGCGGTCCGCGTGAGAGGTCCTCCCGGAGAGGTCGTAAGAGTACTTTTAAGAGCCGTTATGCGCAGTACGGGATTATGTTGAAAGAGCTTGAAGAGAAGTTCGGTGGGGAGAGTGGTTTGCAGATGGTCAAAGAGCCATTGAAGAGGCTTGCAGGATTCGTGGAGGGGAGGCGCGGACTTTTTGGTTTAGGAAATTTTCGTGAGTCATCTACGCATCGATTGAGGACCAGGTGCGTTGACGAGAGTGTAGCGTCGTATGCGGATATTATAGTCGTTGCTTTTCTACATTGTTGGACTCTAATTGATTCGTATGAGAGAATTGTTGCTGATCATCCCGCTTTAGCTAGATTATATGAAGCCTCTGTCGAGTGGGTGAAGAGGGACGACCACTGAATGGTCGGTGATGGACATGAATTGTTGAGAACAATTTGAAGACAGAGAGGGAGAGTTGACGAGGGATGACATCGATAATCAGGAGGCATTACCATTCAAAATTTGGATATTGATATTGCGTGATTGTAAAGATCCCGAAAATCAAACAATAGGAGACGACTATTATCAGGTTATTGACACAATCAAACGGGCACTTACCGTGCGCTTTACTTTAGACGTCCCGCTGTATCCCGCTGTATCTCGAAAGCATTTCCGACCCGCCTTTTTGGGAACAATACCGATACTGAAGAGCTTGTGACTATTGTTATCACAAACAGGACATAGCTTCACTTCACTTAGTGGCCTGGTCTCCCTCTCGCTTTATAGAGCCTCCCTCCTCTCCTTTCCTTCCTTCTTCTTACACTTTCCAACCTCCTTCATTACAGTCAACCTCCCCATTTTCCTAAAGTCAAGCACATACTTCATCAATCCATCCTCCATTTCTTCAAGAACCCACTTCATTCTATCAAGATGTCAAACTCCCCAGAAACGGTCGATGTTCCAAAGGTGCCTCAGGTGCACCAGATATCTGATGAAGTCAAAGCTAAGAGAGCTGCCTTTTTCGAGAAACACGGTCAGCACATCATCTTAGCTGTCTTTTGCTCCGGTGAAAAGCTCAGGCCCGATTTCAAGCTCCTCTCTCAAGAGCTGAACAATGCTCCCAAATCTGCCCAGTAAGTTTTCAACCACTCCGATTTTGCTCTTTAAGCAATAGTCTTATCGAAATCCTGCAGAAACAAGACCATCACCGTCAACAACGAACTTGAGAAGTTTCGCCACGAATACGGCCTTGTGTTCGCAGAGAAGGCTCCCAAAGGCGAGGCTTCCCCCAAGAAAGCAGCAGCTCCACGCAAGGCTAAGGTCACACCTGAAGCTGTTGACGCTGTCAACGGAGACGCTATCGAACGAGACGATGATGAAGAGCCAACCCCGAAGAATCCAGTGACTTCTCTAAAGCGCAAGACAGCAGCCAAGAAAGTTGAGGATGTCGATACTAATGCTAACGATGCTGATGCTGAAGCCACCCCGAAGAAGGTTGCGACTCCTCGCAAACGCAAGACAGCAGCTAAGAAAGTTGAGGACAGCGAGACTAATATTGCCGACGTTGATGGAGTAGCTACCCTGAAGAAGGCTGCGACTCCACGCAAACGCAGGAGCACCACTGGGACGGGTGGTGAGTCACCAACCAAGAAGGGTCGTGGCCCTGCCAAGAAGGCTGATCCAAAAGTCAAGGAAGATGCTGATGCTGAGGTGGGCGTTGATGCTAATGTTGTTCCATCCGTGGAGGGTGTTGATGGTGAAGTCAAAGTTAACGATGATGCTGAAATTGATGGTGAGGAGGCTATCTGAACGAATGTCTGGTTGGATTCGTCTGAATAGGTGTTCGGTTGAGATATTTCACATTACCTGGAAGAATGCTAGACTTCCTCACGCTTGGAGGAATTGACAGCACTATTGCAGAAACCAGGCTAGGATGGCAGGTTTCAAGAAAAACTTGTGGTAGCATGATAGTTAAATAAATGGAATGAGTTTACCTAAATCGAACTTTGACCCGATAAACTCGTGATTACAGGTCAAAACATTACCTTAGCTTTACGTGTTCGTTGCCAAACTTTACGTCTTTCATCCGGATGGTGGGCCATCCCATGGTAAATCTGAGCGAACAGTGACTGGGGGATCCGCTTAACGCCCGTAAGTTGAGAATGTTGAGGGTATTGATACACGTAAATTTTGTCTTGGGGGGATCTGTTACTGGACGACTGGACGAGCAATGAAAATAAGGCCGATAATGAGAAGTCTCCAATTACAGACTTAAACCCTTACGAACCAGAACGCTTCCAGTTCAGGTACACCGACAGATGAGAAGTAAGTGAACCCATGATAGTACTACGTTGAGTGTACAACAAATGTATGGAGGCTAGGTAATGCTATCGATCAGAAAAAGAATCCTATCTTTACGCATTGGTGTAGTAGGGGCCACTTGTAGGTAATCACGAAAGATTCTTGACAACGCTGTATGGGAGGATTTGGCTGTGCAAACGACTATTTCTGCGAGTTGTACAGACGCAACGATATATGTCCTAAAGGGCTATATCAGTCTTGAATACTCTAAGGCATACTGGTAGGGGTAAGCAGTGGTAGTGTACAATGTGAGAGAGTCCTAACCATGGCGCTAGGGGGGGCAACATCAAGTTATGATTACCATTTCAGTGACTGAATACAACCTTCCCAATTGTATTCTATATATCTACCTAACGACAGACATTGTACAGTGAACGGGAGTGCGTTGACAAGTGAGGAAATGGAGTCGACAAATCTATGCTCCCGTTGCAAACAGGCCAAACACCCTTGTCAACGCGTGAACGCGCCGGGCTAATAAGGTAGGTAGAACCTTACCTAAGTTCGTGGTACAGGAATAGCATAACTGGACATCATCCTGAACCATCTTCGGTATTGATATTCCCAACTCTCGTAATGGCCCGTCCAAAGAAAAGGGCCAGCTATTCTGAAACGATCTATAATTCCACAACTCCTCTTCGGCAGGTCAGATTTTCTGCACGACGAAAGACAGCAAAGCATATAACAGCTCAACCGCGGAAATTAAAGAAGCAGACCACGTTGACCCAAATTGATTTCATCGATATCAACGGAGCTGGTGCCGATGACGATAAGGAGCAAGGATCGCAGTCGAAGCAGAATGAGGAAAAGTTCGAGGAGAACCAAGAGAGACCTAGGAAAAGGCGAAGATCAGAGAGGCCAAAATCGGAACGGAAAGTTGCAAGGAAGAACTCGGAGAAGCTGAGACAGACGACTTTGACCCAAATGGATCTGGATAAAACCATCCTGGCCAGCGACTCCGAGGATAATGTGGAAGAGAATGAGGATATACTTACGGAACGGAGCTCTAATTCTTTGGAAAATACGCAGGCATCCTTTGATCTGTATGCTATCGGCAGACGTGCTGGTGGTATCGCATATGATGACATAGACACAAGAGAAGGTTTAGATTCCGGATATCTCTCTGACCTTCGAGAAAGTGGACTGATGGAAAAAGAGAATATAGAGCTGCGGTTGCAGAGTCAGGAACGTAAAACTCCTATGCAGGACAAAGGCACGGAATCTAGGACTTGCATTATGAATACAGTAGTTCAGAATGCTTCGTACCGTCCATCTACAACTTCACCCACCGATAGACCATCTCAGCATACACCAAGGGCCGGTCAGGATGTACGCTCTCCACTACAGGAACGCTCTACAAACTCTGTATTACCTCACCGCTCTTCCCCTAGAAAAAGTAAAGTAACCGTCAGGTTCGAGGAACTACCAAAGAGAGGACAACAAACTTTTAAAGAAAAGAAAATCGAAAGGAACACTACTCCAGGATCCGTTTGTATTTCCCCTAAACTTGAAATAAAGGATTCAGACGATGAAGAGACTACCGATGACGAAGTAGAGTTTGAAAACGACCAGGATGCGGGGATCGAAGAAGAGACTCAAGCTGTGATTCAAAGGGTTGACCTAGCCTGTGCTGCTCAAAATCTTCTCAAAGAAACTGGTATTAGTCAAATGGGGACGAGCACGCTTGGCGAACCAGCTTGCTCACAAGAGCAGATTTCAGGTGCAGGAACAAATGTATCCAAACCAGTGGTGGATGGTGATGTTTCTGGCAATATTGCTTTAGGTTTGGAGGATAGTACTCAAGCTCGTTATGAGCGGGATTGGGGTGATGCAAGTCTTATGAACACGCAAGATGTGAATGCCTCCATTGTTGCAACCATACAATCACAAGGGCCATCAGAATATCTTGAGAACGAGCCCGTCCAATATACTCAAAAGCTACACGCACAGTCGTCCACGAAGTCTGGTTCAGCTTCGGTCAAGTATGTTGGCCAAGCAACAAAGATGAAAGTGGTTCAAGAACTTCCCATGGAGATACAAGACGACACTCCATATAGTGCCTCGTCGCCTCCGTTCGGAACGACTATTATACCATCGACTCCAGATCGCTCGAGCTCCGTTCAAACTGCACGTATTCACGTTTCCCCGTCACCGCGGCCTTTACGCCTTAATGTATCACCGTCCCAGTGTCAAACTATCATTGTATCATCGTCACCAGTCCCGATGCCACCGTCTTCTTTTCTTCCAAGCCGACTTAACATGCAAGATACGTTTGTATTTGCAGACGACAGTGGGACAGATGAGGATATGGAGCTAGATATATCTGACCCAGAAGCGGCCGGTGGAAACTCCACAGAGCGTGCTAAGGTGGAATCGGATCCTGCACCCTTAACGATTAGCCAACTGTTACCCGAAAGTCTTATGAATTACAGTCTCACGCTACCGTCTTATCATAGTACTCAGGCCAGTGACGAGGAGTTGTAATTTCGACGACATTGTAATCAATCTCATCAATTAACTCTTTGGATAAGGGTGATGATAGTTGCCCTAGCTCGCGTATTATAGACAGTGTTCGTGGAATTTCAAATATACGATCTTCCAGCAACAACCTCTTTATTACGAATGTGTGGTCACTGTGATTATAGAATCAAAGTAAACAGTGGAACCAACTGCGTGGACCTATTACTATTGCCGCTTCCAAGAGCCGGTGCACCTTCATGCCCTCTCGTGGACCATAGTTACCGTGACCCTTTCACTTTGGTTTGGCACTTCCCGGTATGGGAGGTGATTCGAGAATGCCCGCACGTGGAATAACAAGGAGAACGTTCATCCACCCGCTTCGAGTAGTATATCCGCACCGGAAGACGCACATTTGCTAGCGTGACCGCCGGGCTCGTTCACATATAAATCTACCCACGCCCTTCTTCCTCCTTCCTTAAAAGCTTCGCTTCTCCAGACACCAAGCTTTTCAACACCACATTCTTTAGGCGCCCTTTCGTCCTTGAGTCGATAAATCAATCTTCAGCTGACATTCGTCTACAATCAATAATGTTTACGTCTCGCCACATTCCGCGTCTCGCTTCCCTTGCTACGAATGCCCGTTTCTTTCGTAACCCAACCTGTCCCAAAGCGGACGTCATCCGCGCCAAAGAGGTGCCAGTAGTCTCGTTCAAAGATGGCGAACGAGCCTCAGTCGATCTGCCCATAGATTCTCCTGGCTTGGACCCAGTCATACCTCCTGGAGTTGACGTGAAGCAAGTAGCGTATCCTCTCGCTCCTTCTAACCTTAAGGGTTTAACCCCGACCCTCAAGAAGTTCACTTTGCATGGCAAAGTAGCTGTTGTCACTGGGTACGTTTTAACCCGAATCATACACGTCACTCTCACGATGTCGCTAATTCATAGTTCAGCGGTGGTCGTGGGCTCGGATTCAACATGGCTCAAGCTCTTGCAGAAGTCGGTGTCAAGGGAATCGCTATCATGGATCGCCAACAGGACGTTGGTGAGGCAGCTGCGAAGGAGCTGAGCGAGCAGGCCGGCGTTGATGCTCGCTTCTATGCGGTGGATGTTCGCGATGGTGCTGCCATTGACCAAGCAGTACATGATATTTCAGACCACTTTGGTCAAATCGACGTCCTTATCAACTCTGCTGGTATCGCCGAGTATGTGCCGTTCCAGTCCAAGATATTTACCCCTTACTGACGATGCTGGGAGCTCAAACATCAAGGCCGAGAACTACGGCCATGGAATGTTTCGCAACCTGATTGATATCAATGTCACAGGCACATTCCTCGTTGCCCAAGCCGTCGCCCGCCAAATGATCAAGAACAAGACCCGCGGTACCATGATCTTCATCGCATCCATGTCTGGCTCGATTGTGAACTATCCTCAGGAGCAGAGTGCATACAACACATCCAAGGCCGCTGTCGTCCAGCTCACGAAGTCTCTTGCCACAGAGTGGGCGCGTTACGGTATTCGCGTCAATGCCATTTCGCCAGGCTATATGGATACTGCCTTGAACCGTGTTCCCACTCTTGATGCCCAAAAGAAGATCTGGATCGAGAACACTCCTCAGAAGCGTTTGGGTGCTGTCGATGACCTGAACAACCTGGCCGTCTTTCTCGCGACGGACTCATCCGCCTTCTCGACCGGTAGCAACTATGTCATCGATGGAGGTTATACCCTTTGGTAGATAGGCGCAGGGATAGTAACAAACCTTTCTCTTTGTATGATACTATGATGCATAGCGCCGGTGGAATATGGCGAACGGAGTTGAAGGCGGTTGAGCATTTGTCGGCGCCTGGGAGGTTTTAGATAGTCTACAATATCAGAATGATCAACTAATCATTCGTACACGAATTCTCCTCCTTTTCTCGTCTGTGCCCTGTGCCTCTATATGATAACGCCCTGTCTTACTGTACATTATATATAAACGAAGAATTTTGGCCTAGCTGTACAGATGAGAGAGCGACCAGACATTGGGGTCTTATATGTCTTTATCTATACAGCAACCGTACCACGGCTATGAAATACCATCTCTACTAAGGAGTAGCTATTCTACAATGTGTCATTTCTGGTGTTCATTCCATCGATTAGCAATGTATTCTACCTAGCTGTACGTTCACCGGTACGGAAGAGCTCTTTTTAGTTGTGCTGTACAGTACAGAACATCTAAGGACACTGTACGGTCCGCATCTAAGCGTACAACAAGCGCATAGTAACTCTGTAATCCAATCGTCCCCAAAAGTGAGATATCATACAAAACATACAATGGTCCTTGGCGTGTAAGCATGCCTTCCCCCCCTTTCCGCGTCTATCACGGGCGCTTAGGAATGTCCGGAAACTCGTACAGTCTCAGGGCCGCGCCTGCCCAAACTTCTCAAACTCGAGCCACGATACCCAAAATCCTGAGTCCCCGTATGTCAGCGCCGTAAACGTCCCGGTAGAAAGTTTCCAAACAAGGTCGTTCGGACTTCGTCTCGCCTCACGGACCGTTACACCAATTCTCCGGTTCCAGGTCCCGAGCGTGCCGTCCCGAAACCCCATTGTCGCGGAGTGCAGTACAGACACGCACATACTCGGTCGAGGGAATAGGTAACATAGTACAGTACGAGTCCGTCGAAGGGGGGGGGACGTTCTTTTGTAATACTGTACCTCTCCCTGAGTAAAATGTTTCCCTGGGCTAAGGAAAAGCTAAGTGGCTCGGCTTCTCGTGGCTGAGAGGGAGGCGAGGTGGGAAGACGGGAATGTCGGGCTGAGCCACGGGCGGTACCGGCGCGTGCGGGAAGCCACAACGTGGGGGGCCGGGAGGGAGAGGGAAGAGCACCGCCCCACCACTACCCTACCGTAAGCCATCCCGTCGGGGGTGGAGCTTTCAGGTTGCTTTTGTAAGGTAATGTTGGTTCACCGTTGTTACCTTTATGGTTCGCCGGTAGTTTGTCTTGGGAAGGCAGAGTGATACGACGGGATTCGAGCTATTGTTTAGAAGAAGACAAAAATTTATGCTCCTTATGGTTCTATTCCATACTTGCAGAAGCTCTCTCTCGCAACGATTTTCCCATAATCCGATTCGGAGACGCTAGAATAACAGAGAACATTTCATTGATCTATCTACTTGTATGAGTCATGCTGTTATAAAAAAGTGTGATAAATTAGTTCATTTCCTAGACTGTAGTATATCTCCGGTATCCATTTCTGGCGAGTTTAGAGATCGGGACTCAGTAATTTATCCCCCTAAGGTACCTTTGAGTGTTCAATTCTAGAATCTCTATAGTAGGTAATAGATATTGATGCCTTCTACCCCGAACCTGCCGAGAGAAATTGTCCAGTCAGACATGCATACTGCAGTTGGCCCCTTTACCCGATTCCCTTTAATCCCCATTTTCCTGCCAAAGGTAAGTCCCGCAAATGGTCAATTGAACAATGAAAGATTGCAAGGTTCATAGTGGATAGAAATGATCGATTACGATAGAAAGCTAGGCTAAACTTCTTATTATCCAAAGCTCAAAATCCAAAAGCTAACAACCGTTTCATTATGTCCTCCTCGTGATACCAACATGTCAATCCCAAAAGCTTCAAACGCGCGTTCGGTGCGTATCATTTCCTCCTGGATCCCGGACAGCTGCAAAGTGAATCAAGCAAAACCAATTACCCCAGAGCACCATGAAAAGTCTCCTCTTTTGGGTCAAATGATGTGCCTACAAGGACCTGCGCTTTTGCCGATTAAATTCCAAACCCCCTTCAACTCTCACGGTGACAAGTCAATTAAGCATGTATCTCGTAGAGGAGGGTCTCGTATGACGATGATGACTCTTCGAAAGCGAGTCGGAGTCCCACGATTCAGAAATCCGTGCGCCATAAAGCGACATGCGATGGAGATAGCGAGCCGCAAATAAGGCAGATTCACGTAAAAGTATTCGAATAGACCAAAAAAAAAAAACAACTCCTTTAATCAATTCACACGTAGTATCCCGAGCGGCGGTTCTCGAGAATGTCACGGCGAGTTGGCTCTCGGACCTCAACCTTGTACTTGGGGTATGCTCGGCGTTGTTCAGCGATGTCGGACTCGTAGAGCGAGCCGCGCTTGGACTTTGAGACTTGGACAACGGTGGAGCGCTCAGTGGTCGGCCAGTCAACGATTTCAGTGGTGCGGCGGGATAGCTTCGAGATTTGGTCAAGCTTGACAGAGCAGGAACGTTCGAGACGCGGCTCACGCTCATCGATCTGGTAAGTTCTGCCCTGGGAGACGAAGGGGTCCTTGCGGCGACGAAGACTGCGTTCAATGGCCCTTAGTAGTCCTCGCGTTTGGACGTAGTCGGCTGGCATCTCGATGCGAACGAGTTTGTTGTCCTTTCCGGTGTAGCTGTAGGTGGTGCCGTCTTGTTCGCTGTAGAGATAGCGGGAGACCTCTTGGGCGAGCTTCTGACCGGTCTCGCAGAGCTTGTTGCCGGATCGATGAACTTCATATGGATTGCAACACTTCCGGCAGACTTGAGCGTGGGTTTCGAAGTCATACATCGCCCAGGCTTCGGTATTGTTGAGTGGACGCATGATGCTAGTGACGGGGGAGGAAGCGAATTCCACCTTGGGCACTACGGCCTTCTTGTGGTGGATGACGGTAGGCATGGTGGAGTGTCGTAGGAGAGAAGGCATGTTGGTATACTTTAGGATTGGCTTGTACGGGGAAGCCGTCGTAGGTATGGGGGTTGTTGGTAGTATAACAATGTTTCCAATCTGCCGTTCGGAGTGTACGGGGCACAGTGGTAGAGAAAAGGATTTGTGTAGACTAGTAATCTTGGGTTGTTTGAATAGAGCAAAGGATTCATGAGATGGTGGGTGGGGAGAAGTGAAGTCTTATAAGTTTTATGTGGCATCGACAAATGTAGGTGCCTGAAGCTCAGATGTGTCTGGTGAAAGCATCGAAACCAAAACCAGGACCCCTGTACGCCCCCAGACCAGGTGCTGCGCATGACGATAGTGAACGGTGGGAACGAAACAGACAAGAAACGAAATGCTTATACTTGTACTTGCATTTTGAGTCGTCGAGTCACCGGGCTCACGCATGTCTGAAAAGATTATTGGTCGATCAGCGGGAGGGGAGAAGGGGTTGTGTGTTAGTTCTACAAAGTACACAGTAGGTTGGCGAAGCTCGTAGGATAGAACTACCGCCTTTGAAAATGAGCCACTGATTGTAACAAAATCGGCGTGAACGTGAGATTACATGCGCGAAAGCCACGATCAGAGCCATTCATCTTTGCTCTGACCAGCACGATCGGAAACCAGAAGCGCGGGAAACGTTACACACCTTAGACACTCGAGCGCCAAACCGGCCCCTTGAAGAGTGACTGCGCCTTCGTGCGGCGTGTAGTTTTAGGGGAACGTGTGGCCGTGACAGAGAGTTGACAGTTTGGGAAAGACGGTGTCGAAATCACAGAAAGTTGGGTGTTTCCTTGGTGATTCAGTTAATCAACGAGGGTGAGATGGGTGTGGCAGAACTACTCCGTACTACTGTGTGCCGCCCTCGCGATGAGAATTTCGAAAGAAAAAGAAAAACGAATAATCATCGACTGATTTGGGTAAGGTAACTCCCAAAAGGGGTCATACTTGGTATTGTACGAGTACTGTAAGCGAGGAATAACCCCCTTGGACCCCCTTGTGGACCCCCCTGTGGACCCCCTTGGAGACCCCCTTGGAATCCCGTCAACAAGCGCGCTCGACTCTCTGTAATCTCTGTAATCTCGTAATCTTTCCAAGTCTCCACCGCTGCTTTCAGGATGTTAACACTGCCAAAACACTGCCAAAACACTGCCTCCTTCGCGCCCTCTAGGGCTGCAGTTCAAGACTCAAGACTTCAAATGGCATATCCATCAAGACAAACGCGTGTAATTCCCATCTCATCTACCTCCATTCAAGACCGACTGATTCGATCGCGGTCGAGGTCTTTCACAACGGCCGGCGTCAAGACGTTTGTCTGTCTTGAACTACGCGGCAGTGCTCTTGAACAGCCTTTCGTTCTCGTGTTTCGAAAGAAGTATTTTTATTTTCGCAACTCCGAAATCGATCAGTCTCCCCTGGAGCTTGCAGCCTGAATGCCAGAGAGGTTGTTTGCTCCAAACTGTAGCTTAACTAACAGTAGTTTGGCAAGCCATGGGTCGATTGAGGATTTTCGCTTCTCCCCTTCTGCGCATGCCGCTCCGCGCAACGCTTCCCGGCTGTTGTCGTCCGGGTTCACGAGGACAATGATTACAGTGATCGATGAGTCTTCTCGCTGCCTTAGCCAAACGGTGATCTGCCTCCAAGAGCTCCCGAATTGGCTTCACCGGATTGGCTACCTTGTCGATTATTGCGCAACCATCACAGATCCGCTCAAGGCTCCCACCAGTTCCACCACCACCACCAGCTGAAAGAGCTGCAAGGCCTCCCAAAGTCAGAATCTTATCTGGCTAACGTTCTACCAAAAATTCATTACGAAGCACAGTGAAGCCACACTTTCGACACAATCCTGTGCTCCGAGACAGGTCAAGAATTCGCTCTTTTGGGCCTTGGGTCTCATCATAGCACAGTTGAGTCACCAAGTCTAGACGGCAGATACTTTCAAGGCGTAGAGATGATTATGATGACTCTAATAACCACAAGAGTGCGGGGAAATCATGTCAAATTCTTCGATTGGGAGCTTTCTCATCGGTAGAGTACGACAATCGATCCGCACCGTCGTCCGTATACCGCCCTTATCCTCAATTCTTTCGAAAGTCGTCGTTTCTAAGACTTGCATGTTGACAATACAATCTCAACTTGAAAAATTCATCGCCCTTCTTGGCAAGAGCCATTGGAAAATCTCTCCGATGTATGTTCTGGCACATGATAATCTGATCACTCCACCGATCATTATCGTTCTCCATGCTGTCAAACCTTTTATGCCTCTTTGCGTTGTTTCCTCTACCCTCCCTTTTCCCCATCAGAAGAAGGGAATGGTGGCCAATTCGAGAGATGCAAACCGCAGTCGCTAAGTTTTAGTTGCCTGATAATACCATCCCTAAGAGGGCGTGCAGGATGCAAAGATCCTTGCCGTCTCCCCAATCGGTTGATTTCCTAACTGGTTCTTTGCCACTGCTGTCTGGGTCAAAGGAGCCGTTGCATCCGACCTTCAAACTCGGCGACTAGGCCTTAACCGGTAGTCTTGTTAAAGACCGTATACAGTCATATCTAGCTATAACCGCGGAAACGGATACCTCGAGAACTCTCGAACGCTCGAACGTTGGGCTATAGCGGGTAAACTCTGAACTCGAGACCTCAAGTATGACTGTTACTCAATTGAACTAATTGTGGTATCTATGGATCGTCGCTTTGGACTTGCAGCAAGTTGTCTGTTTCGGTCTTGGTCAACCGACAACTTCCTTCAGTACCAATGTCCAACTTCATATGGTATCGAATTACTATATCCTTCCCGAGACCTAACACTCTTAACTTAGTTTACGGTTGCTGTGGAAAAGCACCATCTGACTACGGTACACGTAATGGACTAAGCTGTACAAACGACGACGAGCTGTACAAACGACGACGAGCTGTACTGTACAAAGGTTTAAGCCGTACAGAGTACATATCTTGAGGAGTTATCGATACGTCAGATCCAGTGTTACTCCGATGATTACGCAGAGACCAAGTAGTGCCAGTCGTAGGAAAGAAAGAAATCACCTTAGCAACGCACAATACTCTCGGTCCGCAATCACCGAAACTCACTCCTTATTCGATAGTATGAGCACCGTTGTGCTACCCGCATGGTTATCTGAAATTGTCTGAAATGGCTTTAGGTAAGAATAGATGATTGCAAGTTCAAGCGTCTTAATTACTATTGCACGTCCTCCTGATATGAGTTTCGGAGCATCTATCCGCGCCCATTTTCGTTATCCTCATAGATACATGTGGTTAGCTCTATGATCACATCCACCGAGTAGTTAGATCACAACTCTCCTATTGTTGACTACTTTACTTATGTGAAATGCCCTTTGATTTATTCAGGGTTCAGCACTATTCGGTCACTGTACGCGTGGTATGCGCACAGTATAATACTACAAGTCTGTTGGATTTCAGAATTTCGTTGGTCTACATACCTAGGCCGCAAATATCCTCGTTAGGCGCGAGCAGCGAAGCAATGTGTGTTCATTCCGAAAATAGGGGTAGGGGCTTTCCTCCTCTATAATTTTGCGATTTATCTTCATATACGTGTGCTAATCATGAAAGAGTACTTGGTAAGAGGTAATTGGTAATAGAATTGACATATTTATATCATAGAAGACTCCAGGTGTTAAGAGGACGATGTACCTTCTATCCAGAGGGAAAGGAACGATCATTTACAAAATAGGAGAACTCTATACGCTTTGATCATCCTTCCAAAGACGCTCTGAACGATGTCCAATCACTCATTCGTTTGCCCCCTTCGAAATGCTCGGCAATGTGCTCACATCGTTCCGGCCAGGTCGCCAATGAGAATTTGCAGAATCCACACCATAAGTCCCTCTGCTTGACTTCGCTAGGCGACGAATCCGTTTTCCATGTGTCAAGAAACTTGCGACCCTTGCACTCTATGAATGGCCCTGCAACTTCAATTTCCTTGAAGTGGACGTTAATATAGTGTTGCCAGAAATGGTCTCGCCTGCGAAAGGTTCGATCATGTGGGGCTTTATCCTCACAGGCTTTGATATTGTGTTTCTGAAGATGGCTTTCATCAGGATCCTCGATACCGCAGAATACGCATCTGTTACCAACCAGTGGTGAGTTGTAAAGCATACATGTCCAGTGTTTCCCGTACGGAACATGGGTCAGTTCGTGCCGTTTCCATTCGGACTTCTGTTTGATCTCCTTCCCCTTCTCACAAAACGTGCAAGAGTAAAAAATTTCCTCGCTGCGCGTTTCGGAGCTGAATAGAGTTACTGGATCGTCGGTTGGAGATGCGGTAGCGATTTCTGTACGATACCGACTCTTACCTCTGCGGCGCATAGGGCCAGGCCGTGGCTGCATGCCACCCTTCATTGACCATAATGGCTGGTTCGTTTGCAGGTCTGGGTCTAGATTTTCTTTTTCACTTAGAAAATATACAGAAAAAAGCACTGGTGAATATTATTTACCTGGTACAATGTTCTGCGTCCGTAATTTGACGAGGTAATTGTTTATGGTCGCCTTACTTAGACTTGTCTTTGCTATTAAAGACACCAGACTTCCATTGTTGAGATATGGCCAGTGTTTATTATCCCAGAACCACCTATCGAGGAAATCTTTTGCTGAAGGATCAATCCGAGGACGTCTGCACGGGTGCGTCCCATTCGTACGTCTTGAAGGAGTTGATGAAGAAACTGAGTTTGGGACGGAAGAGTTTGGGTTGTGAGAATTGTCCGCGTCGGAGTGAATGGTTCGAAGAGTACTTTCAGAGACGGCTTCTTCTACCTGTATTCCTTGTTTACTCCATATGAACAAATCCTCCTCTTGCTCAAAGGGAACTGCTGGAAAGCCCTCAATGACTTCTCCTTGATCTGTTTCTAGGATGTTTGGAACTAAGGGTTGACTGCTGAAGCCCGTATCTGTAGCACATGATTGTCAGTATCAATCGATACCCGTGCTTGCCTAGGGGCAGAAGGTGAATGATTTCGGATGAGCATTTTGGCGTCGAACTATATTTAGGAAAATCGACTGGGAAGTGATTGAACGTGACCAGGTTTCAGAGGATAATGATAAGATCAACGCTCATAGGGGGAAGAAAAGTCAATCTCCCATTCTTAGGCTGAACTCTAAAACAATTGCCCGTGGGGGTCATAAATACCTGATGTAGGAAGGGTCTCATGCTGACCGATACCACTCCCATCAATAGGGCCGTATACCTCGTCGCTGCTCGGATATCCATATTGATTCTGAAACTGGTAGGCAGCAAGTTGGTTCCACGGACCTTGAACGCTACAGGGCCAAAAATTGTCAATCTGTGCAAGTTGTTGACTAGTGGTGGCTAAGATATCATCGAGGGAGGAGTCGAAGGGCTCGATTGGAGAAAATTCACCAGGTACATCATGGGTTTCAAAACGCCCATGATTAATTTCATGGGCATCACCAATGTTCATAAGATCATAGTTGGCTTCCATGTCGAGGGAAAAGGCTGTTCAACTAGATGTCATCTTTCTGGCGGTCACCCGCTCCGTTCCCTTTTATTCCTTATTAGTGTACAAGGCGCTACCATAGCCACGATTTACAGGGCAAAGATTAAGATCTTGCTTTTATTTAGAAGGCATTAATACCAGATCTCTTTCTTTCGAGCAATCACCAGGATATGGCAAAAGGACACGAGGCTCTACATCAACCCATATATCTTTGGCGGACTCTGGGTCCACTTCTGGTTTGATCTGTATGTCTTACTACGCTGTAGCTTTGCCATTGCTATTACTTTCACCATATAGAGTTTCCATCTTCTCGGTCTCTTACTGTTTTCGAGTCATGCTCCTCTCCGTCAAATGTCACTTCAATGACAGATGTGATTGGAATGCATGAGAGTTGAGTGAACATAATATTTCCTCTGATCTCTGATAGAAAGTCGGAAAGGATGGCAACGCACACTTATATACTCACCTCTGGGGCCAGAGGTGGTAAACCTCACCAGTGCTTCACCGGATGTTCACCGGACGTTCGTCGGATCCAGGATAGGAAGTTCGAATATGCCTTGTATATCAACTTTTACTAGCCGTGTCCGATTGATTTAGAAGGCATTCAACCAGCATCCGCCCTTCCATACGGACCACTCTTTTTAGAATATCGCCTCAACGAGTTGGTTTTGCCTATTATCGCCTTGTGAATCAAGATACTGATCCGTATGAAGTAACGGAACGTTGCCGATGGCAGTGCTGGACCTCGTTCACGGCTTGCAACCTTGCCATCCATTGCCCTCAGTAAATAAGGGGGTAGTGTCATGTTTGCCTTGACGCCGCCATAAAGTCATAACCGGTGAATGTGATCTGAAATATTGTATCTGGGTCAGGATATGCGTTAAATCTCGGTGTTGTTCTTAGGTCTATGGAAGTGATGTAGCTCCCAGCTGTGTGGTACAGTACACCCCTTTCATATGATTGGTCAACAGTAGCCTCATAAATTAGCTCGCCCAGCCTTGCATGTTGTTGATAGTATTAGTATTATTGTCAGGTGAAATAGCCGAACTGGACTTTGTTCAATTGACCATTAGATGAATATACTTTTGGGATGACATGATGAGGTAGGAGTGGGACGTGAGATCTTTTTAAAAGAAGAATATTCCCTTCACGCATAGCAGAATGGAGAATGCAATTGTACTGTGGTAGGAGCGTAATCTGAACTTGGGAAGCGGAAAGAGGAAATTCTTCGGACAGGTTTCTAGAAAGGAATTCACCGGCGACTCTTGACGCCCTATTATATGCAAGAAGTAATGGAATTCAACATTATCATCACCATATTTACCACCTGACAGATTACACCCATATAATCCTCCTCCGTCTCTTCCAATGAGAGCTTTTGAGCGGGTGGTTCTTGTACTGTACATGTCATGTACACGCATGGGGCCACGTCCAACACCGGCTCATTAAGGATTCTCCACCTTTGTACAGTCCAGTCTGAGCTCAACATCATCCACCAGCACAGCAGGGCGAGTTGTGCAATTCAAGGGTCCAGATACCTTGAACCCCCTTTCCGCCTTTTCTCTTGTTTAATATTCTTCAGGCAAACCCATTTCGCCGAAATCGCCCCAGTCGTCACTGCACTTAAACGACCTCTCATAGGCCAACTTGGGTAAAATGCCCGCCTCCAGACCCCTCCTATAGCTCCAGTGGACCGCCTTCTCCGTCTCCCATGTCCAGTAGAACCAGCCCCAGCCCTTCTCAAAGCTTTCCATCTGACCCTGGGCAAAATAAAGCAACCACTTCTTGTACGCATCGCTGTAGTCCGCCGGATCAGCGTTCGCAGGCCCGCAGTCGCATTTGGGATCATTCTTCGTCGGACAGGTCGGAGATAGTACTGACGTCGACTTATTCCCCGTATTCAACGTGCCCTCCCAGCGGTTGCCGCGACCGACGTTGTTGAGGTTCGGCGCGCAATCCGTGTCGGCCTGGGACCACTCGCCACACATCGTCGGACCGAAGCCGGTAGCCGTGTTTTGAGATCGCAAAGTTTGTGCCGTCCAGCCCTTGCAGGCAAAGGTCAACTTTTCGTCGTGCTCCAGTGCGATCTGATCGACATTAAAAATAACATATTGGTGTACATCAAGGAGAAGGTTTTGGTGATCTTGTAGCTTGCCTTGCCATTTGTCAAGGCCCATGAAGCCGTCGCCAAAGACAATGACAGCGGTGATACCGTTGTTCCGAACGAGGTTGATTGCTTTGTCATACCAGTTTAGCACGCTTTCTGTGTTGAGATCGACCATTCGTGGTTCGTTGACAAGGCCGTACATCGTGACTAGTTTTTTGTAGCGCGGCTGTGCGAAGAAGGTGCTTAATTGGTCATGGATGTCAAGACTTCGTTGTGCGTTTAGATCTCCATCCGTCCCATTCAGCCAGCCTATTACACCTTGTCTACCGCTGTGGTTCCATCCATTTTGAGATCCAGGAAGCCCATGGACGTCGAGATTGACGCGTAGTCCATTCTGGCGAGCATACTCAATCCCGCGAAGTAAATATCTCCATGAAATCTTTGGAACATAAGGATCCCCAGGATATGTAGTGATGGCCCAGTAATTGAACGGTATGCGAACATGGTCGAAGCCTGCAGCTCTGATATCGGCGAACGTCTTCTTAGTGATGAACGTCGAGTAGTGCTTTTCGAGCTTTTGTGCTGCTTTTGTGGGCCCAAGTTTCTTGGTGAGCGTCCACTCGTCGATTACATCGCGAGAATTGTAATCGGCGAAGAAAGACGGTGTTATGAAAGGCTCTAAATTTAGCCATCCGCCGACATTCATGCCTCGGATAGGCATGGCACCGTACTTGAACTCATCTTTGATCTTGGGAACGTTCGGATTCGCGCGAACATCATCATTCCACGTAGAGTTGAGTCCCATGAGGCTGAGACCACCGATCGTTTCATCAGTGTATGTGAGATTGAAATCGGTCGTATCATACCACGTGAATGGATCTAGTAGTCCACCTTTCGCAGAAGCTGGGATATCGGATTCGGAGATGTTATTGAGGTTGTCGTTATTTGGGGAATCTGTGTTGTTGACCTCATCATCTGCACTGCTTCCTCCTTTCTTTGAGACGACAATGCCGACAGGAATAGCAATGATGAGTATTATCACAGTAATGGTGACCCCAATCCATATCGTCTTTTTTCTTCTTCTCAGGAAGCTTTCTTCGCTACTCGTGGTACTTCCCTTTCCGCCACCGCGGTGGAATCCGAATTTCTGTTCCCAGATCTCGTCCTTTTCCTCTTTCTCATTACCCCCTTCCTCCAGCAGGGGACCACTGACAACCCTCCTCTTCCTCTCTTCGTGTCGCCGCCGTCTCTTCTCTTCTTTCTCTTCCTGTATAAATCTCCTCCTCTCTTCTTCTTCTCTCTCAAACTTATGTCTCTCCTTTTCTTGTATGTATCGCCTCTTCCTCTCCTCCCTTTCGTCTTCCGTATATTTATTTCTTCTTTTTTCATTCTCTCCATCAGTAAAGCCCCTCCGCTCGATTTCATGGGTATCGGGATCGACAATTTTAGACCTCCTCGTTCGCTCTCTACTACTTCGATACCCTTCTTTGCTCTCCCTCCTTTCTCTTCGCTCCCTCTCCTTGTCCTCACGGACCTTTCCCCTCTCAACCTCTCTCCTCTCTCTTTCCCTTACCTCCTCCCTTACCTCTCTCTCTCGCGTATCAAATGCCTTCCAACCCTTTGGTGTCCGCTCATTGATCTCGTTCAACCGCGCCAAGCTATCCAAACTCAAGGGTGTAGCTGAACTCGATGTCTCCCCTCCTCTGCTCTTCCTTTCTCTCCTTTCTTCTCTGTCTCTTCTCTCCTTTTCCTCGAAATCCCTTTTTCTTGTCGGAGTGACTCGAATGCCATCGTCTCCACTCTCCCTCCTGCGTCCTGGAGTAAGCCTTACCCCATCATCGTCTGCCCTTCTCCTCACCGGGACAACTCTAATCCCATCATCGCCTCCACGACTCCTTCTCCGGTCTCTTGCATGCCTCTGGGTTCTCTCCGTCGGGCTTTCGGACTCCGACTCCTCCCGTGGCCGTGGGAGTAGCTCCCCCTGACTGTCGGTAACTCGGTGCCCGGGTTTCCGCCGCCTCTGCTCGCGATTGCGATCACGGTTGCGGTCACGGTAAGGGTCTCGGGGAGAGGAGGGATCGTGGGGCATTCGTTCGGAGAAATTGATGGCTGATCGAGGGGAGATATTGCGTTGGGATAGAGGAAGCTTGGATAAGTGTCTTGTGGAGACGAGCGGGAGCTACGGTGCGGTCGAAGAGGGGATGAATGTGGTCGTTTTGTGTTAAAACTCGAGATGGATCGCTTCCACTGAGGTGTGTGTATTATGGTACCGGAATGTGTGGTGTAATTGCGATCGAATATCAGAAAAATATACGCTTTAAAGGAAGGGGAGCGGATTCAATTTCACAATAATAAACAATGCCATTGCCGGCGGTTGTCGCAAAACCTCATTTCCAAGATCTTGGGCTTGGCAATGTTGTTATTTTGCCTAATAGAGTTAAGCGTATATCGAGCTCGGTCGCGTTTAATGACGTGGATACCATCTTATTTGAACATTCAAGAATGAAAACTTCATGCAATTATAAGATGATTATAACGGAACTTAGAACGCGTCTATACGGAATTCCGCTTCGCTCTTGTGCGATGGATATCAGGGTATAAACTAAAACGCAAATCTCCTCCACCAGTGGTCTTCCTTGCCGGCGACGGCAAATCCAAGTCGACTTGAGTTTCCTCTATTCATTCCAACACAGTTGCCGACGCTAATTGTAGATGAGATGGCCGCCAAAATACTGTAGTACATGTTGCATCATTATGCTGACCGGTCGAGCGGATTCACTGGCAATCCGAGCCGCTACAAGGAGTCAAGGAAACGGGTCCACCTATTCAAGAGCTGCTAGCGGTGATACCATCAGCAGCGCTTTTGCCCTTTTCTGCATCCACTTCTTGAGGGTTATTCATAGCCGGGATATCGTCTATGTAGAGCTTGTGCTGCTCGATGTATGCAATAACCTCTGGAGGGACCAGATAACGAATACCTAGAGTGAGATGAATTTAGCACAAACTTGCATTACCCTAGACCGGTAGGTACTTACTTAAAGACTTTTTGAGAAACAGTCGGATTTTGGTCGAAGAAACGTCGTTTTGAATGAGGGGCGCTATGACGCGAATATTGTCCCTGTACTTCTCGAGAGGTCCCATCGCAGCATCGATATCTGTACCAGCTCGCTCCACACAAAATAGCCCAAAATGGCCGAGAATTACGTCAAGGTCCTCTTGAGCTACAAGTCGGTCAGCAAGTGTTCCCGTCGTAATCAAAATTCGGGTGCATATGGACTTACCCCAAACGCCAGGCGCACTCATCGTCTGAGAAGAATATTAGCATGACGAGGGCTTTTTCTACTATCGCGAGGGGCTACATGTTGTACCTCTACTAGATCCGCCCCACTGAGAAGCGAGACATGCACCTTTTGTTGTTCTCCCGCTTCATTTCTCACTAACGCATGCTTATCAAGTTCGTCCTCAATATGCTGAAGTACACGTGCGGTAGGCTATACGAAATTAGTGTCATATTATATTTGTTCATGCAGCACGTATTTGTACCTGATAGTCGGCACATCTGGCCTCATGGTCGTCGACCATAAGTACGGGTGAGTTGCGAACGGCAAGCCGAGCCATATTGACCCTATGGTGGACAGGAGCAAGACCTTGCTTCCGATATTTCGCGCCCACGGGGCTCATGTAAGCACCTTGGAGCCAGATCAATTTTGGCCTCACAGTCTTAGGGTATCGCATGTACCTATGAACTCCCATTCCTGAGATAGTCGACAATAGTCTGCGGCCAACTCCACCATTCTTAGATCTATGTTCGTGGGTCATTAGCCTTGTGACACTCGATATCGGACTGTTCGCTGCGTTCGAGGATCATTGCGCTTACGGAGGTAGGTTGTAGGACTGAAACTTCCACATGATACTAACACCAAAGGTTTTTTGTTCGTTTTCAAGGTTGTCTGAAGTTTGGACTGGTCGAACTGATACCCTTCAAGGGTATCTCCAGGCTGCATGAACTCCATCGGTCTCCACAGGGAGCCACTAGATCCCCGACGTTCAGATAGTGTCATAGAACCTCTGCACCTTCTTTTGATACTTTCGACTTGGAGGTTGTGTATGCTTCGTCTGCGGTGGTAGGAAGGCTTTTAGTGTAAAAAAGGTTTCGATCGTTCGAGCCTCGAGAGTTCGCAGTTCGGAAGAGGAGCGTTGAGTCAGGCTTTTGACCGGCGAGAACCGGCGGCGAGTTTTTTTCGTAAGCAAAGGGCTCAATCCTATGATCGGACGGGTGGGAGCGAGGAAAGCAGGTGGGTAGATTTGAGTTTGAACGGTTGGCGGGTAAGAAGAAGCAACTTTGTGGTAGTTTTAACTGTGCTAGTCGTAGTTTGAGGACGGGAGAATGATAAATGGTAAAGTAACCCCGCGCTACCTACTATGCTGGATAGAAACCTACAGTAAGGTAATAATAAGGCAATAAGCAGGCAAGCGGGCGAGACCATCCGACCTTCACTTCGGAAATTTCAGCAACGAACGATTGATAGTAATAAGTAAGGGGTTGAATAGTGATTTGTTGTCGGAAGGGTCTCTCCTAGACAAAGAGTTTTGTTTTCGTTCTTTTCCGCAATATTGATAAAGGTAATGGAGGGAGATACCTTTCAAAAGCAAGGCTGCGTCACAGCAAGCCACACCTCAAAACCATAGATGCCTTATGAGTATTTCGGTATTTCCACACGTTTTGTGCCGGGGAAATCCTGGAGAGACATCAGAGGTTGTACAAGTATAAAATTAGTTCATTCATATATGTCTGCCTGGCCTTATCTTATGCTAATAATAATGACAGTTTGTTCAAGAATAACAAGGTAGCCGGTAGATAAATGGAAGGCATAAGGTAGGTAGGAAAGATGCTCAACAAGTCAAACTGGACAAACATGCGGGGTACTGAGCTTTATACACATGCTCTTCACCTCACATCCAGATGTACGGATGTACGTTACCTTATAAGCGTAAGGTACAAAAGGTACTGTAGAACCACAAAGCGATGGGTATGCTTTGCTCTCAGTGATATTTCCTTCGCCATATTCCATTACGACTTTTTACTTGGAATCACAAAACGTCTCTTGACTCTGTCTACTCTGTATACTACCGCTCTTTGCTCGGTAGAATTTCCGGCGACAGGGCGCGAAAGGCTTGCGCCGCGCTGCATTGAACTTGCACTTCCATTTACGGTACCTTATCCACCCACCTCATGGAGGTACACCTCAGTACACCTCAGCACAGTATACAGTAAAGTATACCGCACAGTATACAGTACAGTATACAGCACAGTATACAGTACAGTATACAGCATAGTATACAGTACAGTATACAGCACAGTATACAGTACAGTATAAGTACAGTATACAGTACAGTATAAGAACAGTATACAGTACCGTATAAGCACAGTATACAGTACGGTACAGTAAAAGAAAACAGAGTAACCTAAGCTAAAGTACCTGATATATCTCATACCTGTGACTGATCTATGTGCTCTTGCGTCAATAATGTCGAGTAGGTAGAGTAACCCTGAATAATTCGCTTTTGAGATATCAATTGATGACTTTTAGCCGCGCGGATATTGAATACTAAGAGATCAAGCATTGTTCCCTATCCTCCATTGAATTAGAGAGGTAAAGTTAGCCGGCAGAGAGGTTAGGGGCAGGTTTGAAATAAGCGCGTTTCGCCAAACGGATACAACGATCGAATGGGTTAAGTGACTTAGTGAGGTGTAGACCGACAACACTACTACACCACCATCAATCATCTTTGGAAGAAAGCTTCTGACTTCTTCATGTCCGCTGACTTTCCCTTCGACAAACCCATCAGCTTACCTGCACACTGCTGTAGGTAAGCACAAGATCGTGAAATTTTCTTTCTTTTTTGGCTTCTCACTTCATCTCCCCACCGTTGCGAATGAGTGCCTCGCCTATGGCAGACACGAGCGAGTGAATGTAAATGGAGAAGAGAGGGCCACCTCAATCCAATTTTCCCGACATTTCTTCACTCTCATCGACACCCGACTACAGGTACACTCCAGAAGTTCCTTTCTTTTCTTACCGCGCCCCACTAAGACCCTTCCATTAACAATCCTCAACCTTCATTTTCGACACTCCAAACTCCAAGCAATCCTCAACCCACTGGGATCAACCCTCGACCCACTTCGGAGTATCTAGATTCTAAATGTCATCAAGGGTGACTCGCTCTGCTGCGAGAGCCTCTGCAGGTACAAATTCAGCGCCGACCCAACTCACGAACGATCCTGTACCTGATCCCCCCCCGGTACGATCCTCACGTAAACGTAAAGCTTCTACCCGCGAACCTACTCCTCCAGACCCGTCCCCGGAATCTCCATCGCAACCATCTCGAAAGGCAACCAAACGTTCAAAGGTGGACAAGCCTGAATCTAGTGTTAGAGCTCCCCCCACCCAACCTCACCCACCTCCGGCCATACGCAGTCGAAAGGGAAAAGCTGCTGTCACCATGTCAAATGCTGGGTATGGAATTCATAACAGTCGGGAATAACGGAACATGGCTGACATGATTAGACCGTCGTCGGGACCTTCCGAGGAAACATCGCCGGCCCAAGCAATCGCGTCTTCTTCGACGAGTAAACGCAAGTCAACCCGTAAGAGGAGCAATATCGGTGAGGAAAATAAGAGTATCGCCGCTCAATCAAACCTTAAGCTTACGTAATATAGACAATGGGCCTTCAACGACCACTCCTACCTCCAGACGTTCGAAGAAGTCTCTTCCCAAACCTGATGAAGATTTAGAAATGAACGACGTCGAAGACGAGAAGCACGAGGATTCAACATTGAAGTCCAATGAGGATACATTTCGCCCTCATTCGAGTGACGATAGCGGCGGAGATGACCAATCCCACAATTACCCTGAAGATGAGGATGACAATCCTTTTGAAAGTAATTTCTTACGACGTGCTACCGGAGCAGGGCTCTCGAGTACCTTACGGGCGTTAAGTGGCATGATGTCTGGACAACATTCCAGACTTCGAGGTATACTAGAGAGACTCAAACAGAAAGATGATCCATCAATGCAATTGATCGCCTTGCAGGATCTTTCAGAGTTGCTCTTAATATCTACGGAAGACAACCTTTCCGGTCAATTCTCCCCCGATCAGTATATCAAAGAGCTTATTACCCTAATGCAACCCAATGAGTTTGGAGAAGAGAACCCAGAAATCATGCTTTTAGCCTGTCGATGTATTGCTAACATGATGGAAGCTCTTCCAGCGTCTACAGGTAATGTGGTTTATGGTGGAGCTGTACCTGTCCTTTGCCAGAAACTGCGTGAGATTCACTATATTGACCTAGCGGAACAAGCATTGAGCGTAAGTCTTCCACTCAAAAACTTCCGGCAATATCACTGACAAGCTTTTCAGACACTGGAAAAGATATCGGTCGAGTTTCCAGCGTCGATCGTCCGTGAAGATGGCTTAGAAGCGTGTCTAACCTACCTAGACTTTTTCGCAACGGGCACCCAGCGCACGGCCGTAACTACTGCAGCAAATTGTTGTCGGAATATACCGGAAGACAATTTCGATGTTATCAAGCGAGTGATGCCAATCTTGCAAAACGTTCTTAACAATAGTGACCAGAGAGTCCTGGAACAAGGCTGTCTCTGCGTGTGTAGGATTGTGGAGAGCTTTAAGTATCAGGATAAGAAGCTGGAGGAGCTCATAGAGCCAGAGTTACTTCGTGCCATTCTCCGCCTGCTCCTACCGGGGACCACGAATCTCATTGGACCTAACATACACACCCAATTTCTACGTGTGCTTTCCATCACTGCTCGTGCAAGTCCACGTCTTTCCGTGGAGCTCTTCAAGATGAATGTGGTCGATACTCTGTATCAGATTCTCACTGGGATATCGCCACCATCCGGTACCGATGATATCGCTACGAAGATTGACACTGTAGTCATTATGCAGGCGCTGATTCACCGTCCTCGTGAGCAGATATTTGAAACTCTGAATGTAATCTGCGAGCTTCTTCCAGACATACCGGAATCTGAGCTTTTATCCCTTCATGGCACTCAGAACTTCAACTCTCTGAAAGAAGAAAACGTTGCAAGTTCGACTCGGTCGAAGAAATCGCCCAATGATAAGCGGATAGATTCCCTCGAGGAATGTAAAGTCGAGGTTAAGAGATTTGCGGTAATTCTTCTCCCTACTCTGACTGATGCTTATTCTAGCACTGTTAATCTCAGCGTGAGACAAAAGGTCTTGAATGCGCAACTCAAGATGCTTTCGAACTTAGACGTCGAAATTCTAGGGGAAGCCTTACGCTCAGTACCATATGCTTCATATCTCGCATCAATCCTTTCTCAACGGGACCACCACTCGCTTGTAACATCTGCTTTACAAGCTGCAGAGTTGTTGCTGAAACGCATGGAGCCTATCTACCGATATCAATTCTATCGTGAAGGTGTCATCTCCGAAATATTGAAACTTGCTGAAAGGCCATTGGAAGACTTGCCAGAGAGCAAATCTCAAACTGCTACGGCCGATTTCGAAGTATTACCCGTGGAAGCCTCGAAACGCCATGGGAACCCTTTTGAGGAGCCGACTAATGAGGAGGTTCCAAGTGATATTCACGTTCTAAACTCGAAGATAGGTGATGACGACGGGGAAGACGACGAGGACGGACAGGAAGAACATCACGATGATAACTCCGAGTCCAATTCTGATTCAGAGTCCGATCGTAATATACCCATACCTCCACCTATTGCTCACATTGAGGATGTTATAACCGAGCAGGCTAAGAAGCTTATTGAGCAGTATGAGTCGAACGGCGATAAAGCACCAAGAGACCGGGCTTCAGCAATCCTTACTGATTTGAAAGCTTTAGCTCAGGAGCTTAGAGAATATTACCGGGGTAACGGCTCAGGAGAGGGATCAATACTGTTCTCCCGTCTTGCGACATATTTTGATGGTAATGCTCTAGAGAGCATCACTAGTTACGAGCTTCTAACCTCAAAGGTCGTTGAAGTTCTGTTGGAAATATTCTCTGGGCCTGATGATGAGGTGTCAGCTGAAGCCCGTGCCGCTTTTCTCGAAGCGTTTATGGGTTCCAGATTACGCTCTAGTCAGAAGACAAACTCCTCGGCTACTCTGTTCAGTGTCCTGGTTCACAAGCTCCAAGATCTCTTAAGCCGCGCGGAGCACTTTGAGGTCATCACAGTCCATCAAAATACTTTTGATAGCAACCGGAGCAGTGCAGCCTCTATGCTTGCGAAACAAATTCGACTAAAGTTAGTCGCTGATGAAGACTCGGGAATTCCAAGAGGATATAGAAATATTATGGTTTCTATCCACGCAATTGCAACGTTCAAGGCCCTTGACGATTACCTCCGACCTCGTATCAGTCTAGCAGAACGTCCCCGCGGAGCCAGAGATCGCGGCGGCATGTCTGACGCCATTGCCGCCTATGCTGCTGCTCTGAGGGAACGCGGAGTGTTCGATGGCAGAAGTTCTTCTGCAGGATCCCCAGCTGCTTTGCCATCCGATACTACTAACCGGCCAAATAAGCGGACCGCGAAATCGAAACCACCCAATTCATCAGTCCCAACATCCTCCTTACAAGTTGCTTCCGGTTCTGTCCCTGAGAGATCCCCAGCTGTTCGTCGGTCGTCCAGGCGACATCAATCAAATTCGCAAGCACCGCCACCACCACCACCTCCTCCTCCCCCGCTACCCGATACTCTCGAGGCTGAAAATATGGGGGAACAGCTAGAGTGCGCGGATGAGGCTCAGCTTTCAGATGAAGATGACATGGATGATGACAGTGCTCTTGACGCCCTAGTGGATGATCTGGAGAACGAATTGGATGAGGAAATTCCAGACCCGTCTGCCGTGAGCGTTGAAGTTGCCTCCACTGGTAGAGTCACTGCACGAAAGGAGGATGGGACTCGAGTAGCTACGCCCCTTCAGGGTGCCAGTGCAAGTTCCTCCCACTTGTCACCAGCAGAACGTTTCGCCGCCATGGCTCGACAGAGCTTCGCCCAACAAGCTCTGGCAAGTCCCACATCGTCTCGGACTATGTCTTACGCTGCTGCAGTGCAAGCGATTCCGCAGGATTGGCATATCGAATTTGAAGTTAACGGCGAAAGTATATCCAACGAGACCACAATCTATCGTGTCATTCACTTCAACCAACATCAGCCGAGCGAAGTTTCTGTTCGGAACATCTGGTCTGTTGTCCATACAATCAAGTTCAAAAAGGTTGCAGGGCCTCCACCAGCAGAGTTTAGCTCGCTGAGCCCACCTCCTGAGTCGAAATCTCCAACAGTATCTACCTTACCGGTGTCTCTCGACAAGAACCCAACCACATCAGGGATTCTTCGTCTTCTCAGTATGTTACATGAAATGAACGCGAATATTGACGATGTCCTTTCCGACAAGAAAGAGGCCCAAGGATTCACGACGGAACCAGTCTCACAATTCGTCAATACCAAACTGACCGCGAAACTCAACCGTCAATTGGAGGAGCCACTCATTGTGGCTAGCAATTGCCTTCCTAGCTGGAGTGAAGATCTTGCACGCCTCTATCCTTTTCTCTTTCCCTTTGAGACTAGGCATCTGTTTCTGCAGTCTACTTCGTTTGGTTACTCGCGCTCAATGACAAGATGGCAAAATGCACAGTCAAGCAGTGACGCCCGACATGATCGCCACCGTGATGATAGGCCTTTCTTAGGACGCCTCCAACGCCAGAAGGTTCGGATTTCTCGTAGCAGAATATTGGAATCTGCCATCAAGGTCATGGAGCTCTATGGGTCTTCCCCAAGCATTCTCGAGGTAGAGTACTTTGAAGAAGTAGGCACAGGTCTAGGCCCCACCCTTGAATTCTACTCTACAGTATCAAAAGAGTTTTCGAAAAAGAAGATCAAGCTCTGGCGGGAGCATGAGTCTAATGTAAAGGACGAATTCGCTTTCGGAACACAGGGCTTGTTTCCTGCGCCAATGAGTGAGGAACTTGCTAATAGTGAAAATGGGAAACGGGTCCTTCACCTATTCAAGATGCTTGGGAAATTTGTGGCTCGCTCCATGCTTGATTCGAGGATTATTGATATCTCATTCAATTCGACATTCTTCCGGATCGGCGACGCCTCGGTTGCAGTAGCCCCTTCCCTTGGAGCCGTTAAGGGAGTTGATGCTGGACTTGCGAAGTCTCTTAAACTCCTTAAGAAGTTCGCTAATGCGAAGAAAAAGGTTGATGAAAATCCAAAGCTCAATGCCGCGCAGAAAGTACAAGCACTTCAGGAGATTGTGATTGACGGTGCTAGGGTTGAAGATATAGGACTAGATTTCACGCTTCCAGGGTATTCCTCCATCGAAATGATCCCTAACGGCCGCGACGTAGATGTTACGATTGACAATGTCACTTTATACGTGGAAAAGGTCTTAGATTATACGCTCGGTCAAGGTGTACAGCGCCAAATTGATGCCTTCCGCGCTGGATTCTCCCTGGTCTTCCCGTATTCCGCCCTGAAAGCGTTCACGCCAGATGAACTAGTTATGTTATTCGGTAGGGTGGAGGAAGATTGGTCTCTTGAGAGTAAGTGAAAACATATCTAACGTAAGAAGAGACTAACCAATCATCATCAACAGCTCTTATGGACTCGGTCAAAGCCGACCATGGCTACAATCTCGACAGCAAGAGCGTTCGCAACCTCTTGCAAGCCATGTCCGAACTGAACCCTTCTCAACGCCGAGACTTCCTTCAGTTCGTTACAGGTAGCCCTAAGCTTCCTATCGGAGGTAAACAGCCCTTCCTTGAAGAGACCTCACTTCGACCTTTACTAACGGCTTTTAGGCTTCAAAGCTCTTACTCCGATGTTTACTGTGGTTTGCAAACCATCCGAACCACCATATACGTCTGATGACTATCTTCCCAGCGTCATGACCTGTGTCAACTATCTCAAAATGCCGGATTACAGCACCATGGAAATACTAAGGGAGAGATTGAATGTTGCGATCAGGGAAGGTCAAGGGGCCTTTCACCTGTCTTGATCTCGTGGTGCGACACGCACATGAGTTATCGACGGCTATGACGATAGATATTTTACACATGGAAAGGGAATGGAGTTGCTTTTCTTGCATTTTATGGGCGCACTGTTAACTCTTTATTATCATCTCATCTCCTCATTCGGAGTCATTAGTGATAATGGAGGATGGGAGGATTCCAATTAAATTGTGCATTGTACGGTTGTTGAGGTAGGGGGGCGCAGGTAGTTCTGGAGGCTTAATTCATAAAACCTTAAGTAGATAGGAAATATGAAGTAGAGCATTCTGCATAGCTTCTATCACGTAACATGAGCTCCACTTAGTCTCCTTGCCTTCAAAACCAGCGCCAGCTACCCTTTGTACCTAATGTGTGATACTCCGAAGTAAGATATGAATGACATAAAAGGTCCAGATTTCTTTGATGACAACCTACAATATTCTTCGACATATTAGCGGTATAGTACAATACAGGGCGCCAGTCGCTCGTTCTATTTTGGCTTCTAAAACGTTCTCCGTCCTCTTACTTTGTACCACCAGCTACAGTACTAAGGTGCTAGCACTCAGACTGACACTTACCTTGCTAATATAATTTACAATGTCCAAATCTCAAAAGGTTGCACCCCTCCCGACACAACGCTCACATAAATCACTTCTTCGAAATACCAATGACGACAAGCTCGCCCCTGCCGACTTCAACCTTCCAGCCCTCATTGAGTAACATCTTCGTAACCGCTGGGCCTACCTTCGCCACTCCACCTTCACTATGCTTGCCCACGCCCGTCACGATCCTATATCCCTCTTCCATACCTAAGACTACCCTTTCTCTTCCGTTCCTCCCTACCTTCTTTTCTCCTAAGCCGGCCCACCAAGCTGCCACTTTCTCGCTTGTAATTCGCAAGGCATCTTTCACGGTAACACCGTGCAGATCCAGCTTTGTGGCCGACGACTGAGTGGCTACTAATGCATCGGCATCGGCGGCCGTAGCATTTGAGAGAGCAGAGGAGAAATCGCGAGCTACTTGGCTATAGTAAGCGGCAGCACCACCCATGTGATTGGAAGAGTTCGCCTTCCGGTATGAAGCCTGGGCTTGAGAGAAAGCGTATGCACGAGCAGTACTGAGGGTAGTTGAGTTCCCGATATAGGATTGCGCTGCAAATGCTTGAGTTGAGGGCGTAGGCGGAGGAGTGGGGTTGAGGTCAATAGGGGCATAGCGGGGTATGACCTCGATGCCGCCCTTTTCTTTGGAGTGGATTGGACTTGCCAAAATCTTAGCAAGCTCATGTGCGCTTGCTGTGGATGGGTGGGTGAGCCGGATAAGGGCCAAGATTTCGGGAAAGTCTACTGAGGGGAAGTCTTTAGCCAAATCCGCGGCGTTCTGAAGTATTACTGAGTCCTCTAAGACGAAGGGATCAGTATCCTTTATGTTTCGCTCTATGATTGTTGAGATAGTTTTGGGCATAGAGGCTCCATTATGATGGTACACCGATGAAATTAGGGTACGGGGAAGTTTGGTCTTGGAAGTGAGGAATGCAATATCCTTTGTACTGGTTTGCCAAACACTTTTCGGTACTTCCGGCGACGAGATATGGGCATCATCGCCGGTAGGACCCTGTTTTGCTTTTGATTTCTTGGGCCTTTTCTTCTTTACTTTCGTAATGTTGTTTACTTCGAAAAAGGCGTCAATCCCTTTCGTAGGCACCATCTCCTTTCCGCTCATGGGTTCATCAGCAAAAGAAGCATGATTCAATAATTCATCCACCGCTCTGTGAAAGTTTCCGTTACACTTCTTCAAGGTAAATGCGACAAAGGATGGTTTGATCCCCGGAAAAGTTTCACAAAGACTAGCTTCAGTGCCTCCGCTTTGAGTCTGTAAAACATCATCTAGAGGCTCATTCAGGCAGGTTGAGTCCGACGGCAGTCCTGAAAAGGAGGTAGAGTGCTGACCCATACCAACCGACCAGAAACTATTAGAGAGATTTGTCGAGTTAGTGTCTTCAAATTGCGACGCAAACTGGTCAAAATTAGAGCGATCTCTATTGGGCAGTCCACTACTGCCTGATGCATCAAAATCTGTTTGTTGTTCAAAAACGGCATCAAACTTGAGAGTCTCTAGTAGGGTGCGCGCAACCTCAACACGAGGATCCATCGGGTGGTCAAAATCAGAAAAGATGGCACGGACCAAAGTACGGTCGAGCGGGGGGCAGTATGTTTCCTGATATGTTTATCAGCACTTATCTTCGTAGAAACGAAATAGCCATCTTACCTCTAGCTTTGCGATTAGTTCATCCATATTGGGTATATGAGAGAAGGCGTGGATGGTAAGGTTTTCTGATATTCATGCTCGTAACGACGGAAAATACAGTGGTAAAATTTTGTTGGTGCATGGAAGTTGCGCGAGTGGAAGAGCCGTAGTCAAATAATGAAGGATAAGTGTAGTGAATGGTGACGGGTGAAGTAGAACTGAGATCTTCAGCATCCGTCGTAGTTCTAAGAGTTCGGTAATAAGTTCATCCGTCACCGCACTGAGAACATGTACATGTGAAGGAGGGGCAACTTTACGCGGGGGTATAACCTTCCTGTCATCATATCCTTATAGATACCTTAAACAACACCACAGACACCCTCCCTCCACCTCTGAAGTCTTTGTCTGATTCCAAGTGAATTGGAAAAGACTTTACCGAAAACACCTCCTCCAAACCAGATAACTGTCTCATCATCACAATGTCAGGTCACCGAAGAGTGAAAGACATATCATATGATGAGGAGGACTATGACGATTATGATGAAGACGATTACGGTGAGATGGTCGAAGATGACATAGATGATCTCTTAGTTCATGTAATCAATCTATAATAGCTAATACAACTCCAGATCTGAGCCCTGAAGACCGAGGTATCACCTTCAACCTCAACGTTATTTCCAATGCGCCGATGACTGACATGCCTTACTCCTAGAACAGATGAGAATTGGTACGATTAAAGTCAAAGAAGCTCTCGGACCTTCCTATAACATACCAAATAAACAAATCGAGGACGCTCTATGGGACTCATACTATGACGTAGCCAAAGCGACTACGAATTTGAAAAGTAGGCTCATATCAAGCATGATGGGCGGGCTGATATTGAACGTCAAGCAGGCACGCATACTCCGATTCAATCTAAGAAGCAAAGGCAGGAGTCAAGATTTGACCGAGCTGCCGGCTCAGCAGCTCAGAGTTCGCCAGCGAACAAGAAGAACGGTAGGTACTTATTTTCATTGTGAGGTAAAACTTATTTTAAATGCTGTCCTCCTGAATCTTCCTTCTGGGGATATGATCTAAAAGAATATCATGGTGTATATTCTGGATATTCTACCTCCCTTTGTCCAAGAATGGTCTGACGTCGGCGATTCCAGAGTCCGCGATCCCCTATCCCTTGCCAATTTCCGCGTCCTGCTGCCACTCATTTCTCCATACGGAGAACTTCTTTCAAGATGCTCCTTGGGGTAACATACCTTCGGATCGTTTAGGTGTCCTAGTACCGAATAGTATCCGTCTTCGCTACGGTCTCTTAGGGGGTTCATCGAAACCTTCTAAGCTTGCCGCCCTTGCTGCAGCTCGGAAGAAGAAAGAAGATGAGAAAAAGGCAGGCACTACCCCATCATCTTTTAATTCTGGTAACCTTGAAACTGGGAAAAGTATCTTGCTTCTACACAGGTTGGGAAACAAACAGTCCAGCCACAGTAGCCAGCCTTCAACACCTTTACCAGATGGCAGCATAACTGGAAAAGAGAATGTTGGAAAATACATAACACCTACCTTACCTAACCGACAGAAGGTAAAACCCACTCCAGCGATTGAGCGTCAAATACGAGACGTCAGCGATACCGTTGATCACTCAGAGGATACCCCTGCGAGAAATATACCACGGTCAGATTTACGTGCCAATCCTTCAGCGTTTGCTCATAGCATGTTCGGGAAATCACTTTCTCAGGCAGTGGGTTCAAATGATCAGGAGGACAGCGCTTTTATGCTACCGTATCTTAGTGATCCGGACTTTGCTAAATTAAATGCATTTGCAGGTCCAAGTCCGGATGACGTTGTACTTAACGCACAGGCAAAAGGTTCGATTCGCGCTTAAGCAGCGATACGAACAGGACTAATCCTCAATAGGCGCAAAAGGAACCAAATCACAATCGAAACAATCTATCGGAAAGGCCACAAAGAGTGCAACTGAAGGTTCTGATTCCTTAAGCGTTCAGGAGCCGCCAAAAGTCAAAAGCAAGAATTTAAATGTATTAGAGGAGTTCGAGAAATCCAAGTTGAAGAGTTCGGCAAACTTCGTTGTCATCGGTATGGATATTTGTATTCGCAGTACTTGCACCATCTAACTGCCCGAATTAGGACATGTTGATCACGGAAAGAGTACGCTGATGGGAAGGCTTCTATATGATTTGAAGGTCGTCGACCAAAGATCTGTTGACAAGCTTCGAAAGGAAGCCGAAAATATTGGCAAGCCATCATTCGCGCTTGCTTGGGTAATGGACCAGACGGCCGAGGAACGCTCAAGAGGTGTTACCGTTGATGTTGCCACCAACACCTTTGAGACGGATAGGGCACGATATACTATTCTAGATGCTCCGGGCCATCAAGACTTTATACCGAACATGATTGCTGGAGCTAGCCAAGCAGATTTTGCAGTGTTAGTTATTGACTCAAGCACAAACAGTTTCGAATCTGGTCTGAGAGGTCAGACCAAGGAGCATGCCCTACTCGCACGCAGTATAGGCGTGCAACGAATCATCGTCGTCGTAAACAAAATGGATACTATATCATGGTTCGAATCCCGATTTCAAGAAATAGCTCAACAAATGTCTGCTTTCCTGTCGTCCGCCGGCTTCTCCCCTAAGAATGTCTCATTCATCCCATGCGCCGGTCTAACCGGCGAGAACGTTGTTCTCCCCGCTCCATCTACCGCATCATGGTATACCGGCAACACTTTCCTCCAGGAGCTCGACACATGCGAGCACTCTACCTGCCCGCTGGAGCGACCCCTCCGCCTCACCGTCTCCGATATCTTCCGAGGTGGCATCACGAACCCGCTCTCCATCTCCGGTCGCATCGACGCAGGCTCTCTCCAGGTTGGCGATACAATCCTTTCTATGCCCGCCAATGAGAACGCAACGATCCGCGCCATTGAGATAGATAGTGAATCGGTTGACTGGGCTGTCGCCGGCCAGATTGCCACTCTCCATCTGGCGGACATCGACCCAGTGCATCTTAGAGTTGGGGATATTGTATGCACACCCTCTGCTCCTGTAACGAACATCAAGTCCTTCACGGCCAAGATTCTAGCTTTCGATCACGTGTTGCCGATGCATGTGGATGTATTTCGGGGACGGCTGAATGTGCCGGCTAGGGTTGCGAAGTTGCTTGCCGTGTTGGATAAAGCGACGGGCGAACCGGTCAAGAAGAAGCCGAGGGTTGTGCAACCGGGACTCGTTGCAAGGGTGGTAGTGGAGTTGGAGAGGGCTATGCCGTTGGAGGTCAGAGAGAGGGTTGTGCTCAGAACTGAGGGAGCAACGGTTGCAGCTGGACTCGTGGAGGGGTTGGTATAGGGAATAATGAGATTAAGGATACGATGAGACATTAAAACTTAGGTTAAAGGTACCATGGATGGATAGGACCATGATCATATATCTCAAAGTGGTCAGTTGTAAAGCTTATGGACTTGACTTCACATTTTGTGCTTATTTCATGGTCTTTCTACACATCCCTGAAACTTTTGAGTACTTTCTGTTTGAACACTGTGAGATCATTTATGACTATTGGTCAATATATTCCATCTACACATTACCTAAAGTAACCGTACTTGCCTCCAGTACGCCATTCTCATCAATCAAGCCGTCCACAATTTCCTTGCCGGCCGGCTTATCCACTCCCAAAATCATCAAAGCTTCGTTCCTATTCTTCCCCTCTCCCTCTCTCTCTAGCGGCGCAACGGACATGAAATTGATATTCACATCCGCTTTTCCAAGCCTCTGTCCGACAAACCCGATCCTACCGCATGAGTCGTAGTTCCGGCAGATGAGCAGATTCCCGCTCGGGACAAAGTTCGTCGCAAATCGGTCCAGCCGCGAGATGTACGGCACGTTGCCGGCGACGTAGCCCTGGATGACTTGCTCGGTCTCGGCTTTGGGGTCGTTGCGGGGCCCGGACCGGGCGTGAGAGGCCGAGCGCGAGGTGCGTGCACGTAGCGTCACGAAGCTCGTGTACCCCTTTTCTTCGGGTGACTCGCGGGAGCGCTGCTCGTTGACGTAGAGGCCGCGCTCTTTGGCGACGAGCTCGGCGTTGACGATGTTGATGTTTATCTCGCCCGGAGAGGAGATGGGGGAGAGGAGCCCCTTGATTAGAGCGGCGAATAGGGGCTTGGTGGTGTTGAGCGTTGCGAGGGAGCCTTCGTATGTGATGTCGAAGGTGTTTCTGGTTTGTTGACCCGTCGATGCGGCACGGGTCGTGTAATGTTGAGTATAGAGGGATCCCATCTTCTCGACGAGGGTGACGAAGGGTTGAAGCGTGCGGTATTCTTCAGGCAGGATAATGGGCGCGTTGACCGCACTGCGCGGAAGGCTACCGGAGAGAATGAGGATGACTTGCTCGCAAACATCGATGGACACGTTTTCTTGGGCTTCGACGGTCGAAGCTCCGAGATGAGGTGTCGCCACGACCTTTGGGTGCGCTATTAGGCGCGAAGCGGAGGAGTCTGGTTGTGGTGGCTCGGAGGTAAAGACATCGAGGCCAGCGCCGGCGATTTTGTTGGCCACGAGAGCTTCGAGAAGAGCGACTTCGTCAATCATACCTCCCCTGCTAACGTTGAGTATGCGGGCCGTCGGCTTCATCATTGCAAGCTCAGAAGCCCCAATCATACCCTTGGTGGATGCAATAAGGGGCGTATGTATAGTGAAAAAGTCTGCGTCTGGGAGAAGCTCGTTCAAGCTTGATTTCAAGGTCACATTTGTAGCTGCCGCAAGCTGTGTATTGGCATAAGGGTCGTAAGCAATGACATTCATCCCCAAGCCATTAGCAATTCTTGCAACGGTAAGACCAACTGTCACTTTTTGTGAGCTTTGGATCATTGGGGTACGATAATCACGAGCTGAGTACGGTACGGACCTTTCCCAAGACCAACGATTGCCAGGGTCTTTCCTTTTGCTTCGACGCCAACCAATCGACTACGCTCCCACTTCCCGTCCTTGATACTTGCGCAAGCGTCTCCGATGTTACGGGCTACGGCCATCATCACTGAAAGGAATATCAGCACCTAGCGCTTTCAGTACTGTACACGAGGCAGAGATTCGTACAAGCAATAGTATGCTCGGCGGCAGCATTGATGTTGCCAACGGGCGAGTTGACCACAATAATGCCGTTCTTTGTGGCGGCCTCTACATCTACATTGTCAACGCCAACGCCAGCTCTTGCTACAACCTTGAGCTTCTTCGCTGCTTGGAGGAGTGCTGCTGTCACTTTGGTCTCGGAGCGTACAATGAGAGCCTCGTATTCAGGGATGATCTCAAGAAGCTGCTCAGGGGATAGGCCTTTCCGCTCGTGTACCTCGAATGATTTCTGAAGAAGGGCCAGGCCATCGGGTGACACCTTTTCGGGAATCAATATCTTGGGTTTGGACTGATCTGGTCCGCTGGATGTAGGAATGGGCATGATGTTTGATGTATACTACAGATTGAGTGAGAAGTGAGACGTGAGAAGTGAGACGTGAGAAGTGAGACGTGAAAAGTGAGAAGTAAGAAAGTGAGAAAGTGAAAGGTGTAAGAAAAGAAGAAGATTTTTTGGGAAAGAAGAGAAAGTTTGTCCGCAATCGGCGAAGAAATATTTTACGGTTTTGATAGTCAGCTGCTCTCTCGTCATGTAGTACTTACACGTCGACAACTCCTTCCTCCCAACGCTCCAGACCTCCTTCCGTCTTGACATTCCACCTCAGGCTCCTTCCTATTTGTGGCAAACAGCTACCCCGCTCTCTCTCTTTATTACCTTAGTCCCCCCTAGACTCCCCACAGCTGTCATGCACCCCACGCGACCTTACTCCACACTTCAGCTTCCATTGTCATCAGCCTTAATAATACTTTCTTGTTCTTGCCTAAGGTAACTATCGTGCCAAAGGAAAGAGCCGGAAGTAGGCAAACAGACAGACAACCAACAAAAGAAATAATGAGCTTCTTTTGATACTGTATACAATCCGTGGGCCCCTACAGTTTTGCGTTCAACCCTTAGCTCATACAAGTACAGTACGGATCTAGAATTACCATTTCGAGCAGTTATCATGGAATAGTGTGATGGTATAAAGTCATGAAGTGGACTGGTGGAGCAACTCTTGAATCTGACTTTGCCAGCTGTTGCTGATATATGACCTGATGGGGTGAGAGGAGGAATGCACGTCTGTCAAAACCGAGAGAATGTACAGTATGTGTATTGGTTATAGGGTGTACGAACACTAGCGACCTACAATGATTGACTATCTCAAGTAGTATTGACTGAAAAAGGCATTTACCACTTAGTCCTCGTCTTGAGCTTCTCGTTCTGCACGATTTCAATCCAATATCCATCAGGATCTATTGTTAAAGTCAGTTCCGGCCATCATAACCATCTATACATATACTGCAGGAAACCTACCCAGAATGAATGCGATATCTTTCATTCGCCCATCCGTGAGCCTCTTCTTCCAGTTTACATTCTTCTCCTCCCACCTTGAGCAAGCAGCATCCAGGTCATCAACAGATACGCAAATATGACCAAACCCTTGAGGTTCTGCATTCCCGTCGTGGTATTTGAAATCCGGATCAACTTCCGTTCCGTAGTTATAGGTAAGCTCTAATAGTCCTTCCTGGTCTGCTACGGCACTGACACCGCTTGGAGACGATCCTGATGGAGGCGGTCCATAGCCCAAGAAGTAAAGATCGAACTTGGCACCTTCGTTTTTGGAGGTACGCTTCAGGGTCATGCCCATCACATCCCTATAGAACTCTAACGACTTCTTGATGTCCTTGACACGAATCATTGTATGGTTCTATAAACGGTCAGCTAGCAATTTGGGACTGGTGTGCACACTGAACTACCATTCGATACGTTGTGAGATCACTCTCTTTTATACTCTCTGTAGACTCGGCAGGTTTCTGAGGGATGATCTCTACCCAATATCCATCAGGATCGAGGGCAAATGCAATGCTTCTCATTCGGCCATCCGTCAGCCTTTTCTGGAATTTGTAACCCGCGTCTTCAAGCCTCTGGCAAGCCGCTTGGATGTTATCTACAGAGATAGCTACATGGCCGAAACCTTTGTACGGGTCACTGTTGCCGTTTGTGATCTTGTAGGTGGGGTCGTCTTCAGTGCCGTAGTTGTGTGTCAACTCAATTAAGCCCTCTCGGTCCGTCCAATGGTTAGCATGTGAGGCAGCTTTAGGGCTGTCATACCCAAGGAAGTAGAGGTCGAATTTCGCTTCAGGAGACTCTATTCTGTTTACCAGCTTCATGCCGAGGAATTCGTAGAACTTGACCGACTCTTTTGGGTCTTTCACCCTCAACCTACAAAATCCCAATAAGCGACATCCCAAGGTCTGGAGACATCTGCCTTACATGGAATGATTCAGCTTGTATCTACCCGGATCCGTCATCGTTGGGAGATATCTTCTTAATTCGGAGTAAAACTTTGGGCAAAAGAAGCTCGAGCCAGTAGAATTGATTCGTCTTAACGCGGTTGAGTTCAAACTGCGAGAAAGAAGCATAGACTGAAATATCAAGCTCTAAGGTAATTGCTTGACCATCCATGAGAGGACCATGACGTTGATAATCCACCGCTGTAGGTTCGGGGGATTATCGGATGACCGCCGGATGATCGGCCCAATTCTTGTAGTTCTAGCACATTACTTGACCCAGCGATATACGTATATAAAGAAAATGTGTATATATACAGTGAAAAAAACTTAGGATCAGATTCACCTAGTTACAGCTCGCAGCTGGTTTAGGATCCAGTTCTAAAGAAACTTGAACTAATAAATGAAACAGGTTTGAAATAGTAGTGCACCTACCAACCCTCATGAAGCTAGATTAGGTTATAATGGTATGGTAAAGGACGTAACGGAATATTTGTAACAGCTACCTTTCATTAGGTAAGGTAGGCCGGAGTGATGTAACCCCCGCCCAGGGCTTGCCCAGTAAATTATCTGGGGGGAGCCGTGGGGGAGGGGGGGGGGGAAGAGGGAGGGTAAGAGGGGTATTATCGTATGGGTCAAGTATTGTACTGTACCTTAATTGGGAGAATGAATTTATTCGGTTATATGAGATGGTACATCTTATCTTCCATTTTTCTGAAACAACAAATTCATAGAAATTCTTGGACGTGAAGCCGATGCGTGGAAAAATCTCGAGGCAAGGAAACTGTTTACTTACACTTTCCGAAGAACATGGCACCTACAGCATCGAACCCAAACCCACCTCTTCTTCCCGTTGATCAAGGGCCTCGTTTAATCCTATACCATCAGACACATCATGATAGGAATGGCAGCTCCATCTCGATTCTACCTCTTGTTCTTAATCCGACTGGAATAACGCATGTCATCATTGCTGCCATACACTTGAACGAAGGCCCTGGGAACATCACACTAAACGATGACGTCCCGGACGCGAGAAAATTCGATGCTTTGTGGGGAGAGGTTGCATGGTTGAAGGGTACGGGTGTCAAGGTGATGGGTATGCTGGGTGGAGCGGCGAAGGGAAGCTTTTGGAGGTTGAGCGGGAGTGAAGAAGAGGTTTGCACGCACTACTCGTACAGTTATCTGAAGCCATCTTTGTGTACTCTACTAACATACTGTATGTACCGACTTACAGTTTGAAGCATACTACAGACCGCTGTACGCGCTTATTCACGCTCGCAACCTTGATGGTCTCGATCTCGATATTGAGGAGCCAGTCCCGCTGCACACATGCACCCGCCTTCTCACACGATTACGCACCGATTTTGGGCCTTCCTTCATTCTAACTCTTGCTCCAGTTGCCACCGCTCTTCTTCGACTTCCAGCAAATTACGAGTTACCACCCGCATCAGATGAACTCCCGCCCGTGCTCGTTCCACCTGCCGACACATTCCCTATGTCTTTACCACAATTGAGCGGGTTTTCCTACTTCGCACTGGAAGCTTCAGAAGCGGGCAGGTTGGTCAGCTGGTACAACACACAATTCTACTGCGGCTGGGGTGAAGCGCGAACTACACAATGGTACGACGCTATCATCGCTACTGGCTGGAACCCGAACCGCGTCGTGATGGGTTTGGTTACAAATCCTGGTAATGGAGCTGGATTCGTGGACACGCCGTTGATGTCTCAAGTCCTCCGATCTCTTCGCTCGAAATATCCTAACTTTGGTGGTATTATGGGCTGGGAACACTTTAATGCTCTGGATGAAGGGTTTGCGAACGAAATTGGAGCCGATGAAGACGATAAAGGCCCGTGGAGATGGGCAATGCGCCTTGGTCGGGTCCTTCGAACTGAGATCCCAAGTAATCCAGATATCACATTCATCGAGCAATTGGTGAGCGGATTACCTCAGCTACCGACGCCGCAGACAAGTTGGCCGCCGGAAGATATTCAGACCCTAATGGACTTGGGATTCGACCGCCCGCGCGTCATTGCGGCATTGAATGCTACATCGGGTGCAGTAGATATGGCTGCCAGTCTTTTGTTTGAGTGATATAACTTATCTCTTCTTCTTGCTAAGATTGGCAGTCCTCGGTTGCTGTACACTTGCTATACTGCGCTCAGTGGACACTCAAGCTAAGACCTGGAAAACTGTTGAGTGTTGTAATACGGTTTTGACATTGTACAGCTGGCAGTCCATTGCATTGTACAGTCTTATCCAGTACATACAGTGACAGGACCGTTTCCAGATACAAGCATACAGCATTAGCCGCTTCGTATGCTCGTATCATATTCATGTATTATCTAAGCTAAGTGCTATCTTCCTTTATATTTGGTTTCCCATGGTAAAGAGTCCTTCTCTCGATACCCCTCTTTCTTTATTCCCAGATGTATTTTGCGGATCACCGGCCATACAAGTGCGCAACAACAAATTAGAAGACTATCTCCGTACTGATGCTCTCAAGAGGGAGTTCCCACCTCACTGTATGTAATTATTCACAGTGTACAATCGTCTGTGAGCTATATAACTCCTTAACTGTACATATAATGAAGAGTCGACTATTGAGAAATTAGAGTCTTGCGGGTGAGTCGGTAGTAAGTATGTCTGAATTTAATGGTTTGACATCATTCGGAACCACCCTTAGGGCTGTCTGACTTTGTCGTAGGCCTTTCGCTCCGACTACTCGGAGATCGTGACTTGGATCTCTCGCGTTTACTCATCGATGACTTCGTCATTTGGGTGATCCCACAATTCATACAAAGGCATCCCACACAGAAGCAATGCGCTTCGGTTTTGTAGACCGATGGTCAGTACAGGACGTCAGCCCTTCCTCTTACTGATCTCCTTGAAGAGCTTGATTCGATTCGAGGGCCGAAAGTCGACGCTATTGAACTCGGTGGCGGGGCTGAGTGCTGGTTCAGCTTGATCAATACAAAGATAATTTTTTGATACTCCACATCATAGTGTTTCTATTGCCGGACTGTATATGGTCATTGATCGACTCCAAAACCCGATACCCGTTGTAGAAACCTGTGCGAGATCCTCGTGACTAGTAAGGGGATCGCCTGGGCATGGAATTTACTGCAAGATCTGAAAGATATCGAACAAAGATTGCGGGAATCCCGTAGTTCGAAGGTCCGGCGCGTTCCCGAACCCTATCTGGGGATGGCGTCTAGGTGTTGATAGTTGCATAGTTATCGGCACGGATCGCTTTGTTGACTTAACTTAGATTGGTAGACTCGTGATGGACCATACGATTATAAAGTCCGAGGATACGACCTGTCCGCCAGTCGAGGAACGAATTTCTACCCTCTGATCCCTGCGTCTATAAGGATATCTTGCTAGCGACACTTCTCGATTTCAGGACATTGTTAATATCGCTCACATTCATTTAGTGTCTCACACTAGTATTCACATGATTTTAAGGGGTGGTCTGTTGGCCGTACAGTATAAGCTTTGTGATGTGGCCTTGATTGAATAGCACTGACGGTTGAAGTAAGTCATTGATACCGCTTTCTCAAGACGGTTCAGGACGACCGATTCGCAGGCTATCTGGTCAACACTCCGAGGAATGATATGAATTAGCCGTCTTTGCATTACACGTTGGGTCCTTATGACGATGATTCAATATCGAAAATGTTTGTTTCCCCCTCACGAGGAATCTCTAGGTACTATAGTTCTATATCCCCTCTTTAAGGAGACCATGACTCCACTATATAGGAAAACTGAGAACGTACGAGGTACTCGCAACCGTACGGACAACCTGACCAAATATACTTCTTTACTGTATGGTTGTCCCCCTGAGATCGTTTCGACTCTGCTGTACAGGGAAAAACGAAACATAACTAAGAACTACCGCTTGTCCGCATAACAAACTCCTTAGGCTATCACCCTGTCTACCTATAGTCTACGCATGGCGTCCGTTAACTTGCCAAATATATATATTTACTATTACTTCAACATAAAACGACTTGGAAGTGGGTGTATAGTAGGTGCATGGAGGCCGCGGCATTCTAAAAGAGGTCTTCGACTGCGCTATATAGCAAACGTCCAAGCGTACGGAGACTCGTAGATTTCGAAACAACTTAATTGTATCCATAGCACCTATCTATGGTTACTTGCACTCTTCTCTCATCCAGTTTCGAATACTCTCTTCGTTACATCATTTCTGTGCTTGTACTTGTACTTCAACCTCTTTCGACCGAATTCCACAACAAGGGCATAGGCACCTTAAGAAATCCTTCTATTACCTAAGTATTATACTGCCAAGATTTAATCCATGTCCCGTGCTAAAGCTCTTGGATAGGTTATCTAGACCATCAACCTTTCTATACTCTTCTCCAGTTTCCGAAATCTAGTGTGTTGCTCTCTTGGAAAGAACACGGACGAGAGACTAATAGTTGCAGTAATAACTTATCGTGGACACCGTAACGCACCTGCAAACGGTCTAAATGGGCAATCCCCTAAGATTTTCAGCAAGGGTAGAGTATAGATATCGAATGCACACCGCCCAGGATAGGGGGCAACAGAATAAGTCACAAAAAGGAGACATTTCAATATGACATTCTGAATTATCTTCTCGCTGTACAGTGTCGCTAACTAGTCTGTCACTCCGTCTCCTCAAGGTGCATATCCTAGCCCAGTATATAAGACTTGAAAATAGAGGACTCAAATATGGTATTGTACACAGAGCTCCATTGAAGGAAAATCTCCCGGGAAAGATGAGAGATGTCGTGTTGGTCCCAGATCCAGAGTGGTAGGGACTTCATAGAACTCCAGAAATATAATTCCAAAATGGGAAGGCGGCCCGCTTTCATAAGGGATGCTCCTCATTCCAAAGACAGACAATTGATTAGGAGAATCCTCGCTATGCGCAGACCATTAAACAAAACCGCTGGATTCCAGCACATTATGAACGCCAAAACACAACATGCCTAATCGTTAGAACCGTGACAGCAGCAGTAAACCGAGTTGGACATAACGTCTCGCATCACCACATATCGTCGTCCTTTGCGTCGTTACCGCCGTCGTCATCAAATGAAGAGCGCTGGTAGAAGCCATCCTGATGCTTTGCCGCCGGTTGACCAAGATAATTCTGCCCGCTTGAAACGCTGTATCCACCGCTGGACTTGCCGCGTCGAGACTGGGCCGACGAATGGGCATATTGTGACGACTGCGAGTCGGACGTATCGTCCTGGTTGGTATCATACTCTCCGTGTCCTTCCTGATCAGTAGAGGATTGGACAGTAGAGTGGTGAACGCCATGGGCTGCTTTATCACCAGAACCTGCATCGTCGCGAGCTTGTTGCTATATTATGTCATTAGCGTACAGTTATAAATGCCATCTTTCCAATCAACTTACCTCCTGATACCTTTGATATTGTGAAAATTCTTCAGGCTGCTGCTGCTCTTTCTTGCGTTGCTGTGCAAGACGTTCTTGTTGTTTAGGTGTGGCGGATTGCCCAATTTGCACTTGGGGATGCATTTGCTGGACCTTAGCTAGGTACGAGTACATGAAATTACTCAGCAAGACCTGAGAATAAAGCTCTCTTCTAGGATTGGCAAGTTTGAGGTGTGCCATTCGGTAGATTGCTCGTTCCTCCATGATCGAAAACCTGGTCCAGTTGTAGTCGATGTCTGGTTTAAGTACACGGGGAGGAGGTTCAGGAGAGAGGCCGCGCTGCGAGCTGCTCTTTTTGCCGCCCGAATCTCTATCACTCCTCTTCTTACCGCCAAAAAGGGAAGAGAATAGGCCGGAATCCTTCCCCTTACTTCCGTCACTACCAGTCGCCTTCCTGTTGCTTTCTTTTTTCCTTTCCTCTTCCAACCTAAAACTCTCGCGATTTATAACGACACTTTCTCGTCCTTTGGAGCCTCCATCAATTGACGACTGCAACACGTCTAGGCGTGTGTTATCGTGGACTTTTTCGGATGACCTGGAGAGCTTTAGCCTGCCTTTTCTTACAGGCTCTTTCTCTTCTTTTTCTTTCCGTTCCCGTTCTTTTTCTTTTTCTTTCTCCTTATCCTCGCTACCCAGGAGCCATCCCCAACTCGTCTTCCGACCTGCACTATCAGATGCATCCTTCTTATCTTTTGACCTTCTTTGGGCTTGCTTGTCTTCCGAAAGGGTTGGAATGAGCGTTAAAGAATCAGTACGAGTGCTATTTCCAGGGAGGGGAGAGGGATGGGTAACTATATCATCGAATGTCTGGCTGAGAGGGGCCTGATGCTGCAAAGGGGCCGTTAAGGGTTGTCTGTTCTGTGAACGCGGTTGTGCAGCGTCTCGTGTAGGTACTGGATGCTGTACCGCAGATTGATTTTGATTGTATGAGGACTTTGACGATGTACGTGCAGGGAACTGTTGGTTATAAGTAACAGGGGTTCTTTGGGTTTCAGGAGGAGGTGTTTCAATGATCTGTGGAATAGGAGGATTATAACCAGGTAAGGGTGCTGTTGTCCGACCGTTGGACGCGATACGAGAATGAAACGCCCTCGGCTGAGGCGATCGCCTCTCCCCTGATTCTGACGGAGCAGTAATAGAGTCGACAGGTGGTACGGTATACGATTGTTCCACAGTTATTGGAGGTGAGCGTTTTCGCCCTGGCCGAGAGAAATTCTCTGCCGACTCCCCCCTTGGTGGGATAGGCTCTGTATGTACTCTGGTTAGACCAAGGTGTGGTAGGTCCGGATGCGACGGAGCAATCGGTGATGTCGCTGGTGACTCTTCTGTGTCTGTCTCGACCTGACGTCCGGCCATTCGTTTAGAAAAGGGTACTCGTTCTCCTTTGCGTAGACTTCCTCTTCTATAGTTGGTACGCGTAGATCTCTTCAAAGATTGACCGGCCGGAGCAAGTGGCAGAATGGGCATATCTTCAGTTACTGGAACTTCCATTCCATCCTCAGAAGACCTCCGTGTCTGATCGATGCTGAGACGCCGAACGATAGAAGAAGGGTCGCTAATGAGAGATTCGAACTCTAAGATACTCGGATCTTTATGGCCTGCTAATGACCTTTTCTTCTCAAGTCTCTCAGCACCATCTTTGTACCCATTGGGCCCATCAATCTGTTTGGACAGCATCGACTTCTTCCTCCGCAGTCCACCGCCGGATCCTTGTCTGTCAACCCCTTCAGGTGACAATGTATCCTCCCCTCCAGACCTGCGCTTAATTTTCTCCACTTTGTCCTCTATAAAAGTCTTGAACTCCTTCGGCGCAAGTTCAGGGTGTAGCCTTGCTGGTACCCAGAATAGCCTGGAGGTGTCATTCTCATCGTCGGAGTGGGAAGGCGCTAGTGTGGGAATTGCAAACCCAGAGCTAAAGGATGGTAAATCAGGATCTGACGCATTGACGTCCATGGACATTCTTCTTATAGCCTGTAGATTGCTCAATTCCTGTGCGACAGCGGCGGGGCTTGATTCATAGTCAATGTCATTAAGCGGGAACTGCTGGCTAGCCGTTTCTGAGTGAGTCCGGGACAAAGTCGGAGGGGAACGAGAGATGTCTTCGCGTGGGAAGGAAGGGCTCCGTGAGGAGGGAATCTTTGGGGAGCCATTGGGAGAGTTCGTGGTTCGGTCATTGCTGGTCGATTCGCGTAGCTGTGAACCAGGAGACGGCCGATTGTTCAGACTTTGCAAACTAGCAACCTCGAATTTATCCCCCTGAGGCGATGCTACGAAGCTCAAAGGTCGTTGCATACGGTTACTGGTCGGTTCATAATCTGCATCTCCGTACATATCTCCAATCGCTTCCGTGACATGGTGGTTGTCATCACTGATTGAAATCTGGGGAACATGACCGCGCCTGGCCTGATATTTACGTTCTAACTCGCGCGCTCGCTGTGAACTCTGTAAAACCATGAAGTCGTTAGTAGTAGAAAGTAGAAAGTGGACTGGGGAAGGTGAGGGGGCGTTTGGTTGAAATATAACTCCGATTTTGAACCCCGTTTTATTTATGGCTAGTAGAGGCGAAGAATATGAACAGCTGATGTTCAAAGACCCCTAAATGGCTTAATAGATTGTCCAACTTACTTGCATTGCGGAAGACGCTCGAGGAATGGATGTCCTCGTCGCACCGCTGCAACAATGGTGATAGGTTCACAGTCCGAGCCAGGTTCTCGAGGTGGGAAGAGCTCATCGAGTGAAAACGTACAGGAAGAGTTGAAAGAAGCAGAGAGGTTGCTTCATGCGGCAAAGAGATGCAAGTCGAGCAATAATCAAGAGTTCAAAGAGTTGCTGGTGTAAGTCGGGGTTTTGAGTGGGTAGGTAGTCGTATGCTTAGGTACAGTAGAGCAGTTATGCAAGCCCTAGCCGGGTCTATCTAACCTTCACTCTGTCAAGACAAAGGCATGACACTTTAAATGAAGAATTTTACTTATACTTAACTTCACGTGCCAACGAGTGGAAACTTCAGAGCTGTGTCTCATTCCATGGCAAGAACACATGTTCGAACTGAAGTCATCCAGAAATTCATTCATGATGAATGGTAAGTTTAATGTTTCTACTACAGTACTACTATACTACACTATAAGTCCTCATATTTTTATGGCCCCATTACTAAAATAATGACGAGTAAAACTAAAATTGAATACCAATCTATATATATACTGGTCATAGTTCTAGTCTACGATATCTATCTTTATTGTCATCTCCGTAGAGATACATCATAAAGATTGGCACAAGGGTATTCACACCAGCATTATGGCAGTGATATTCAACTGACACGGTGTGCAGTGCCATTCTGCTAAGCGCCAATTAAGCAGAAGGAAGTGGGTTTATGGAGTGCTTACTTGGATTATGGGCGAAGTTATCCTGAGAGACCAGTTGTGCGAACATCATAGATAATTTCCAAATCTTCGATGTTTGATAGCCCAACAGGCGAGTGGTTATTTAGTCCTCTGGTCAATTGATACGTAATTTGTTAGAGACGAGATCCCAGCTATCAAAAAGATCAACAAGATGACGGTCGAGTGACTCTTCACATAGTCACAATGTTACATATAGGACAAGAGGATGGTTTTTGGGGTGATCAACATAAGCGCCCTGGTCATGACTGTTGCCCGTCACGCCTCAAGCAATAGCTCTGGGTGTCCGGCCCCAAGACATCACAATAGCCGCCTTACTAGACTCCAACATACAAGACTCACTTTTAGTCGTTGGAGCCAACTCGAATATCCCTATGATAAGTAAGTATAGCTGCTATGCATTTTACGACCATGGCGTCGGTGACTCCGTCGACTTATAGGGAATGAGGTAGAATGCTTTTGTCGAGCGAGCATCAACCCTCGTTGACCCTAACTACTCTAAGTTTCTAAGTGGAAATGCTCGCTCCTCAAATATGTTTAAAATGTTTGAGATCAGCGCGTTAAGTGGAATCATATCTGCTCATGGTTCACGTGAAAGCATGGACGCTTCTTAGCGACAACATGCATCCTATGGTTTTTTCACGCTGGTCCGCTCAGATTCTTTTTCCAAACGTAGGCAAGAGTGACTGCGGCACAGAGGCTAACGCCTATCGCCAGATACATGGTCGTATAGTCAACGGGCTCCTCGTCAGACTTTGGAAACGCGGTTGAAGGGTGAGTAGCACACTCTGCTAGCTAAAACAATCATTAAGTAGCCATAGCACAGGTTCTGATGTGGAATCGATCACTTACGTGCACAAATAGCTCAGAGATACTGCTCCATGTAGCGCTTACGTGTAATGGAGCTGCCATATTCAGAGCATTCGTATACTCATCAGGTTGTTGCTCGCACCGCTGAGTCGTCCTATCCTGATCTGCTTTTAGAGCAATGTATACTGCCGGGATTTGATCTAGCTGCGGATACTTCTTTCGCAAGTCGACAATATGAGAGAAACTGTCTGGGTCACTTGAATCGTAAGTGTAACAGAGGAGATCGCATGCGTCAAGTTTCGCCTGGTTTTCCAAAATTGCTGATTCGAGCTCTCCTAGTTCCTCGAGGATAAGATAAACCTGTTTGCCGCCCTGTAGTTCAACGCTATTAACGGCTGATCGCGGTTTTATGGTGGGCGAATATGTAGAGTTGAATGGACGGTTGAGTAGAGCAGAGAGCAGCATGCTCTTTCCGCTTCCTCTGGAGCCGATGACATAGCATAAGATTACATTCCGTTCTACCCTTCCAGGCTTGTTACGTCTTTTCCGCGCTTTTGTGACCTTTAGTGCTGCTGTGGTTCCCCCTTTATCCAGGCTCTCGAAGCCGAGAAATGCAAGATATTCCAAGGTGGTCTTTGGTTCTTCAAAGGTAGTCATACTCCATTGAGCAAGCCACCCTTGGAGCGTGATATGGCCTGCTTCATTGCGCACAGTACAGGATGGAAAGGATGAATCAAGCCAAGAAGACGGAAGGCCGGGAGTAGGGGCAAATAACGCTGCCAGTTCCGAATCGTTTAATCCACCATCGTTATCTTTATCGAAAAGAAGGAACAAATCGACGAAAAATCGGTAACCGGCAGGGCTGAGTTCAGCGGATGAAAACTGGGGTACTTCGAACTTGGGATGCAAAAAACTGTCTTTAAGACTGAGACTATCAGTATATTGGAACTTTCTCAAAATGATCCACACCGTCTCGTGCCGGCCTTTTTCGGCAAAGATTTTGTTAAGATGGATGAAGCCATTCTCATCTATTCCCCTCTCCGATGCGGACTCTTGGGCCCATTTTTGGATGGACGTTTTGATGTTCGAGAGGTCATCATCCGAAAGTGGTTTATCAAAGCACTTCTTCTGAAAGTCATGAATCTCTTTATCATTAAGATAGCCGTCCTGATCTTTGTCACATAAAAAAAAGACGCGCTGTAGGGCTGCAATTGCTGCAGGTTTTAAGGTAGCTTCCTTGGAATCATAAAGGGGCGCTATCGGATGGGTCACGGCCTTTTGACAGAGGAAGAATGCTTCATTGATGTTGTGATGCTCTTTGGCACTTGTGCGAATACACGAATCAATCTCTTTGAATTCGTTCATGACTGGCAACATCTCGTCTGCCACCACTTGAGCGGTTGAACCATTATTCCGTAGATCTGACTTATTTGCGCATAGAACAACGGGTATGTTTACTCCAAGGGACCTGAAGTATGGCATCCAGAACAAGGCCACCCTCTCATAGCTATAATGATCGGAATATACCAGGAGAATGACATTAGCTTTACGAAGCTCTTTTCGCAAGTTGTTCCGTTCCAGGGGTAAGGCAGAGGTATCTATGATAGTTGTTGTGACATTGTCTGGGGTACCAAGCGTTGGCGGGAGCGTTATAGGCGGAAGGACGGGTTGGATTTTATTGTTGATGAAGGTGTCCTTTACCAATCCTGTGATGATCGAGGACTTTCCAACTTCGATATCACCACATACACAAATTCGAACTAAAGCCAATGCACGTCAGTCGATCTATCCAATAGCGAAGGGGAATTCAAAGGGATACCTGTAGCCATCGTAAACTCCTCTTATTCGCATCATGCACACGGAGCAAAAGAGGCTCTCAAAGAGGTAGATAGAGAAGATGCAGGGAAGAATTACTTGCAGTAGGTAGGTGTAGAGATATTTATTGCACTTGCTGAGGTGTACTCTGTATCCTTACAGTAAATTATGGCGACCGCCCGTGGAGGAAGTTTGGGTGGGTAATAATACTGTGATGGACGGGGACCGGTTTACCGCAGCTTGCGCCGACAACTGGTGGGGAAGTACTGAGGCGTACTGTACCGGAATACAACCTTAATAAGTCGTTCTATACATACTCGTCGAGTAGTTCCAGGTTGATTGAGCCGCGAGCCTGGTAAAGGAGAAGTGAAGCTGTCAACAGACCGGTCGGCTGGTTGATTGTGCGTATACCCCTTGAAATTTGAAATCGTAGGATACTGTATGGGCGCATAGTGGGCAGTGTCATCATTTGGTTTTTGAACAACCTCGCCGGTCCACCTCAGTGCCTTGAGGTTTCCAGGAAGACTTTTTATGAAGAGATAAAGCAAACACGGGAATTCTCAAATTTATTTTTTCAGAATTCCTGACCCTGCATGCCGTACAGTACAGTAGTCGATAGTTCTACCTCATTTTAGTCCCGGCCGCTCTTCGCCGTATGAATCGTGGGATGGGCCACATGTTGGTCAATACTGAAGCCGCCAGAGCATTATTTGAATAACTACCCCAACTTCCCCAAGTTTCAATTGCGGCAAACCGTCTCCCTACCCCACAATCTCAAATCTCTCTTAGATCTTACGCTGGCACTCTTTCAAGTTGCTGTTCGGAAGTAGTCACCTCGAACTCCTCCTTCTCTGGCGCTCGGATTACCGTCTGAGGTTGCTCTATCATAATAGCGGTTGGCGGTTGTGACAGATGCGCGATGTTGTAAGTGCTGCAGCCAGCGGCGGTCCCGTCTTGTCAGTCCTGATATGGAAAACCGCTGACTTTGCGCTGATAACGCGCGCAACAGTGTCCTTCCTCCACCACCGAGATATCCTTCCGGCGCATATCAAGGCGGCGCTCCCGGTACAGGTCTGATCGAGACCAACAATGTGCTATCGCACCCAACCGGCCCGGAACAACAGCTTGTTGTAGGCGAAGGTATATTTTTGCATATGCATCTGAGTATCCTCCTTATGACGTGCCATGGTAGGGACGTATATCCTTCGAGATAGTTTGCAGCTTGCGACTCCACCACCCCATCCGTCCGAAGCTCCCATTCATAATCCAAATCCGTTAGCTACCACCTTATCACCTCCTTCAGCCGGCACAAAGCTCTCTCTTACGGTTATTTCGCCGCGACACACCTCCTTGAAGCGATTGTATCATCTTGACTCGGCCAATGGTACAAGATCGGCGATACCTCCAAGCATACAAGAAAGCTCGAACGAGACGCAGAGCCTTGGTAGTGACAGCTCCCAGCACAGAGCAAATGGCACCAATGGATTCGACCATACCGACGAGCGGACACCTGTCTTTGGCGAAGGGAATCCTTCACTCGCTCTCGCAAATGCTAAAGATAGTAAAGATGCACAAAAAAAGAGAAAGCCTAAAGGAAACATTATCAAGAGCAATTCGTCCTTCGTCTCCCGAGTCATCCCTCATGAGGCTCTTCCAAAAAGATTGCAAGAACGCAATCTAGAGGGATTATTTGCTTTTGCCAACATCAATAGAGCTGTTCAATGGCTTGATCTGTCCTCGTCAATCAAGGTAGACCATGCTGATACCAAGCGATAGTGCCAGTTCACTCATATATATCATAGGAGGAAAATTTGACGAAGATTTTGTTCACAAAAGCACACGCGTTATGTCATGATGTCAATCCGATCACCAAGAGCTCTAATCACATGGATGTAGTCTTGGGATTTTCAACGGGCGATATTATTTGGTATGAACCCATGTCCCAAAAATATGCTCGCCTGAATAAGAATGTAAGGAGAATTGCATAACGTTTTGCCAGCAAGTGACTAATAGTGTGCAGAGCGCAATAAATGGATCCGCGGTAGCAGAAGTTATTTGGTTACCGAATTCTGAAAACCTGTTCATAGCAGCGCACATGGACGGAGCTATAGTCGTATACGATAAGGAGAAAGAAGATGCGCCTTTTGCAGCCGAGGATACATCCAGCGAGGAACTCAATAGCACGGAGCGGAGATCGAAGCTGCAGATTCGAAAATCGGTACAGTCAAGAAACCAGAAAACCAATCCGATCGCATACTGGAATGTATCTAATTCCAAGATAAACGGACTATCACTTTCCCCGGATGGTAGACATCTAGCGGTCGTTTCCGAAGACGGCTCATTACGCATCATTGATTATCATACAGAAAAGTGAGTGAGGTTGTCCTTGGGACTTGAAATTCGGGCTAATGTTTTGCAGGATAAGGGATCTCTACACAAGTTATTATGGGGGCATGATGTGCGTGTGCTGGTCGCCAGACGGTAGATATATGGCGACAGGCGGACAGGATGACCTAGTATCAATATGGTCGCTGGAGGATAGTATGCTCGTGGCACGTTGTCAAGGGCACAATTCCTGGGTAACTGCAGTTGCATTCGATCCATGGCGGTGTGACGAAAGAAATTATCGGTTAGGTAGTGTTGGTGAGGATTGCAGGTTATTACTTTGGGATTTCAGTGTCGGCATGCTGCATCGGCCCAAACCAGTATGAATATGATCGACTTTCCAGTCCACATTTGGACGAAATCGAGAGCTGACGGGTTCTTGTAGGCTTCAGTACGACAACGTGGCAGTATATCCTCTCACCTCCCGATACCTCGGAACAGAGCGGAAAGCTCAACGTCGCGACTACGGTCAAACTCCAACCTCTCGGCGACGACTGTAGAGAAGGAGGAAATTATTCACGCAGTGGAGCCTCGGGCACGCACGGCGATGCTACCACCTGTGCTGGTAAGTTTTCAACAAATTTTTCTTTTCTTTTTTAACATTAGTCTCTTCTGGCTCCCAAGCAGGCAACAAGTGTGTTAACTTATTTGACTCAGGCGAAAACGGTGGATGAACATCCGTTGTCATGGCTAGGCTTCGAGGAGGACTGTGTGATCACTTCCTGCAAAGAAGGTAGGTTATTCTCTCTTCTTTATAGGTATTCCCGACTTCTGGGAACATTTCGAAACCCCCTACACGCTTCTAATCTGTGACTTTCCGGATGCCGCATTTTTCGGTGCTGACACCATTTCTCCATGACAGGCCACATCAAGACTTGGGACCGGCCGAAAGAGGTAACTACAAGCAACGACGACCTCCCCTCCACATCAGGGAGTAATAGATGAGTTGCGTTTTAAACTAGGGAAGAAAATATGTTCGGTGTTTACTTTGCGCCATTATTTCTGATATGCGGACATGTACAGGACTGGTAAAAAAAAAAAAACTGGGGATTTAGGGTATTCTAAGTTACTGTACGTTGGTTATGTCCGTAATAGACTTTGTACGACGGGTTCATGCATGTCACACGGATGATGCCGGGGGTGTATAAATAGTTGCTCTGACTCGATTTTCACGGGTAGTATTGTGAATAGATCATAATTCAACCGAACATATTCCAAAGTGCCTTAGGACTCTAAGGTGCCCTACTCGGATTACTGTAAGGTATAAACTTATGGATGACTGTGGTTGAGGCTCGGAAATCCGTAAGGTTATGATGGAACCCTGGAAGAGCAGAAGCAAACGTCCCGATTCGCTGGTTTAACAATTATAAGAACCTTACGGAAGGTAAGCCTGTCACTTCCGCAACCAATGACTTGGATAGTTACGAGGCCGCATGTGAAGATGCAGGAGGATTATTGTTGGGTGTGGAAGAGTCTTAAGATACCTTATTACAAAGAAAGGTAAGGTACAGCAACTCGATCTTTTACCGTTGTTAGCGTTCCCGTCTGATCACGTCTTCGTTTCGGAATTCAACCAATCCAATGTCAAGAAAGAGAACGTTCTGGATGAATAATTTGCTGTATTTTTGCGCTGAACCGTGCCTCTAGGATGCGCTAACGACCGTAGAAAATCGGGTGCTGTAGGTGCGTAATGAAATCCTCTCGTTCCTTGAATTCATATAACATGGAATAGCATGCATGGATGTATATATCTAGCTTTCTCAACCGTTCCCGTGAACGCTGTAACCCAACGATGAGTGGCTGCAAAACCATCTCAGCAGATTTGGTAGCAATATGGACAAGAACTTGGATGGATCAATAATCGGCTTGTACGGTATTACTGTGTAGAACGCACTCGTAAGGTAGAGCGCCTTACCTTATAAGGGTAAAGGGTTCCATCCATACGTCAGTTCTAGTCACACCGGACTGTATGACTACCGTACATACTATACAGTACCCACCGGTTTTATTCAAATGTTACCGGATATCTGACGCGATCAGGTTAACGTCATCTATAATTATATGCGCTGGGCGGTTGTCGCTTTGTCGGGTGTAACAATAGGTAGAGCCCCATATTAAATCAACACTACCCTTTTATCCCTTATCTCAAAACAAGCTGAAAGGAAACAAAAAGAAGTTTTCCTGACCCCATCGCAATAGATGAGTGAAGGTGCGTATAAAGATCTAAGAATGTCTTTCAACGCCGTTCTCATCGACTATACCCTCACTGCTTTTTCCTAAAGCTACACATCCCACGCGCACGAGCTGTGCTCATCCCTCGTCACCTCCGTCCCAGTCAGCGGAATTACCGTACTCATCGTACTCATCACCTCTATAATAAATATACTATACCGGACCCTGTCGACCCTGCATGCATTTGTCCTCTTCAGCTCTCATATCTGTACAGCGTTAGTTTCGAATCCTAACGGCCTTTCTATTTCTGGCCTGGATTGCGAATACCAATTACAGATTGTCAGAAAAGCAAATCCCCAGGGCAGCTACAGTACAAACTCGCATTTGACACATAGCCACACCTAACCTTACGACTTACCCTTCCCGCTGTCTCCGCTCCCTTGGGTGCCAGTGGTACCTCCCTTGTCCTTCAGATTTCGTAGCCTTGTGGTCAATATATAGCTTCGACAATCCCTGCCCCACTCGTCTTACAATCTAGAACTTCTTTTTTACTTTTCGTGCATCTCTGCACATGAATATTCATCATGGTTTTTGGCAGTGGCCAGTCCCATAAGCCGCAAGTAGAGATACTGTACGTCTGTTCCTGCTCCATCGCCATCGGTAGAACCATCCAGCGTTGCTTGTCATTCTGATCTTCTCTTGTAGTCCGGACTCTAAATACGTGACATTCTATGGAACGGATGCGGAAGCTGCCGGCCTCGATGTCACCGGGAGACTCATCCTCACAAATTCTGATCATGTAGACATCAAGAGCATAAAGTTGGTTCTCAATGGCGTTCGGAAGGTTTCGTATGTGTTGGGATCCATTGTTGCCCATGGGGAAACTGACGAACTATCACCCAGATTTCTGGCCAAAATGGCGAATCCTCAGCAAGTTACCACTAGAGAAGTAATAATGAATGAGAGTTCTGTATTATACCCTATAGAAGGACAAAAGAAAAAGGCACATAGATTCGGCCCGGGCCGCCATGAGTGGAACTGGGCCTTCAAGATGCCGGCAAACGCACCACAGAGCGTCGCTGGGTTAGGATCTTCATACGTGAGATATACTTTGACCGCATCTGTACAGACAGGCATGATGGACAAGAACATCGAAAAGGAAAAATTACTATACGTTATGAAAGCACCGCCCAGAGACACCGTAGATACGGAACCTTCCGAACAAGTAGGGATTCTACAGTGCTTATATGTGCAAATATGTTCAGAGAATGCAGGACTAATCCGAAATACTAGGTGAACGAAGACATTTGGACAAATAAAATCAGCTATAGGATAACCGTTCCCCGAATAAAATTCATATACGGGACGTGGGTAAACGTGGACTTCGTTTTAACCCCTCTCAAGAAGGGTCTATCAATTGGTAAAATTACCATGGAAGTCCATGAGAAGATTACACTTGCTACTGAGAAGTGGGGTCGGACGTGTACAAATACCGACACCATCACTGTGACGAGAAAAGAACTTGATATGCCAGAAGACGCAGAGCATCTTGGGTCGTCTGACGACCCCGACAACTTATATGACGAGTCATACCGTTTCAAGTGTACCCTAGAACTGCCGAAAGATCTCAAGCTCTGCCGGCCTACGGTAGAAACCGACGCTATCAAGATTGAGCACAAGCTGAGGTTGCATGTTAACCTTTTAAACCCCGAGGGACACACTAGCCAGGTATGTTCACAGTCCGATAAGTTCGTATACTTCATCTAATTCGATTTCAGCTACTCGTCAAAAATATGCTCAAACTATACCATTCCCCACACATGCCCATGGGGGACGATCTTTGCGTTTCCATGGCGCAACTTTCACTGACAGAAGAATCAGTACATTCAGATTTGGCGGCAATAGCTCCTCCCCCGCACTATGGGGAGCACACTTTAGACATGGTTGTCGATGGGGACGACCCGAATATCATTACCCCAGCTTTGAGACATAGCCCTCATGGGAGTCATGTTGCCACGCCTATCCACGGCAGTAGACGACCGTCTGTGGAAGATATCTCCTTGGGTGCAATAGCAGCAGAAGACGCTCGCGATGGCGCTTCTGCCACACAGCTTCACTCCCGTCTGAGTGGACTACAAGATCATGGGTCAAGCCGATGGGCGAGAGCCCAGGTTATTGATTCCCTTCAGTCATCCGGACAGAACACGCCGCATAACGGGTTGGACGATAGTCGTCGCTCCACAACTCCGAATGAAAATGGTTCTGCCAGCCGACATTCAAGACAAGCATCAGGGCAGGCGTATTTCTGGCCCCATGATGATGTTGTCCAGGCTCAATACGATATAGAGGCCTTGTCAAGAATCCCTAGCTACAACACGGCGGCCAGAACACCGATTCGCACTCCTGCACTAGAAGGTCTACCAACGTACGAAGCGGCGACAAGCAGACCGTCCAGTCCCTCCCCGCACGCGCGACAATCCCACGGTGGGACTGGCCTGAGATCCTTGCCGGAAGGAGTATCACTTGACGACAACCAGTCGATGACAACGTCTTCGACAGATGAGCGAAGGTGATTATAACCTTTATTTAAGCGGAAAATACTTTCTTTTCCTGAGAGAGGTAACTTTGCTCGCACCACGAGCAGGCTACCTTTCCATTTTCCTTTTCATTGCTCCCTTTTCAACGCAAGATACCATAGACGGATAGAAAAGGTTATTCACGTATTTGACTTTACTAATTCAGCATGGTGGTGCGGTACAGGTCTTTGTTCTCTCCCAAATTCTCCACTCACTGGTTAACCCGCATTCCGCGGATACTTGTTCAAGAGTTTTCGTAATAATAGATTGGCTTGAACGATGACCGGCTTAGCGGGGTTTTGGGAACTGATTAAAGGCGTTCGGTCGGGATTCTGTAAACAAAATCGGAGGAGCAAGCGATCAATGTTGGTGCAAGGGGGTCTTTTGTCTTCATTATATACGGTCTTTTGTGTATGAACACCATCAAGATTGCGCTTATAGAGAGGGTAATGGTTGCCCTACATGGTGGATAGAGAAAAAAGGAGAGGAATATTCAATTATAATGTACAGAAATAGGATCATTTACTAAATGAAAACTCCTTTTTAGTAGTACATGGTTATAATGATATCCCCAACAGAACAATAAGTTACTGCGCTGTTGCCGAGTTGAACTTCTCTTTTGTCACGGGTTATATTTCCCACACATTTTACGACTGCTGCTATACAGGACGCATAGTTAAATGTCTTGAACGCTTTTTCTCAAGAGCGTATAATAATAATACTCGTTAAGGATACACGTAGGATATAAAAGTAACAGTAGGATAGAACCGTAGATCTCCCGTAGAACTCACCTTAGTTCTACCCCTCGCTTGGATCATGTCAGTGACGTCTGTATTTTCTTGTAAGAACTACATCCTTCCCCTCCCTCAGACCTCGAGCACAACACGTCATTATAAAGCTGGATTTGCCCTCCTCAATCCCCCCCCAAAGCTCTAAGTTACTAAATCTGGGATAGTATAAGATAGTTACACCTCCTGCTATAGTAAAGTTGGACCCTTAAGAGGCTTACCCCATCATTCGCTCCACCAAGAAACATTCCTCAATATGACAACCCGCCCTATACCTACAAGAACCAGTACTACTGCTACGGATGACGATGCAGTCCCCGGTGAAGATACCAGTGAGGTATGCATACAGTTGTATTTTTCGGAGCTGTGACGCTCTTGGAGCTTTTGATAAGACGTGATCAGGATGGACTACGGAAGGGTTTCTGATATAAGCCTCCTGAACACAAATACTTTAAGGCGGTTTCTTGTGTAGCTGTCAAAATGGCTGATCTAAGAACGACTACAGGTTACTAGATTATTTCAGGAGCGTCTCCAAGCTTGGAAACATGCGGTAGTCTACCTCGAAGACTATATCGGCGCGACTGAGAAGGTGCATCACGCGCACGGTAAAGAATACGAGAAGGTCTTGAAGGTACTGGCGCTATTCATCTTAATATTGGTGGGCGCGCTGTGCTAATGGAGAACGTAGACCGTATCGCACCCTCTGAAAGAGGGAACGCATTTCTCCCAGAGTCTGGGGGGAGTCGCAGGCATGTTTGATAATATTCGCTCGAATACGCAGGTAGGTATAACATCTTAATATACCAAACATTCCTTGTCTGAAGATCCGCAAAGGGCATATCCAATTCCCATTCCGATACGGCCAAGGTCTTGAAAGGCTCAGTGCTACCAGTTTTCGAACGCTTGCACGCTGAAATTAAGAATAAGAATAAAGAGCTCACTAAAGGTGCAGGCAAGGGAGCAAAGTTGGTTGACAAGGCCCGGAATTCTACTCAGAAGCAGATTGAACTGTTTGGCCAGCATACTGCTACCTTTGACAGCACAGGTGGGCGCATACGTGCCGAAGACGATCCCTATGTTCTTCAACGTGGTGTTTTGCACCGTCTCAACAAGCAAGTCATCGAAGAGAACAACAATCGACAAGATCTCCTGGCCGTGCAGGATGGCTTCGCTCAATTTGAAGCACATGTGCTACAAACGGTTCAGACTGGTATGGGCCAATTTATGCAAGTCGTTAACGGACAGGCCGAACAAAGCAAGGCCATGTACTCCGACATGGTTGGAACCATCCAGCGTATTCCTCCTGACTTCGAATGGAAAGGGTTCCTCTCACGTAACACGCACATACTGATCGATCCTAACGTTCCCCAACGGACCGTCTCCAGCATTCAATTTCCCAACCAGAATCACCGTTCCACAAAGCCTCTTATTGCAGGCTCGCTGGAAAAGAAGGGTAAGCTCCTCAAGAGATATGAAACGGCATATTACGTCGTAACGCCTTCGAAATACCTCCATGAGTTCAAGACCGACGATGACTTCGGCAAGGAGCCGACCCCTGAAATCTCGCTCTATCTCCCTGACTGTGTTGTCGGTGGCATCGACGGTCAAAAGTTCAATGTCAAGGGTAAAGACGTTTCAAAGGGCTCTGTCGGGAACAAATTCAGCATGAGCCACGAATTTGCGTTTAAAGCACATACGCCTTCTGATGCGCAAGCCTGGTGGGAAACGCTCCGCAGCGCAGCTGGACAGGTCACGAACGAGCTACCGGAAGCTAGCACGGTTAATAGCCCCGTGAGCCCTGTCGATCAGAAGGAAAAGATGCCAGCGTTACAGACGGAGAATCTGCCGCAGCAAACGCAAACACAAGGGGTGACGAGCGCCGGAACGACAGCTCCGACTACGGCAGGCACTAGTAAGAGTAGTATACAGAGTCCACAGACGGCGAGTACGGCTTCGACAAGTGCAGGGACGGGAGTAGCGTCTCCGACTACCGGAATTGAAAAGCAACCGGGCCAGTCGTAACTTAGGGGTTCGTAGATATGATGATCCCGAAAACGACGGATAAGTGTGATGGGACATGATCAGGAGGGATAGCGACTCGGACACACTTTACGTTGATGTATTTTCTTTACGTTTCCTTTAATTTGTGCGCCTTGACGATGATAACTTGACGATACTTATATTTAGTTTATTCAATGAACCCCGTCGGTAATGTAGACTGGCAACTTGGCCTACTTTCCAGTTCGATGTCCGGTAGCATCCATGTACTCTCCCTTATATGCACTAATATGCGATCAAACTAGACACATACCAGTTCTCTCAGTTCCGCTCAAAACTATGGAGTCATGAGTTCTCTGAAAAATAAGGCTAAATTCGGATAGATCGTCATGAAAACATGCTTTGTATCAGTCCCACACCTGCCGTACATTGAGATTGATCCGCTTGTTCGCCATCCAACCTTTCCAATGTGCATACGGATCTCTTTGTTTGCTTGTAGGATAGCTGATATCATCAGTACCAGTTCTATTCTCGAACCGGGAGCATTCGATCTCGTTCACTTCTTCATCACGTTTCCCACATACGAGCTCTGCAGGCCAGTCTTTCAGGAATTTCGGAGAGGTTCCCTCGATGACCTTCGGAACGCCGTGCCATGCGAACCTACTCTTCCCCGTCATGAAGACGGCATCACCCGAGCGGAGACGGAGGACGATGCATTCGCAGTTATTTTCAGCTTCCGTACAAGCACTATTTTCGAATTTTGACCCGTCGGACGATTTGTGAGATGGTTCGTTTTCTAGCCCAAGCACGAGGATGCCATCACAACCTATGCTCATGCTCACGAGACCTTTTCCCACTTCCTCACTAACATCGCGATGTACGCTGAGCGTGTCGCCCGCAGAGTATATGTTCACGATCGCCGCTTGTGGGATCATGGAATACCATGTCTCTGCAACGTGAGAAGAGGAAGTTTCCTCACCCTCCGTATCAGTTTCGTATGTGATTTCACCACCGTTCTGCTCCACCTCCGAACGAGAAGATGGAGCGGAATCGGAGAACAAACGAGAGAGGAGGAATGAAAGGTCTGCAGGAAAGGGAGGGGCCGGGGTGGAAGGGTAGGTCTTCTGAGTCCAGTCGTACTGAGCCCCGAGGGTGAACCACCGAAGTTTAGAGGAGAGGAATGAGGAAAATGGGAGAGGCTTGTGCAAGGTTAAATCTCTTGGGGGAAACGGTTCGAAAGATTGTATTCCACCATCTGAAGAAGCGATGGCGATAGGAAAGGACGTCCTAGCGGAAGCTTTCTTTGAGAGCTTAGGAGATGTTGGTGAAGATGGAAGGGAGAAGAACGAAGCGTGATTGGGAGGATATGAAACGTGGTAGTGGGTGTGGATGTTAGAAAGATGGGAGGGGTTTGAGAGGTCCCGGTGAAGGAGTCGGGAGAGGAGAGTGAGTTGAATGCGAGGAGGGAGAAGAGAGGGGATGATGTAGAGACCTGACGAACGGTATCAGATGGAAAATTGAAATAGAGCGTTGGAAAAAGGAAATGTAAAATTGAATTATTCAATTACCTGGCATGGAAGAATGCTCATAGATACGAACGCTTTGGAGATCCATACATGATATAGTACTTAGTTCGTGTGGAGAGCCATAGTGAACGAATTCATTGTAGATATCAGAGAGATGCTCAGGTTGGAACACGCTGACTTGTCTTACACATTTTCTCTGCGCCTGTGATAGATCTCTGGTTAAATCGATTATATCAGAATCTTGATCTAGAGCGCGGATTGACGATTTCTGGTAGTCCTTATAGATTTTGCGGATTCGATCCGGAGGTCGCTGATAGGGATCAAGATGCTCCATGGCGGGCCTGTTCTAATGCTCGATCGAGATATGTTTCCTTTCTCGTCCGAAGTTGAGGAATAATTAATTTGAAATCTGAAATCTGATAACTGATAACTGATGTTCGACGTTTGATGTTTGAATATCTCGATGTCTGATTTATGATTTACCACCATTTTGCCGATGTAGCCAATCATCGCGCGCAGAACCCTCAGCAACAGTTTTGTGTACCTTACCTCAAGATGTTTACCTTAGACACGCCTCAAACCTCCGACCACACCCAACATCCATCACGCTTCTTTCAAAGGTCCAAGCACAACCTACTAACCAGCGGGCACCTTAGAATATTCTCTTCCTCGCTCATCACATTCTTCTCGATTCGAAGCTCACACCCGGGGAGGAGAGCCGAATCAACCTCATTTGAAGCGACCTGAAGGGGTAAACGAATCTTTCTCCCTAATCTCACAGACTCAAGAAGTCTCAATCCCTTCGGAAAGGATACAAACTTCCTCCATATCAAGAGTACTGCAATGGAGAACTACCAGAAATTGGAGAAGATCGGAGAAGGTACAACACCCCACGTCCACTATACTCTCACAAACATTATAACCATGGTTGCGCGAATGCTAATCTATAGCCGCAAATAGGAACTTATGGCGTTGTCTACAAGGCTCGCGATCTTCTCGCCAAAGATCAACGTATAGTAGCCCTCAAGAAGATTCGTCTTGAAGCTGAAGATGAGGGCGTTCCCTCCACCGCAATTCGCGAAATTTCATTGCTGAAGGAAATGAACAATGAGAACATCGTTCGTCTACTCAACATCGTGCACGCTGATGGTCACAAGCTCTACCTCGTTTGTGAGTTCCTCGAATTGGACTTGAAGAAGTATATGGAAGCACTACCGGTCAGCCAGGGAGGACGGGGTAAACCTCTACCCGAGGGAAGCGTCATGCAGCACAAAGGTCTAGGGCCAGAGATGGTAAAGAAGTTTATGACTCAGTTAGTTCAAGGAATTAAACACTGCCATTCGCATCGTGTTCTGCACAGGGACTTGAAGCCTCAGAATCTGCTCATTGACAAGGATGGGAATTTGAAGCTCGCAGATTTCGGCCTTGCCAGAGCGTTTGGCGTACCATTGAGGACATATACGCATGAGGTATTTCACCCACTCCTTTTCGGCACCTTGATTGGATGAAGACTTTGCTGATAGATCTCAAAAGGTCGTCACTCTCTGGTATCGCGCACCGGAGATTCTCCTCGGTGGCCGCCAGTATTCAACTGGTGTCGACATGTGGTCGGTCGGCTGTATCTTCGCTGAGATGTGCACTCGGAAGCCCCTATTTCCCGGTGACTCAGAGATAGACGAAATCTTTAAAATCTTCAAGTACGTTCTATACCTTCTCCTTACGTTCACTTTCCACGGTACGGGAACTATCAATCCCACTCTCTTACAGTTTCAGGCTTGAAATCCTTCAAGACTTCCCTCTAACCATACCCTGAACAGGATCCTTGGTACGCCCACCGAACAAGATTGGCCCGGCGTAACATCGTTCCCAGACTTCAAACCCTCGTTCCCCAAATGGCAGCGCCAGGATATTGCGGATGTGGTCCCTGGCCTCGATGATAACGGCTGGGATCTTCTCGACGCTATGCTTGTCTACGACCCCGCTGGCAGAATCTCGGCGAAGCAGGCAATAATACATCCCTATTTTACGGAGGGCGTCAGTGTTGGTCTGGAGGCAAGGAATGGTTTCTATTAAGGGTAGGTCGGCGGCTATAAAGGGGCGTCGGGGAGGCCTGCTTGGGAAAGGACCGAAACGGGTAGAAATGGTCTCGGATATATGCATATATTGATGATTATTATTGCCTCACGAGAGCATGGGATTCCATTGTCTAGGATTGAGCTTCTTGGGTTTTGTTGGAAGAAGTGCTGGACCACGGCAAATGGGCGTTGAAAGATTCTGGACTAAAAAAACTTCGGGACTTATTGTTAATGCTGATGTGGGTTATGAAATGCATCTGTATTATCTCTCCTTCCTTGAACTGGGTGCATTCGGGGAAAACTATAATCTGGTTGCACGTCTACTCACCTACTCTAGTACGTACGATTATTGCACACAAGCTACTTTATATATGCAACTAACATCTCCGGATCGAAACTTCGCAATCTGCATAGTCAAGACGAAGGACTTCTGTCCAAAACCCAGGACCTCACTGTGTTCCAAAGAAAATAATAGCAGTCGCACTGAGAATCCGCCTCAATTTGGAAGCAGAACGTCTGTCACATAAACTAGGATTCATATAGTTCTATATAGTACTGGTAAACGTACTAGGGTATCATCCTCATTCTCGCCAGAGCGCCTTGTACCAGAACCCCCCAATAGAAAAGGAGCCCGAATTGACATAACACTCACACTTGCCATAAATCTGGTATATAGCGGGCATTAGATAGTTGTCCACCACCAAAGTTGTATATGGTATAGAATACCCCACAGCATACTAGGCTAAGACGCAAGTCTAGCTCTAGTAACAGGTATATAATCCCAACATCCTAATCGATTATGACGGGAATGTCACGAACCCATTGTTCGATCTCGAGACCCCTTTCAGTATCGTCAGAGATGAACAGGTTCTTAAGAAGCCACGCCATGTATGTAATCTCTGTGGCGGTCCGCCCTCTCAAGGATTTCCCCCTCCCGCATGAGTCTTTAAAAATCTTCGCGAATACAGCTACTTCGCTACGGTTCTTGGAACTATATCTTGCTAAGCCGAAAATCAGGGCCTCCTTTTCCTCTTCACTCCAGCCTTGGTCATCCATCATGCGCCACCAATTCGGGGAAGACCGTTTATCGCTCTTTGTGGGGAAGACCTCGATGCGATCGAAGGGTTCGCCGTTGGCATCGATATCATAATGGTTGGCTGGCTCGATAGGCCATTCTGGTGCGGCTAGATGACCGTATCTCCGAGCGTCAGGCTCAGCTAAAAGTCGTGCGGTGTGCAGTGCAATCCAACGACGCCTTCTTGCGTCTTTGACAGCCTGTTCTTGTTCCCTTTGCACCCGAATAGCTTCCTCCAGCTGTTGTACTCTTAGCCCCTTCTCTTTTCTCCTAGCTGCTTCTTGTTGACTGTCGTAGATATCGAGTTCTCTCTGGAAACCTTTGTAGATTGGCTCTAACTTTACGAAAATACCCTTGACTGGTTTAATGACGCCCATGTCGCGGGGCCGATATGTGACAGAGTGTAGTTTTTGTTTGATGTCAAGGATAATTTTCATGATCCGGGTTATTCTTCGCAATGAAGAGACAAAGAGATCGGTGTCCCGTTGACCCCGATGAATGATAGTATTGTGATAGTTAGTGGAGTGGCAAAGCACTCTAGTTAGACACGGAACTATCGTCGTGTACACATCCTGCACTAATTCTTTAGTCTTGAAGTTCATACTAGCAATATTGTTTTGAAGGTCATCTAGCACGTCATTGACTTCGACCAACGCCTTCTTGATATCGTCCCTTGTTCTCGGTTTGGCCTCATAACTTGATCCCATAGTTTCACACTCTCGGTATATTTCCTCGCCGACTTCTGTAAGAATCTCAAAGTCACGTGTTGTTTTCGACCCTTGACTATAAGAGACTCCGACGGCTTTAATTGACCGGTATAGTCCACGAAGATTAATCTTTCGACCGAATAGATTGTCCTGGCTCTCTGTTTCCGACACTGCATGTTCCGACTCTTGCTCCACCGGTGTAGAAGATTTCCTGTAGGAAGACCTTTCATCCTCCTGTTCGGCGTCTTCGTTGGGTCCATGATCTAATCCGCGACCATCATCCTTGTCAGGAGGATCATCCACTTCAATAACCACATTCACATTTGAGCCCTTCGGGGGTCTGCCGCGGCGCTTTGGTTGCGCCTGCGACGGTTTCGCAGCTGTGAGTTCTGATTCTTGTCTTGGGTCATACTGCTGCGCCGTACTAGATTCTCTATGACCCGACTTTCGGGTGGTTTGTTTCTTTTTTGCTCTTTGTGATTCAACCGTGGATGGTAACTTGTTTCCTAATGACCTTGTGGTACGGGTTGAAGACTTCGCCGACGAGCGTGTAACTTGCTGATTCCCCTCGATTGTTTTAGTTGTGGGTTCAATCACCTCATCAGCCTGTTTCCGGTTATTCTTGGGTCGAACAGTACTCGGGCTAGGACGTTGTATCCGGAAATCATGCAGACCATCACCGTCACCTGTTTTCGATCTCGTTCTTACATTCGGGCTGGGTAGAGACCGTGAGGTGTTTAATAGCGACGCAGATTCGGCCGCCAATACTGTCTCATTGGAGATTGCAGCACCAGGGCTAAGAAAGCGTACTGCAGTTGCTAGCACAGCTTCTGTCTTGTCCTCTTTCGATAGAGCTGCGCCCATACTGCGCGTCTGTTCCGTCAGCAATTGGTTTGACGGCAAATCCTGCGGTTCTGCGCTTTCGGTTTCAGAATCGGAATCTACGTGTCTTCGATAAGCGACGTCGGTGATAGGTTAGGTGCAATCAGGTGAAGTCGAGGCAAGACGAACCCGTTTCGGGGAGATCATGAGCAAGATCAGACACATTAGGTCCTTCTTCATCCTCAAGTTCCTCATCCTGCGAAACATTATCCATCTCATTCTCTGAGTCCGACTCCGGATCAGCGTTATCGTTCCTTTTGGCCATGTTTTGATATTGTGTTTAGTTCAATTAGATGGCGAAGATTGGATCAGAAATGGAAGCTGGATGGATGGGGTCAAAGATGGGGTAAAACACGTCGCGTCCTCCACTGTCCCGTCCTCACATGAGCTGCTTTGTCAGCCGAATGCTTTAAAGTTACTATACTGCCGTACTGTAACATGGAATGGGAGCTACCTTACTTGACCTCATTCGTATTTACAGTACATCAGCCCGACAACTACCTTACCTTACCGTACGGCTCAGTTCCTACGGTAACATACATCTACCCTAAACACAACAAAAAGAGACAAATCCATTAACATGACCCTAAACCCAGCTCAAGCTTCTTCCTTACGAGTCTTTGAGCAAAACGAAACAGCTAGTTTTCAGGTCCCTTCAAAGAAGATCAATGAAGGTGAAGATGTATTATTTTGGCTTAAATCAAGGGCATACGCGGATATTATGACTTTTATATTGCAACTCAACGCTGCTATGTTCCCTAGCAAGATTTCTCGTACCGATTCCCATGATTCAGGAGTACAGATATGGGAGCTCGACACACCAGTTGTCAAGTTTTCGCCAACCGTAGAACGATTGCAAACTCTCATTTGCAAGCTTGACTCGATAATTGAAGAAGCTCCTCCAGATAAAGGTCCCCGTAGGTTTGGTAATATTAGTTTTAGAAGATGGTACGAAATTGTCAATAGCCGCCTACAAGCTCTTCTGGACGAATGTTTACCAAGTGAAGTATTATATTTCGGCAACCCGATCGATGGTGATACATCATCTAAGGATGAACTTTCAGCCTATCTTTACGATAGTTTCGGAAGTGCACAGAGACTAGACTACGGTACAGGTCACGAGTTGAGTTTCCTGGCATTTTTAGCTGGCATCTGGAAGCTACATGGCTTTGCTACTGGAGAACCCGGCGTCGAGGAACGTGGTATCGTGCTTGGTGTGATAGAACCGTACGTAATCCTACACTGAGAAGGACTACTCTACTCACCGAGAATAGGTATCTACGTCTAATTCGACGACTGATATTGACCTATAATCTTGAGCCCGCTGGATCACATGGCGTATGGGGTTTGGATGACCACTCGTTCATTCCTTATATCCTGGGTTCAGCACAGCTATCACCAGCAGTTGCGTCTCTTGCAGATATTCCCACAGAAGGATCATTACCGGGCGCACCAAACCCCGCGGACGTAGCCAAGTCCCCTATAGTGGAGAGGGAACGGAAGAAGAATCTCTATTTTGGGGCTGTTGGATTCATATATGACGTTAAGAAAGGCCCATTCTGGGAGCACAGTTCCGTTCTTTATGACATATCAGGGGTCAAAGCAGGTTGGGCAAAGATTAATAAGGTAAATATCTGGTTAGTTAAGATTTGGACACATTCACTAATGATGCTATCAGGGTATGCTCAAAATGTATAATGCAGAAGTATTATCGAAATTTCCAGTTGTACAACATTTTCCGTTTGGCGCTCTGTTTCGGTGGGAAAGAGATCCTAATGCGTTACCCGCTGAATCCTCTATTCATATGACGAGCGAACCCACAAGACACCCAGCTGTCAGCGTAGGCACAGGGAACCCTTCTAGGCCTTCAATGCACGAATCCTCTAGGGCTCCTTGGGCTTTGAATCCTAGGTCGTCGACAGCAACCCCAACATCACGGTTTCCAATTGTACCGTCAGCCCAAAGGACATCCATGGAGAAGACTACAAGAGCACCGTGGGCAGTCAACTCATCGGCGGCTCATTCTGTGCTCCCGGTACCTAGACCCGGCACACCTAGTGCTTTTAGCAGTGGCGGGTCTACAACAGTACCGTGGGCTCGACAAGAAGAAATTGATTCAAGGACGAAGACTGGATCGCGAAGAATACCTTGAGCTGGAAAAGATAGGCCTTAACACTAGAATCTAAAGATCCTATATCAAGTTGCTCAAGTTGTTCAAGTCATCCTGTTTGCGCGGAAGTTAGGAGGCTATAACAGTTGATCTAAGTCTTTGATCGTTTAAGATATCCGAAATCCTACTCGGTATATGCGTGCCCTCTATTATATTCACTCATCATCTGTCACCGTACGCTCAGTGCATACACCCAATCTTACTCCGTTACAGAGACTCGCTAGTTTATACTTCTGGATTGGGGCAAGGGGCCCTCAGACTATTTCAATTATCCTTGTCCTGTACAGTACCTGACAAGTGTTGCGAGTAGCAATGGATCGACAAGGAAAAATATATAGGTTCGGGTACTTATTGAGCCTCAATATGATTAAAAGTATGGATTTCGATTTAGTAATTGTACTCTGAAGTTGATAAATAGAAAATTCTTTGATAAAGTGATGTATGAGTGCTCGTTGAATGATCGTGAGGGTTCATGGACTCGTCCGAGCTTGTTGTTTTTCAGTTCTAAGCAAACGAAATCCTTCAATCTCAATAGTACCATTACACACTCCACTATGATTGTACTTTAGAGTTCGATGGGACCACTCCGAAGCATCGCGCTCGTTGTTCTACTCATCTCCTTCCTAACCTTTGTAGCTTTCTTCGGCAGACTTCCGGGTTTGAGGTTCGTGAGCTGCTTCTGCTTGGCTTGTCATCCGATGGATAGCATCACGCTGATAGGATCAGGAACACACCTATTGGATTTCTTCACCGCGCAATATGGATATATATTCCTAATACCCTTCGCCATGTAGACCTTCTGGTCACTGGTGGCCGTTTCTCGCGCTCCGCTTTACGCTTGTTCAATTATCTCCTCTACGATAAGCATCCTGTGGTTCTGGTACGCGGCCTCACCTTCTCCTGTCTTACTGCAGAGTTGATGTATACAGATCTTCTTTCTCGGCCTCATATCCGCCAGCGCTGCCCTTATAGTTCCTCGAACGTGGTCCAAGATCTCCTCCATTCACCATGTCGTGATTCCAGTTATCCTTCCGTTACCCTACCTATTCACCTACCTGGCCACATCCGCGCGCTTCTCACCCTACATCACGCGCGATAACCATGCGCGACATATGTCATATTATCCCTACGATCGTATTCTTTACCATCCAGGCCATATGTGTCGAACATGTCTTTTTCTGAAACCGGCACGAAGCAAGCACTGTAGTATGTGTAAGACATGCGTCGCACGTAACGACCATCATTGCATCTGGGTGAATAATTGCCTTGGCCGTAACAACTACAGGTGGTTTCTTCTGCTTCTTCTGTCTACAAGTATGCTGCTCGCGTACGGAGCATACCTTGCGTACATTGTCCTCACCCCGCTAGTAGAAGAGCAGAAGCGAGTTTGGCCGGAGGCACATTATCGCTCTCCTATACTTCCCGCGGGGCTGTCATTTTACGCTGCTCGGATTCATGCCATACAAGACGCATTCTTCCACTTTACAGATACGTTGATCACGGCTGTCGCAGTTGGCGGAGTGAGAATTGCTGCAGTTGGGTTACTGGCTTTCATGACTGCGCCATTACCAGCTGCGTTGCTAGGTTACCATATCTACTTGATATGGGCCGGTATGACGACTAATGAGAGTGCAAAGTGGTCTGACTGGCGACAAGACATGTATGATGGGCGTGTCTTCCTTGGAAAACAGTTACCATGGACGGATATTACAACGATGGGAAGTCGGGCCTGGAAAACACGAGATTCAATGCTTGACCGTAACCCTGATAACGACAATGATGCGTACACGGAAGACAATGCCTTTGATGTAGGAAAAGTTGAAGGAATAGCCCCGACAGAACCGCCAACAGATTGGCCCGTCAGACCTTCTCAAATCCTTGTCCAGACACGGGATGGCAAACCACCCCACGATCCTTTGCCCGAATCTTTGGTAGGTGTAGTTGATCCAGCGAGCTGGAAAAGGTGTTGGAGGTTGACGGAAGTGGAAAATATTTATGATCTCGGTTTCTGGGATAATCTCGTTGAAGTATTGCGATGACATGCAAGCTTGGAGGAGGTTCTCGAACTGGTGAGTGTTATCTACACCTTTGTATACTAATCTAGCGGCATGTACATAGACACCACCTATGAAATCTTTGTGTACAGCACGAGTAAAGAGAGTATTTTTTGAGTTTATAGCTCTGAGCATGTCTATTTTGTACGAGTTAGCAATTGATCAGGACTGGGATTTCAACTTCGAACTAGAGCCCCTTTCCAACCCCCCCACCTCCCCACCCCTTTCTCGAATATCTAACAGACTTTAGTCACTGTACTGTGCTTATAAAAGTTTAGAATCCCGGTCGAGAAATTAACGAACCCCTTTCGTATGACCAACTGTACTGTAGTCTAGGAATAGTAGGAGGCGAAAGGACCTAAATCTCGGATTATAACCGCTGATTGATCTCCTCTCTCGACCATAGCTTTTCTCTACCATCATGCAAGCTTGCGGGATCAGCATTGCTGCAAGTTCTCTCGAACCACCTAATCTTCTCTTTATGTTCCTTAGTAGGCCTTGCTGCGCGATATGCTTCCTTCAAGTTTTGCCAACCCTTAACACTACCAACACCCTCGGAACACCATGACCGCAACCATCGATACACACAATCCGTTCGGTGGGATCTACACGGCCCTCAAGAATGATTTGATAAGCCCACATGTCTCCAAGGTCATAGGTATATTCAAAGGATAAACCTAGACAGCGTCAATGTTGTACCGTAATTCAACGTGTGCTGGGCGTACATACCTTTATATTCCTCTTTAATCCAATACCTCAAAAAGCTTCCACCCTAGCTTTCCTCTCTGGTACTTTCAGATGCCTTCTTCGTGCATTTTCCATAATGGAATCGACGGGAGTTCCATATGTCGGATGAGATCCAGTCCCGACGTCGTCAACAAAACGTGCTAAGAACTGAGGTCGCTATGTTCCACCTCCTTCATAATCAGGCCCTATCCGACCCCTTGACATACTGCTAATCATAATCAGTAATCCGCCGAATCCATCATCTTCCTCTTCCCACTCTGGATCGTGGACTACGAAGTCATAGGTGTGAGTCGTGGCCTAGCCGAATGCAATCTGAAGACTCCGATGCAGCCGAGCAAGAGTGGTGGTCGCCGGTACAGAGAGCGTACTCCATACGGCCGGATCGGTAATATCATTGGGTTTGAGATGTACCTTGAGGATATAGTTGGGACGCTTGCAGGAGGACTTGTGGCTCGGCCAGTTGCTACTCTGGCACGCTTAGAGCAGTAATACGCGGCATGAGAGCGACCGCAGCGTTGTAACGTATTTGGTGAGGCCAAAGTGGAGCAGCCTGTGCAACGGAGTTCCTGGGTAGTGGATATTCTGACTCGGCGAAGAGACAAGTCATCGTCTAAGAGCCAACCTTTCTTTGTGTGAACGGTCTGAGAACGGGCATTATGCGGCTAGTAAGAGAGACTGGTGTCACCTCTAAATGTTTTGTTCGGTGTTGATTGCTTTTAACGCCAGGATGCTTTTCAGTATCAGCCCAGTGCGGGTGGGAGTAATTTTCCCTTTCAAAGAACTAGTAGGGTCGCGTCTTTTTCACCAACGCGTGGTCACAAAAATTGATGACCCACATCACAATTTTGCAAGTTTTAGCCCACTAATGTACGGAAATGGCATTCGGCTGAGGTGAGTCTTCATGCTATTGTGTAAGATATATCCACTGGCAAACTTTACGTAAGACTGGTATTGTTACAGTCGCATGCCATCGAAGCAATCTATCCGTCAAGGACGTCTATAATAGCAATTGAGTTTTCGATAGATGACTCCTTCTATGGACGTAAGTGATAGAACCAAAATTAGTGATAGTAATTAAGGAATGGGTATCGATATCTTAACTATCATATATCATCAGTTAACTGTCATATCTCAAGGACCCGGGTATAAAGTAGTGCAGTATAAGAGAGCGACTATCCTACAATCTCTCTACTAATCCACTTTCCTCCACATGTCGAGAAACTCCATGCGTCCCTCAATGCCTCCTGGACCTTTCCAGCGATGTTTCTTATTCAGGCGCTGAATTGCCCCTGCATCGCTACCCTCGAGATCTGCATCATCACGTTCCGTCCACACCCCCCTCATATTCTCGGGTAGGTACCCATACTCTTTCAGATTTCTCGCAGCCACAATTGCTAGATGCGGATTCGCAGAGGTGCAATGGAGAGCAGTAGTGATCTGAGTTTCAGTGAAGCCGGCACCGATGAGATGGTTTATGTAGTCATCTAGTTCCTCAGCTTGAATGATGGATTGAGACTGTGCGGGAGGACTTGATGTCTGGATTTGCGAGGAGACAGGGGGGTTAGGCTCCCCATAGAGTCCTTGTGACTCAGTTGGTGGCTGAGTTTGTGAAAGCTCGGGTTCGGGGACGTCAAGATCAAGAGGTTGGGTTTCGCGTAACAAGAGATCTTGCGTATCCCATAAGGTAATTCTCTGCCGATGAGGTATAGGCGTCTCTGAAAGCTCGCGGGTTGGAGAGGAGAGCCCAATGGGAGGAGGAACTTCGAGTTCGAGACCAAGATCTGATGGAAAAGGATCTCCAGAATACTGCTGGAAGTTGTGGGTCGGCGAATCGGATGATTCGTGATAGCGGAGACCATTTGCCATATTCCGCTGTGGCAATCCTACTTGAGATCCAGTGGTATCTTCGTCTTCAGAGTCATACTCTCGTTCAAGTAGTTCGATCGCTTCTTTTTGTGATATGAACCCGTTGGCCACAGCAATTTGAAGTGACTGATTTATGTAGCATGTGTCACTTGATGAATCACCATCACTATTATCCGCAATCTTTTGCAGACTTGATAGTAGATGTTGTTTTTGATTTTTGTCGAGAGTCCGGATAAGCCCGAGAAGATGGTCATTTGGAAGCGCTTGACTATTCTGCGAATTGCCCTCCCTGGAGATTTCAGGATTTGTACCATCATTTTGACGAGTCAAGTGCGCTTCTTCCTCCTTCGATTCTTCGCTCTGGCAACCGTTGTCTGACAGGTCTATAATACTGTTCACGAGGCTGGAAGCTTTGGGAGGTGTTAATCCAACTGAATCAAGATGATTCTCTATTTCTCCAACGCGCTGCCGTTTGATATTCCCTGGCTCTGAGTTTTTCTCCGGGCGTTTAGTTATGAAGAGATCATCGTGTGAACGCTTTTTGTTAGTTTTATTGTAGCTCACTGAAGTGATTGGTTCACTGCGCAGTTTTCGATGAACGTTCCTCCCCGGCGATCGTGGCTCTTCCGGAAGAAAATCGGTTTGAACGCTTGCACCGGTTATTTTCGATAGATATGATGACGGTCTTTCAGAAATGGGCGAGGTCGAGATATTTTTGGAATGGCTAGCCACTTCCAACCCAGGATTCTCTTCATGTCGTTTGTCTCTAGATCGGCCATCTTCATCAACAGGGTGATCTATTGATGGGAGTACGCTGTGTTCGTAATGTACCAACCAATCTTTAGTTGTACATTTTGAACCATGTTTGAACCATGTAATCCATGCTTTATCATATCTTTTTTCGCAATCAGGGGCTTTTTTAAGCTTATTGTATACAGGTTTCACGATCTGATCCCAGAAAACGCTCCAGTCTTCGGCGGTATGCTCGGTCTGATTTTCCTCAGCTTGCGAATACGCTTCCCACATTTCCCCAATATTCTCCAAAGGAACCTTCTCAATCTGATGGCCAGAGGTGAGGAGGCCATGAAAATCGCTGGCGGAAAAGGTCCTTAGATCAAGAATCCCGTCGGAGTATGGTGTAGGTGGCGCCTCGGCGGGATTTTGAGGTGAGGGAGGCTGGAACTGAAGCTTTTTTACATATCTATCTCTCCAAGATTGCCATGTATGACGAGGGTTCTAGGAACGGTATATGTCAGCGCTGTTACAACCCGATTACTGTTAGCGAGAATAAGTACCTTTGCTTCAAGCTGTTTGTAAATCTCATTGCCCAAGGCCCTCCCTCCTCTAAGCTCGTAGTCTTTTACCCACTTATATAATATTCGATCGTCTTCTGCAGTGTACGCTGCTCTAACTGACTTCGAAGGCCTAATAAATCCCACTTCGCGGACGGTGCCTTTGAGTGGCCCCGCAGCGTGAGCATTTGGATCTGCCAATTTGCCATCTCGTAAGGATTCTTCAATGAACCTGTAGGATATAGCACCGGCTGGGTTATCTTTCCGTATGTGATCAAAAATGCAGTACTCGGCTTGTTTTTCTAACAGCACAACGATACCTCCGTTAGACTTAACCTCTTCAACGAAACGCGAGCGTGAGGGGCAACGGGCAGATATGAAGAACTTGCGCCCTGCGAACAACCCTCCTTGAACTGAATGGTTGCTATTGATCCCATTGTACACGATTGGCGCTTGGCCCTCTTCCATTTTCAAGGCTCACGCCTAGGTAGACTATCGATCTAGAAGGATGGGAGCTGTAGGAGGATCTGGACGGGTACACCTGGCCTGCGACGCGTTATCGGTGAGGGGGGACGCGGTTGACAAACATGGGATCACGCTTACCCATACGGTATTATAATTTTGGTTACAAAGACAAACTTCCATTAGGTTGGAAATAACTATATACCTTACCTTACCTATCATTCATGGTTGTTACTGTATCCAAACCCGGGTTTTATCCTTTTTAGTATATAAACTGTCGAATTTCACTTCTATGTATAAGGTAAGGTATGTATGTTCGCATTGAGACTTTCGAGGTTATCATTCACGCGGACTCCAATGTTTCTATTTCATTTAATTGCTCATTGCTCATTGCTCATTGCTCATTGCTCATTGCTCATTGCTCATTGACAAACTGATATTGTGAGCAATAATGCTTACCGCGTTGAGTGACTTTGCATTGACTGTTGTAGAACCATGCGAAACGAATCTTGATGCCATTATGTACAGTGAACTTGTAGACGGGAGCTCTCTAACAGACATGATACAATATGAAGTAACGTCCCTGATGCGGATGTTCTGTTCAATTATCGTACATTAAATCATTTGGGACCGTTTTGGCAGTATTTCTACCCAACCCGTAGAAAAGATCCTTTCGAACGGCATCGCTCATGCTTGTATTGAGATTCCTCCGAATAACTAATAAGGTAGTGCATCTGTATACAGATAACTTTCGCATTTTTAAATAATTGTAGAGCCAAAAATAGTCACGACCAGCTTGGCGATAAGGAGGTTTCGGGGCTGAATGCCTGATGAGACGTCCAGCTTTCGAAACTCTCTCCAGTTCCACGTCTTCCATACTTCCAAGTTTGCCATAGACTTCGCCTTTGCAATCATACAAAATCCTACCATATTTGCAAGTACTACGGTTTACACTATTCAAAGCATCTGACAATAGCATTTTAGAACTACTTCGTAGAAGCTTTCTGAGCTCAACAATCACTCATCATTATGCCTGGCGTTCGTAAGTCACCCTTACCAATAGTAGAGAGCGCGGGTGTCAATATTTCCCTTCTGAGACTTTTCGCAGTCATTGTATTTGAGCTAACAATGTATTCTTCGTAGCTCTTGATGCTGTAGACCAGCTAAAGAAAGGGTTCAAAAACCTCTTCAAGCGGAGAAGGAATAAGAACCCACAGGAGACGGAGGCTGTTCAACAATCAACGAAACCCACCCCCACCGTTCAAGATACCCAGCCTACGACAACAGCTACTGAACCTCCCGCTGCTGCTCCTGTGCAATCTCCAATCACTTCAACGGATACCCCTCCAGCGCCGGCTATCGGTACGGCTCCTCAAGCAGAGGGAGTACCATCAACAGAGAATAAGACCGTTGAAGCGCCGAAGCCTGTCGATACACCGGCTACTGGTGATGCCACAAATGTTCCTGCACCTACTCAGAGTAAGTAGAGTCCTTTACCATATTGGCTTGATTACAGCTCAATTGCATCCTGTAGCTGCGCCACCAGTAGATAGCCCTGTTCCTACTGCACCGACTACCGCTGCCACTGTCGAACCTCCTGTTACTACTGAAGCTTCCCAACCAACATCCACTGAAGCAAATCCATCAACCACGGAGGCGACAACTACTTCGGCTAATGCTAAACCGGCCGAGACGGAGGCTACCAAACCTACTGCACCCACTCCGGAAGCTGGTCTAAAGATGTCAGCCACTTCTGGGCCGCTTGATGACAATCCCACCCTAGGACATTAGTACGGAGGTCATTTAGTGATGTTCTCTACTTAGTTCTAGAAGTATATGAGAAATGTGTCATCTGGAATGATCGAGACTATCTTATACACATAGTCCTGGTCAGCGAGCTGGCGGAGTGCTAGCAAGCGAGCGATCTCTTGTTGCTTTCATACTATACCCACATTATGTATTTAATAAAGCTTGAACATCAAAGATATTGTTTGTATGCTGTTTAAAGTAGAGGTCCAGCTGTTCATCGCGCTCAATTCTCCTCATAGCCCTCTTAAGGGTTCTATCCAACCTATCTTCGATTCATATCTAATAAAGATTTGACGGAGCGGTAGAAGGAACCTTGGCGAAAATGGTGAATACGTATTTTTCAAGTCGAAAAAGGGTCTAGCTTATACAGGTCTCTATGTTTCTTAAAGGAAGGTCTCGCTGGGCGATATGCGTGCTCGAGATCTGCTAGAATATAGAGTAAGGTAAGGAATGGATACGCTTGTAGTTCAAGCACGCTGCTTCTTCACGCACACGACAGCGGATTCACATATACCCGACTAAGATACCTTGACGTGGCCCGAGCCAACATACTGCAAAGTTCTCAGTTTTAATAGAAGAGGTTCCAACTTTCATTTTCTCTTTACGTTCCAGACGTCATTTTCAGTTTACGCTTCACTTCATTGCTTACCAGGATGCCTTTCTTCATACCAACTACATACTGAATTCACTTCATGCTCCTACTTGAGTACTATTTCAGACGACTCCATTAGTTGCGTAATGTCAAACCCAAGTCGACTACTCAGTAGACCCGATCCGAATCTCGGCCAGGGTAGATTTGGACAACCGGTTGCTCCTCGCCCTTCTATGCCGTAGCCGACTATGTCACGAGCACCCACGCGAGTACTACGCCGGACCCAGCCAACCCCCCCTTTTTCTCTAGCACGTCTAGTGGGTGTACATAGTCACCAGACACAGCTGTACCGTCTCAACAATGTTAGAGCATCGTCGGCTAGCGAACCTGCCGTAGCAGGAATGGCAGTCACAAGTTCTTAAACCATACCGATTTACATGGGAAGCGCTAAATGACTCGCTCATTATCAACGCGTATCACGAAATGTTCAGGTACTTGACCCTTTCCGCTTGTCTAAAGTGCCGTTGCTGATTATTTGCTCAAGTGCGAGTTCGCGTCTCACCCACGCACCAGTCGCCGGTGTCAGGGGTTTATGTCTATGAGCCACAGTGGAAAGAAACTTATTGAAGACTCCCCTGTACAAGGAACGGACCTAATTCGCTCTTCGCTAATAGTAATTGTTGATGCGCTGAATATAGTGCCATGTGGGCTAGACTTACCCATTAACAGAGCTCCGATCCCAGAAGCGCACCATTTCCTATATATAAACTTAGTGTACGTACTTTTGTCTCGTATATTTTGTCACCTGCCAGCCAACAGTAAGTAGGAGTCTTTCGGTCTGCACTTCCCAACCGTAGGACGAACTTTTACCAAAACGTTGACCTTATATATCTGATCAACTAAGCTCCCAGGTGATCAGGACGATCATGGTGCAGCTACTATTCGGTTTTGGAACATTAGGAGAGGATTTGGAAGAGTTTTCCCCCGCCATATAATCACCGTTTTACGACGTGCAAAGTACTGGATCAGCCGCTCCTAACACTCGTAATTCCTCACCTACGTTGACCCACTCTACTAGATTCTAATCCAGACCTATCGGCGTATTCATTCCCTTTTACACCTGAAGTAGGCAGAGACAGGCAACGCTCTCCTGTGGCAAAGTGACTGGCCGTTATGCTCGCTACGATCTAGTTTCGTCGTTCATTGTAATGCTTTCGGTAGTACGGTATCAGATGGGGAATAGTTGGATCACAGTTGGGGATGACAGCTCCCAGTCAGGATTAATCCTTCGCCACAAAGGGATCACGTCCAAGACACAAGGCCTGCGGAATAAGATTCTCGAGGCTGCCATCTCTAGGTGCTATTCCACCAGTATCAGAAGCGTAGGTTCGACAATTGAATACCGAGATTCAGAAGAGCATAGAGGAGAACCCAGATTTTCGTTACTGAGGGTTTACCCCTGAGATTACCCGGAAACCCTCAAGACAATGAGACAAATGAGTATTCGCGTTGTGAAGGATTGGTACGGTATAAGTCTATCTCCGCTTAGAAGTTACGAGTACAGCACGGATTTCAGCCGAGGAATGTCTTTCCGGGAGAGTTAGCCAATGGGATGGAATATGATCTTGTAGAAAGCACTTTTGACCGTTCGGAACGCTACTGAATAATGGGACCGGTGTGGAGGAATCCGGTTGTAAGATGCGAGATGATATGACAAGATACATGGCATTGACAATTAGTAGAGAGAGTTCAAGATGTTGGCTTGATAGACCGCTAGATAACGGGCATTATAGGAAATGTTTGTAGGAAAAGAAGGTTCGCGTAGATAAAATGAGGCGGTAAGAAGGTTGCCATACCTTGCAGGTGGGAGTATGCAGCTAAGGGTGAGGAAGTTACCAGCGCTGCAAGGTGGTGCATCATCGATCAGAAGAGCTTCAAGAGAAGCTTTTAGGGTAAGTCAAACACAAAACTGGAAAGTCGTTAACTCTTATTTACTCCCCGTAATCACGTTGCAACTCTGGCAGCCTCCGATGTCAGAGGATCTCACCATACTGTACTGTACAGTAAGATATGTATCTCGTTTCTCGTCTCTAAACGAGGAGCAAAGACCTATAAGAGGCTCGACGGATCGAAATCGGGAAAAATAATCAAATCTGCGAACAGTCAATTATTATCATCATCATTATTATTATTATTATTATCACTAAAATAACTTACTTAACAACTAAACATCTCAGGTGCTTGAGGACCGGCCGGTCGGGTACGGTAAGGTAAGCACGTGGTAAGGTAAACTTGCGAAACTAGATACGTAACGGGTAAAGCGCAAGCCACATCCTTATCTTACCACGCTTACCTTATTAAGCCTTAGATTCTCTCTGCGGCACCACCGAGGCCGCATCGAGAACACCCAATCGAACAACCTTACCTTACTCCATTGGGAATTGGAATCTTTTTACCGCCCCCAACCTCACCTCCACTTTACCTTAACCTTACTGTACCTTTCGTACTTTTTATTTTTATTTTCCCACTGTACATAAGCTACTACTCGTAACTTAAACGTCAATGCTTCCACTGGGCTCGTCATTCAGTCAGCCGCAGTTAAAATCTTTCGGCATTTCCCTTCCATTGTAATCCAGGTCCCATTTATATACTCCTTCTGTGCTTCACAATTGGTCTCTACTTCAATATGATCGTAGTTTTAGTTGCCGTCTCCATCTATTGCTCTCTGGTTACTTTGCCTCACCTTAGTTAACGTCGCAACCTACCTTAAAGCTCCCCCCTCTCTCTAATCCCTCTCTCCAATTCCAACTCACAGTGACCCGAGCATGGCGTCGACTCGACCTCCAACACGCGCCCCGTCCGTCGCCGAAGAAACACAACAAGCTTATGCCACCCCCAGACCGCAAAGACGGCAGGCTAAAAAGCAAGCTCCTCAGAAGAGCATTGATGAATTTTGGGACAAGTTTACGACCAAGACTCCGGGAAAATGCTTCACCATTCTACCCGATAATCTATATGCAAGAAGGGCAGCCGCAAATGCTTCCAAAGGAGTCATTCCAGGCCAAAATGCCGTCGCCTCATACGAGGAAGCTGCGGCTGCGTGCCGGACCAAGGTTGAGAAGATAGTGAAGGAGTGTCGGCGAATCAATCAAAAATACCGAGATCCGCATTTTGATATCGAGGCCGACTTCAAACGGTGGATGCAAATGGGTGCGCCTCCCGACTGTCTTACTACATTAGACGAAACTAGGAACAGTCTGCGTCCGATGTCTGTTCATAGGGTTGAGGTATACGATCCGCCCGCACCGGGGTTGGTATCTCTAGACATCTTTAACTAATGCATACTCAGGATATCTTTGAACGCCCAAGTTTCTTCATCGAAGGTGCTACAGCAAGCGATGTGAGACAAGGCAATGACGGAGATTGCTGGTTCATGTCTGCTCTCTGTACGTTGAGTAACAAAGAGGGGTTAATACAAAAGGTTTGCGTGGCTAGAGATGAAGCCGTTGGCGTATACGGCTTTGTTTTTCATAGAGGTATTACTCCATTTGGCATTTGATAAACCTTTCACTTGGACCAAACTAATTGGTCATAGACGGAGAATGGATATCGGAAGTCATAGATGACAAGCTGTACTTGATCAAAGAAGACTTCGATGACGCTACCCTAGGCCGTAATCAGTGGCTCGAATTGCAGAACCGCAAAAGCCCTGTTGATGAATATCGGACGGTAATGCAGACTGGTTCACGCGCGTTGTACTTCGCCCAATGCAGTGACCCAAACGAGACCTGGTTGCCACTACTTGAGAAAGCTTACGCAAAGGCACATGGGGACTACTCAGCCATTGACGGTGGCTTCGTCGGGTAACTAATTTCCGCCGCTGAAATGCAGAAAGTAAGCTGACATCTCTCAGTGAGGGAATAGAAGACTTGACTGGCGGTGTAACAACCGAAGTATTTGCCACAGATATTCTGGATAAAGACAAATTCTGGAATGAAGAGCTTATGAAAGTGAATCAGGAATTTCTCTTCGGTTGTGGACAAATGGGTGGCAAATATGGAGAGCGTCAGGGCATCCAGGAAAATCACGCCTATTCCATTATGGCAGCGAAAGAAATTGATGGCGAGAGATTGCTGAAATTGAGGTACTTGGGCCGGAAAAGTGTCAAATCTGACCACGCTAACTCTGTATAGAAATCCATGGGGCAAGACCGAATGGAAGGGTCCCTGGAGCGACGGATCCGAGCAGTGGACGCCTGAATGGATGAGGAAACTAGAGCATACCTTTGGTGATGACGGTGTCTTTTGGATATCTTACAAGGATCTCCTTCGGAATTATCAGCACTTTGATCGCACCCGATTGTTTGGTTCTGAATGGATCGTCACACAGCAATGGACTAGTCTAAATGTCCCATGGTCTGTGGATTACTTAGAATCCAAGTTTAAGATAACGTTGCTGAAACCAAGTCCGGTGGTCATCGTTCTGTCCCAACTAGACGAGAGATACTGGCGAGGACTGGAAGGAGAGTATGAGTTTCATTTGCAGTTTCGATTACATAAGGAGGGCGAAGATGACTATATTGTCCGTAGCAATAGGGCGTACTACATGCGTAGGTCTGTGAGCACAGAACTGGATCTTGACGCGGGTAACTACACAGTGCTCTTGAAGATTACTGCAAAGCGTTTCCAGAATGCCAAAATACCCGAGGAAATGGTACGAAATACTTGTAATAATCGGCGAGAGAAATTGCTAAGTATCGGGTTAAGCTATGATCTAGCGCACGCGAAGGGTCAGTTTAGAGAATTAGAACGTCAAACGCGGGCGGAAGAAAAGAGACGCAAGAAAGAGAAGAAGAAGGCTCAGATAAGAAAAGCTTACGAAGCGCGGAAAAAGCAGCACAAGAAGGCCAAACTAAGGAAAGTGAAAGAAAATCGCAAGATCGACGAGAGAATACAACGTAGTGCCAATGCCAGTGGAACAGCAACTCCTGCCGGAAACCCTTTGAATGGGTTTCAAACCCCAGACACCCGTTCAGAATCCGCTCCTGTGGTGCTGAACCGGAAGCTTGAGGAGATGAAATTGCAGGACCAGAGCTTTACGAATGGCCTCGGAATACACGTCAATGGTGAAGAGAGTAACGCAGACGCAAACAAGACCGAAGAATTTCCTCGCACTCAGCAGTCACCAGGCTTCAGTCCCAATCGCTTTGACAGTTTTCCAGACTCTCAGAGACCGAGCACTCCAACACAACGGCCCACATCCCCAAGGCCAGTTGGTGGTATCCGTCGTTCGACTTCTCCGGCACCTCTAAGACCGCAGCGCCGTGCGACCTTGTCCCCGCTTCCGGGCGTACGGCCAGGAATAGAGATCCATCATACTGAGAACACCGACCGAGCATCGATAATCTCGAACAAACCAAGTTTGAGCGACATTAGTTCTGATGATCTGTCCTGGGATTCTGAAATCGACTTACCATCCTCTGACTCGGAGTCATCAGATGAAGGTGGTCATCCGTGCAGCCTACCTCCGCTCTACGGTGGATTCAGCGGTGGGCGGGATCCTAGCGAGAGGGGAAAGGATAAAGATGAGGAAGAGGATGAATTTGAAAGAGACCCGTGGAATGCGGTATGTGTCGTGGGGTTAAGAGTTTACGGCAAAAACACTGAGGTCGGCGTTGAAGTTGTGAGACCGGGAGATAAGAAGCTTAGTCGGAAGCTAGACGTCGATGACTCCGCAGCGGATGCAACAAAGGCGCTAGGAGGTGGAGAGATATTCAACGGGAAAGGCGACGCACCTAGGGAGCTGGAGAGGTCGAAGCAAGGATAGATATGTTGAAGATTAAGTGGAGTATCAAGATACCGCTTAGATTGGTTGACATTGTAAGAACATCAGCCCGTGAACTGACTATGTAGGTATATAAAATAAATAGTCTAGATAGACCAAGCCAGATGCTTCACCCCTAAATGATTCATAGTTGAGCTCTATATTCAATAAAATACCTAGCACTAGATCTAGAGTGGTGTTTAATAGAAAGACTTATCCCTATGCTTTTACTACTGGTCTATATTGTTCTCACCGCGGCTTTGGATAGCCCTGACCTACCTTTAATTCCGTAATGTTCCCTAAAATGCTTAGTGACTTACTGATTGTATAGATCATGAAGGCCAGTTCAAACAAAGCACCCGCGAGCGCTTAACAACGTGCCATAACATAGTTAGAGGAACGGTCTGGCTATACCACACTAATATCAACGTCTTTGTTTTTGAACAATGTATTTTAGATATCTTGGGGCAGCTAGCATAAAAGCGTCTCCCCAATCCTTTTCACCATTCTTTCCCACAATCCTACCCAATAACAATAACTGGGCAGAATCAATCACAGCCCTCGGCCAGAACATCTTAGAACCTGCATATACGATTCCTAAACTCCCAAAACATTTCTCATCGTTCTGCACAATCTCAACAGAAAACAATGTGCAACGATGTCTATCTTAGCTGGACCACAGCTCCAAGCCCCTGCGCGCACACCGCCCACTATGTCGCTTCAGAAGGCTGCGTTCTGTACGCGCAATCCGGAGCCCACTGCAGGCCTGCAGAACGAGGTGAGCACCGGGTCGATCCAGCACCAGTGGATTGTAATGTATGCAAGCAGCAGAGACGGAAGAGGGAGGAGAAACGGGGGAAGAGACGCATGTTTAGGTGGTTGGAGTCTGCATGAGGGAAATTGTAGGAATGACGTCTGCGATCAGAGAAGTTGGTTTGCAGATTAGACTACTGCAACAGAAGTAAAACTTTCAAACCCGTAACAATGGTCTCTGGGATTGAGAACTCTCCGAATTAGTGTTGAGTAGGAAATTGAGGGTTCAAACGAAATGACATAGAATGTTATAAGTGCATCATTGAGTGATTCAAAGAATTATAGATAGGATAGAAGTCATTATGGTAAGACGGAACTCCAAAGCGATGTTATGGCTCTAGTTTAGTGATATGAGCACAATAAAAAGCCCTCGGTGAGAATTACGTGGTATTACTATTTTTACTCAGAATTTGTTCAACCCAAAACGCCAGCCATCCCACTCATCAGCATCTTCATCTTCATCTTCGTCACTGTCATCTTGTTCGGTGACATTGGGAACGTCCGCACTTTGTAGTAGTGGATCCACAGCCTTATTCTCAGTTCCTTGCGCACGCCGTATAGCCTCCCTTTTCTCCTTTAGCTTCTGTACTCGTTGCTCCAGCGCCTCCATCTCATCTAGCTCTTCCTCCATCTGCCTCGCAGCGTCTTCTTTCTCTGCTTCTAATTCAGCATCCCTCTTCCCCTTCTGCAAACTTTGCTCTTCCCTCGCCTGTGCGGCGATCTCCTGGGTAGTCATGGGCGCAGCTTCAATGGTCGCCACTGCATTTAAACCTGCTAATGTAAACGATCCAGGAGGTGGATCAGCTATATCTCGCTCGAAAGCTGCCCATTCATCTTCGTCAACTTCTGAGATTGGGGGTGCTTGTGAGATCTCCAAAGGAGGGTCCTGTACAAGCGGTCGTGCTGTGGATGGTGTGTCTGGTTCTAATGTCACTTCGTCATCTCTACTATGAGCATTAATATGTGACACTGAAGTGACATGATCTGCGGTCTCCGACTCGGTTGCTTCTTCCTCGGTGGTCATCTCACGCACAAACCCGTTGATTGGGGGCGGTTTTACTTTCTTCCTCTCCATATTCTCATCTAGCTCATCATCAGATGACGCTTTTCGTTTTTTGTTACTCGGTGCTGCAGGTGGTGCTCCCCGCTGTACTGCTTTCTGCAAGCTCGTGGTATGTTGAGGGGATCGAATATGGGGCTCCCAATTCGCGTCAGATTTCAAACTGGTGTTGCAGACATTGCAGGTGAGGATTCCATTGGTGGTATAGGTCGCTTGGGGGTGTCGTATGCGTCGGGCTGCGCGGTTGTCACGGAGGAGAGATCGGACGTCAGCCATGCTAAGCGAAGCTGACTTGGTGGTCGTCCTTGAGAAGGTGGGTATTATGGAGGGAACGAACAACGTGTCTCTGCTCCTATACACGCTTTTTCGTAGTTCGTTGTCCGTAGTTTAAAAGCTGTCTTGGGAGGTGTAGGTTCTATCTATGTAAAGAACAGTATTGCTTCGCTTACCTAATGACGAGAGGAACGTAAGATTACTGGGAGCGGGGAGCGGGAAAGCTCTTGGCTGAGGTTAGGGCCAAGGAGAATCTACATTCCACCATAGCATCACGTGAGGCATTGTGCAGTAGAATAAATATACAGCCATCAGTTTAACTTTACCGTTTAAACCTGCCAAACCGAGTCCATATATAATTTCCTTCTTTATTTATAACCTCAACCGCCATCTACTCCAGTAGCGAGGGTTGATAGTGGTATCTGTTGACTTGCTTCCATCGAAATCACGGGATTTTTGTTTTCTTCCACCTTGCCGGTAACTGACCGCACCTTCCCGCAAACAGTTTAGATTATTTCCCACTCCCCTCTCGCTTCATTTCTTCCTTCTATCGCCTCCAGCTGTCGCAACTCGCAACAAGTTGATGAGCCAAAGCCAACAACTCCAATTCCCTTTTTCTTCATCTCCCATTTCTTCCCATCTACGGTATTCACGCTCGGCAGATCTGATACACTTCGCGTGCATTTTTGCGCTCGGCTCAGAATATTTACTCAAAATTACTCCGAACATCATCTCATCTCATTGCAACCTGGAAGAGGTTCTGCCGGCTGAGCTGAGGTGTCATCCCGGCCCGCAACCACAGTATCGTGATTCAATTTTGGAAGTGAACGTTCGGTCACACGCAAAAGGGGCACGCACGCACAGATCTTGCATCATTGACGTTTCCGTCGCCATCTTCAGTTGTTTAGGTTTCTGCAAGTAGGGCATTAGGCTGGTGGAAACGACCTCTGCGTTCTTGCTAGCTATTCTTCCGTGCACGCGCATCCACGCGTGCATCTGTGTCGCATCTCCCTTCTATCCATAGTTGCACCAAAACTGTGAAGACTAGAGATATTGCCATTCCTGAAACCCATAATATCACTGCGACCTGGTTGTGACCGTTTATCTGTGAGAACGAGCACCTAGTACTCTAGACGGACCATGGCAGGTAAGCATGCGCACCATCACACGTTATGCCATGTCCCATTTCCGCTAGACGGTACACGATTCAAATGCTGCCTGATACCAGAGCTAACTTTATTGTTTCCCATAGACGAGCCTCGAAGATCTGGTCGCGCTACCAAAGGCCAGCACACCAAGCTTGAAGACCAACCTCCCACTACAGCGCCCGCATCTAAAAAGAAGGGGAAAGGTAAGAACAAATTAGAAGAGGAAGAAGAGGAAGAAGATGACCCGGAGAACCGAGTGCGATGCCCCTGTGGCGCGGTTGAGGATCTGGGGGGTCGCATGATGCTTCAATGCGAAGACTGCAGAGCATGGCAACATAACGACTGCATGGGACTACCTGAAGATCCGAACGATTGCCCGGAATATTGGCAATGTGAACAGTGCAACCCCGAATTGCCCTTGAACAAGGAACTCTTGGGTGCGTTAACTCGAGGAGAACCCCTCTTAGAGAAGCGTCAAAAGCTAGCGGAGGCGGAAAGGCACGCAAAGAAAAAGAAGAAAGGAAAGAAAGGGAAAGGAGGAAAGGCATCCCGTCCCAGTGAGCTCCTTTCCGAGGTTGGTGATACTGCTACTACGACGAAGCCACAACCCCCATCCCCCACAATAAACGCAACACAAGAAGTGAAAGTAGAAACCGGCCGTGAGATCCAGACGCCGAATGGGGAAGATAAAGGTAGAGCTGGGGGCAAGCGACGAAGGAGTGAAATTCATGATAATCAGGATACTAAATCAAAACGGCAGAAATCAGAAGACAAACGAGACTCGAAGAGTCGCAGTGCGTCTATGGAACCTATAGCTGAGAAAATCGACGATTTGCCAGAGGATCGTAAACGTGTGGCTACTGCTCTCATGAAAACTATATCTCCTATCATCAGAAAGACTGCTAAAGGCGGTTCTTATAGAATTCCCGATGGAGAAACAGCGGACTCGTTAGCTGCACGCCTAGCACTTGGAACTGAGCATTCTATGTTCAGTAGTTATTACGGCACAATCAAATATAGAGACCAGTTCCGATCGATGATTCCGAATATGAAGCGTAATCCTACCTTGGTAGAACGACTCTTACATGGTTCCCTCACGCCTCGCGAGTTGGGTGTCATGCCCGAAGCTGAGATGGCCAGTGAAGAGAGACAGCAAGAGAATGCGAAGATCAAAGCTGAAGCGGAAAAGCAGGCTATACTTGTTAACGAAGAGGGCCCACGACTGAGAAAAACCCATAAAGGTGAAGAGATCGTGGAACCGGTTGGGGACCAAGCGGAAACTGACACCTTTACTTATCCTGAACCACGAGTCCCGCGCCATCGGGAAGAAGAGCAGAAAGAGCCCGATGACACCGAGATGGTCGATGCGGGGAGTCCAGTCGAGCTTCCGGAAGATATTGGGATTAAAAAACCGCTCACAGTGGATACCTCGCGGTCTGCACAGGGTGTGACTGGGACGAAAGACTCGGCATCTAGCTTTGATATCTCTCAAGTTTGGTCTAGTGTCCAGTCGCCTGATGTTGATAAGCAGAGATTTTCCCAGACGTCGCGACGTCAAAGCTCAGTACCTCAACCCCAAGCACAAGGCCCAGGCGTCGACGCCGATATAGATCGGATGTTGGATGATGACGATAACTTTTCGCCGCAAGTATCGCCGACGGCATACAGCTCGGATGCTACGATCGCTTGGCAAGGGAAGATCAATATGCATGCCACAGCAACGTTCCTAGCATCGGCAAGGTTTGTAGCGGGTGGTGACATTGGGCATAAGATACCCTACTCTGAGCTGCTTCCCAGGACTCTTGAAATTAAAGGTCGGATAGCACCTAAGGACGCCAATCATTATGTTGCAGGACAAGCGAACAACCCTTACAACGATGTCGCTGTGCTCTCCCTCTCCCCGACCGGTACCGAGAGTCAAGCAAACTTTGATCGTTTCTTCAATTATTTCCGATTTGAAAAGGAACGCTGGGCGGTTGTCGGTGATCTACCACATGACGGTGCAGTAAAGGATATCTACATAGTCCCTGTAGAAGCTGGTGCTGAACCTTATCAAGGTGGCGACGCTGAAACACCCTCATTTTTAGATATGCTTTCAGATAACACCATTGAGAAGCCGCGGCCTAGTAACATGCTCTTACTTACCATCATCGCTAGGACAAGGACTCCACCGTCCTCTGCTCAAGCAACGCCGGCAGGTATACCTACCGGAAGCAGTACATCTCAGGTGATTCCCCAAGGCCCTCGTATGAGTCTCCCAGGCCCTCAATTCTCCCCCATGGTCGCACAACCTTCGAGCTCATTCCCGCCTCAGGTTCCGGGTCAAGTACAAGCACCTGGTTATGGATCCCCATATGGCTCACAGCACGCTCAACAGCAGCCACAACAACAACAACAACAACAACAACAACAACAACAACAACAACAACAACAACATCGACTCTCTCCCACACCTCCTTCGCATACACAGTCTCATAATAAACCGTCATCGCAGCATCCTACCAATTCTCGTCCACAGCCCTCCCAAATCTCATCCCCTTATTCACCTCCACCCCAGGCGAACAGCCCGTGGTTGCAGATACTTGGTCCTCTGTTCCACTCGCCGACCGTCGCAACCATCTATAAGACCAACCCCAACCTTGATACAAAGAGCATTGAATCTCTGAAAGATATTCTGTCTCAGGATCCGAAAGCGGGAACAGACATGACAGTATTTGCGAGACTTGTGGAGAAAGGAGGAAGCTCCACGGCCGGGGGTGATTAAAGCAGAGCTATCGTGGAAGGAGAGTAATAAGAGAAGGGGGTTCATTCAACTGGGGATAGCAGCTGAGCACACGGAATGAAGGTGTTTTCTTAAACCTCAAACAGCAGTGGTTCGTAGGGCAACGTCGCACGGGGTTAGTTTCTGTGAAAATTCGGATCGTTCGGGTTTTGTGGTCGGGGCCGTATGCGGCTGGGGCCAATATTCTCTCCACTAAATTTTTCTGTACTTCTATTTGGACCATGTGGACCATCTATTCGGTTCTTCCGTCACAAATCGTGGACGAACGATGGGTTACTCCTTTGGAGCTTCAGAAGTCTCCGCCCCTTCTTTCATTTTTCTACTCAGACAGGGGGTGATGTCGAGTGGTGCTGGATTTGGCGTTAGCAACGACGTTTTGAACATTGGACGGCCGGCTTCCTTCGCTGGGGCTTGGTTATAAGAACAATATGTCGATTTCATACTTTGTATCAGATTAAAATCAGAATACTTTCTGCGTCGATAACTGAAACCTAATGCTGTGAACTGTCCTCGAAGTACATCTAGATACCATACACAATTATATAAGCAGCGTAGTATTTGCCCGAACGACCTAACACAACACGACCTGCTCTTGCATCTCCGCACGTCTCCAGCGCTTTTTCACCTCAGGATCCATTAGACCTTATTGCCAGATCGATTTCAACGCTCTTTACTATTATATATATACGAATAGCGCTCTACTAGCTTTACATACCAACGGAATGGGCTTTGATTCCTCCGTTATTCCCACAAAAAATAAAATCCTTCAACCTTCCAACTCTACATTTGCCCGAAAACTGTCCCTCTTTCCTTCTAAAACTAGCAAGAAGCCGATAGAGAATGTGTCAACATTTCCGTAAACCTGTGTTGATAGCTTCTTGAGAGCAAATCTCTTAAACGGCCTTTCGTATCATTACCTATAACGAAGTGCAACACGTATTTCCCATATTAATGAGTATAGGGAGCTCAATACCTCTACTTCGATAACCCAGCAGTTCCATCTTCATTCAAGTCGGCGAAATAGAGAAAGAGAGATACCATCTGCCAGAAAGTCTATGTTCGAATATGGGGTCTCCGATGATCCAGCACGTTGGTGAATCCGGATACCAGAACACACTGAGAAAGTAAATCTCCTAGTCACCTCTTATTAGCAATATCGGATGTCAGCACTGGTTATACTAATAAGGATAGAGTGACATCAAATAAAAAGTGCGGTCTAGGTAATTGAAGCCAAGGTAAAGCCTCTATATCCTCCCGAATATAGGGATTTCTGCAGGAGTCATTAAAGTTCTAATAAATATCGGCGATGTGTCGAAGTTGCATAAGCCTCGTTTCTACCCTCTTTACGTCAAATATACATACGAATTTCTGGTTCTCTTGTTACCAACTTGTTGTAGAACGTTGAGATCCCTTAGTCAATCATGGAATGATCATTCCTCCATGTACATCAAATCATAGGGGAAAATTCCATTGATACGACGATTAGTCCGAAGAATGACATTTCTAAGATGTCTACATGTATCACTTGTCAGTTCAACGAATACTTTCCCCACTACTAGACGCCCGTTCTCTACTTTCATGCACGTAACTGGACTTTCAAATGCGTACTCCAAAGCAGAAATAGAGATTTTGATGAACCTCAAGGCGGAGGTATGGCAATATACTACCTTACTTTTCACAATGGCGCTGCTGTCACCGCTTTCCGCTTCGGACTCCCGCAGACACCATAGCTAAAACTGTAACAGGCTAGAGCCTAGTGGTATGGGCGCGCCCTGCATCCGAAGATCAGCCAGTAATATTTTCCTCAAATCTGCCCTCAGACTCTTCTTTTCTCCTTTATCTTGATTGTAGATAGCATCTGGACTAGATAATTGGAACACAATTACTAGAGGCCGCTCACAAAAACGAGGATGCAAGCCGATGGTCTCTTACAACTCATATATACGTGTTTGGGGCATATATCCCATAGGAGAGAGGAGATAAAAAAGCTGCCTGATAAGTTTTGTGAAGAAGGTATCATGGCTAGCATTCGATTTCTGACATGCTGGGATGAGGTGAACCTTGATACTTCCGGCCATATGAGCCGCGTTGCTTAATCACAGAGTAACTGTTGCCACTTCATTACATCCTGCCAGAGCACCACAGCTATATTATGAAGACTTTCTGGGGATATTAAACAGTACAACGATCCCGACCTTTGACAGGAGAACGGCAGTCATCCATCAGTTTGAAGCTTCGGTAACCCTACCAGATATGAAACTACATCTTTAACTGGAAAAGTGACGTTTCATAACGAGCTAGAGATGCCAACTGCGATTCTCCACGTTCGGAGCTAAAGCAACAAACTATTTCGAAGGGGAACGAATGTGGTATGAAACCTGCGGTTCAAGAGCATATCGACGGATACGAGCGAAAGGGGCTTCGTGCCGTATGCACTTTCTAACACTTAGTATGATGGGGCTTAGTGAACTACCTGGAGGCATGCCTGTTCTTGGCTCCTAGAGATGGTATCCCGCATTCCTTTGCGCATGCTAAGAAACTATTTTACTTACATTCAGCATTATTCGTATTTCTCTTTATGGTTACTGTAGCAACAAGGTAGGTCATGTCGGGTTTACCGCTACTTCGTTACCTTACTGTCGAACATATACGGTATTGATATTACATCTGGGGACCAACCGTGATGGATAATTCTCCAATAGCATAAGCAGCTACCTTGAAATAATGAGACATCCAATGAAACAAAAGGAAGTCCAAAAGGAGGTTAACTAGATGTAATAAATATAGAATGAGGTATCATATTATGTCAATGTCTACCGACTCCCACTTCCTGTATTGTAGAGAAAAGTTAATAGACTTGAGTAAGGCGACTCAACAGCAGGAAAGGTATAAAGAAGTTGCGGGAATATGTGCTAGAATATTTGAATGTCGCTGTTGTAACCTCAGTTTGTTCTTGTTACGGAACGGTATACTAACCGGTCAGTGACTAGGCACTGCTAGTCTCACGGTAAGGGAGATTGGTCGGCCCGAGAGGCTTGGCTCACGCATGTCTTCTCGTCTACTCGTAGCTAGAACTAGAGCAATTCAACTCACTTTTACCACAGCTCTATGCTCGTTTCTTAACAGTTCTCTTCTTGCAGTTACCGTAGAAGCGTTGAGTTGCATGGTGATCTTATTCTTGAAAGAGACCAACACACCTTACATATTTTTTCTTTTATTAGAGTTTACATTGTGTATAATTCTTATGCAATTTTATTTTCTCCTCCACATGCACGACAGATTCCTATGCAGACTTTTTTCGTTTCACTTACTCCACCTTGGACAACGGCCACATCATTTTATACATTCTGAATAGCAGTTTGCCTCATCTCTTCCTGTTCCTTTCTGAAATCTTTGTTATTCTATAGCTAATTCATTCATTCATTCCTTCCTCTCCATAAGAGGGAAATGACCGGAAAGATGAGCGATATCGATGCTTCGATGTATCGACGACATGTTATATCAATACGTGGAAAGCTGTAAGAAATGTACAGTTGAGACCTGATTAAGGCAGCCCAATCCTTAGTCCATAATATATCTTGAGTTCAGTCACCTAGTAAAACAGTAATAATTATACATTAAACGAAGACTGCATAACTGGCAAGTGGAAAAACAGAATATATCACTTTGCTTGGCTTGGATCCGTCATATCCGCCAAATTACAGCGTCCGGTAATATGTAGATAAGGGCTGCAGAGCAAGACATGCATTCTTCAATTACTTGAAGATATGGCATGACAAACGTAAAAGTACTGTTCTTAAAGAAGTGATATCAAGGCGTTATAAGGCATAAATATCCCATTTTGAGGTCTATATAGCGAGTGATATTCTTTATAGCGGTCACTGATAGACGTAACAGAAAGGTCCAGCTGTAGTGCTCACCAACTGACCGCTTGGGATACTTCCTGTGGTAGCCGGCGCAACAATAGATAAATGCTGAAGATCACTCAGTTTTCCGGCTTTGCTGTTCATCACCATCCATTCTGTCCCTCCCATGTATTGCTGCACGCGGGTTGCTGGGTCTTGATTCTGCCAGATCCACCAATGACGATCTACTTGTCCATGATGAAGCCAAAACGCTGGGTCAGCCGGGGACACGTAGAAGTCGCCAGCTGGGTCTCCCCAAATGGTGTAGTGACCTGCAGTATGAAGTGAGAATGCCTGTCGTGTGTCTGTTTGTAAGGTGTCTTGAAATACGCCTTGGTCCTTTGACGATGTGATGTGTTTCGCAATATCCTGCGGCCGGAGATACTGAGATGTGAAATAACTAGTTACATCTCGGCGCATACACCGGGGGTTGTAGCCATATCCGTCAGGTCGAGGGTTTCTTGGAATTCCGATTTTGGGGTCCATAGAAGGCGCAATCGGACCGACGTTAACAGTTGTACTGAGGCATAATCAGTCGCGGGTTTCTTATAAGACGAACATGAGATCATAAAACTTACTTCGCTAATGCACCCGTCATCACACAACCACCACCATTGCCTGCGGGGACTTGCTGGCCAACCATTCCGAGAGGCTGGCCGCTATGGGCGACATATTCGCCATTCCCTCCCATACTATGTGCATCACCATTGAAAATCGGCGACTTGAGCGGGTCAGGGTACTTCCCCCAGTTCCAATACTGTTTTTCTCGTTAGAGATACGGCACGATGGAGCTGTGTAGGGTATGTAGAATCTCACTGGTTGATAGCCTTTGTAGCCGCACTCGTCCCGAAGAGCTACTTCATATGCCCAGATATAATATCTATGCCAGTGCAAGAAGTTTGCTGTCCCATGAACCATATGAGTCATGTTGATGTGCACGATAACAAAGTCATCATAACGATTCTTCGCCCCTGGGTATTGACTTGAGCTCAACTTTGAGGGGGCATTTAACAGACACTTGACTGCTTTCGTATAATCATCCCTTTCGTCGGTGGTGAGATCGCCACTACAATGCGAACATGTTAGCCCGACCATAATTTATAATAGAAATGGAGGTAGATATTACTATTCTTTTCGAATAACGACGTTGTCCCTATTACAAGAAGTATGGGAACTTCCATCCTGGAGCGTACCATCTAAGATCTTGTATGCATTCTCCAAAGCTATTGCAGCGAGCTCATCATCGGGGCCACGGGCAACCAGAGGAGCTCCTGATACAGCTGGCGCCAAAAGTAGGGAAACACCTAAGGCCGAGGATAGCTTCTTCCAGTTGACCATCTTGCAGACAGTTGGAAGGAATGAAAGCGAACAGAAATGCTAACCAATACCCCCATCTTATCTTTTGGTCCTGTCATGGAGATATAACTCTTTCTTGACACTGGAGACCTTGATCTGAATGTGACATACCACTATAGGAGACACTTTACTCACAACCAAATAGAAAACTGGGCAATTCAATCGCTGCAACTTGACTCGTCAAATATCATCGCGTGGTAAGTAAGCCGCACGTGGCAAATAAGGCACCCAATTACAAGTGCAGTATGTCTACATAGTGATGACTCCCAAGCGCGCTGCCCTAATTAGACTGGGATTGTTAAGGAACGTGGCGCCAGTCCAAGTTTGCTAAGCTTTTCAAGTTCACCAAAGCTTAATTTAAGCTTACATTTAACCGGCGAAGATGAGGAGATGGAACCAGTGAAGAGAAAGGGATCGGCGACATCAATGTCGGCAATAAAATTCATCGGCACGAAAGGATCATGGACATGGTATGCAACTGACTTTATGATATTAAAGAAATTTGATGTTGTGTTGCAAGGAGAGACAACGGAACGTTACTTCACACCGAGACTAGTAAGACAGTATACCACGACATAGATACCTTGCTCGCGACCAATTTTATGGTAAGCTAAGAGAAGAGCAAATGAGGAGAGTTATATGAATCCGAAAATTGAATATTGTTTGCAACAAACTTGATACAAGACAGTACACCGCAAAAAGATACAGGATATATTAAGGAGAATATGTAAGGTCTGAGAGGCTTACCTTTCCACGATGTAAACCCTAGTTTAAGGTATTTAAGAGTCATTGCAACCCGTATAGGGGGACTATTCGATAAACAAACTAACGTATTGTATCGAAAAATTACACAATTGCGATTAATGACAGGACATCAATGAGATGAGTGTGAGCGGAAAGAATTTGCAGATGACTTTTAATTCTGCGGAAGATAAAGTGATTTGGAGACGCCGAATTGGTCTTAGCCCATGATCAGATGAACGGTGCACTAATTACGGTAGTTGATGCCATTGAGCTCGGCATGGGATAGAATCCTTTAAGAGAGTGGCAAATAAGGTAATTAAGTCCTTCGCGTTGAAGCACCTGGCCAAAGAGGGGTGAGAGTTATTTCTAGGATAGCCTGATGGACATACTGACTGTTCAGAGCTGGTGGCCGCAATGGTTTCGGGCCTGCTATGCTTTAATCCTTTAGTAACCACTTTTAGCGAGCATACTTTCTATCAGTCGCTTCCAACTTGCCTTAATCCAGAGGTCAATATGATGAGGAAGACGGTAACTTTAGCGTCCCATTTTGAATAGCATATATACACACTGTTTAGCTGATGTGATACGTGTTCAAAACAGAACACATACTTACGTACCTTAACTGCTTCTAAATGAGGTAAACAAAGTATTCGTCTCCGCTTTTGATGTTTTGGACCGACCTTTTTGATTAATAGTAAGCTTGGGTCTATGAAGGTTAGACAACTGACAAGGAGCTAATGAATTCTTCCTTGATTCCAAACCGAATTCTGGGACGACTGAACTTGATTGCGAATGTCTCCGAAACAAACTATAGTCGAGAGCATTGCTATTTCTTGGGCTTGACGGCTTTTTTGCACTCTGCCAGCCCCGAGAGCTTTTTACATTTGCATGTGCTCTTCGGAATCCCATTGTCTAGACATGTTTTAATCTTGTCGTGACACTTTCGAACGCATGCGCCTCCGTCCAGTTAGAGATCGAGATCTGTCATCCAGCTCATGCCGCGCAAGATTCTCTGACAGTATTGCCTATAGAGCTGTTAGTGACGATCGAGAGGGAAATACGTGAGAAAGATAAATTGGGCGTAGTTTGAACTTACCACGTTGGTGGAATTCTTCAAGGCACTCATATAGAGCCGCTTGCACGGGAGCGGGTTTTTCAATCTTTGGAGCGGGGATATAACGTCTCTGTAGAGTTGCCTTAGAAACAGCTAAATTCTCGATCGCGTAAGCGTTAGTTAGGACGGTTCCCACCATAAAAAAGGCTGTTGTAAGTTTCATTTTCATTTGAGGTGTCGAGGAGCGGTTGATTGTAACTTTGGATTAACTGACAGGATTATGTTTGTGGAAAATATAGAGAGACGAAGATTTACCTAGTATTGAAGTATATTTACTTAAGGAGGACAATGATTTCATGGTCAGATGGATAGCAAAGAATTTATAGCATAGGCCACCAGAGAAGCAAGGAAAGGTTCGTTCTGAAAGACATCAAACAAAGAGATACAGATGCTGTAACGTATCAGATACTCTACATGAAAGTGAGGAAAGGGGATTGACCGGGGTTTTAGTCATTTCATGAAAAGAATGAATGAATGAACAAATGACTGCGATAAAAGAATACATTAGATCTACTCGGCAATACTGTATAGCTTGACTGTTTCGAGACCTCTCCGCACTCGTGGTCGATCAGGGGGCAGGAATTGGCTCTATCATGACTTCATGAGCAGATACCCTTGGAGAGAAAGGTGAGGTTAAGGTTGTAATCATGAGAAAGGATAGGGCTTAATGACAGATAGGGAGGACAGGACAACTTCGGTAACGGTAAGAGCAGATTGCTGAAGGACAAATACGTTGTATATCATCCGGGCTTTTGACTGCGTAAGCCGCAATCACGGCGTATTTGACGGCTACTGATAAGGGTTTAGCGATTGTATGGGAAAAGAAGCTGTCACAACGGTCGTCGGCCACCACGGGATTAGAACTCAGGGGCCAAATCCACAGAAAAAGAGCCAGTGGAAGCAAGCAGACAGAGTATGAACAACGGACGGTTCCAGACTAAGTCTACGACTTCGAGAAGAAAGAACGGCCTTTGAACTTGATCGCTAACGAACGATTGAGATATTAGTTCTCAAGGACCTTCTGCTGATGCGGTCGAAGATGTCTTCCTAAACTAATAGTCTGACTCCTGAGAGCGCGGACGCCGCTTGCAGTACCAGAGGGAAGGTAAACTGGAAAATGCTAGCAGTAAGTGGTTCTTCTATTAGACTTAACAAGTGTGCTTTAATAGAGAATGAGACTTAATAACTTGACGAACCGCTTATCCTGCTCTGTAAGTTTCGGACAATTTGTCCTCATACATATTACGAGGAAGTGCTTGCTACAAATGCTTTTAATATCTTATTAGGCCGTCGAATTGTACAAAAAGACTAGTCCTAGTTGCAATTGCTTTGCACTGTGAACATATGTTCTGTTCTTAGGAGTACTATTGTAGGTAACCCACGTAGACCTCGCCGCTTCTTTTATCGCTGTCTAACTGTGTCTATGTCTGCTCTGCTTCCCTCGAGAAAAAGCAGTGAGAAGTATAGCACTATAAGCATGCCAGTCCCCAATTCAAACTCAATGTCGTGATGCCGGCACCTGTCGTGTACCATGTTGATATCCTACTCTTCTCCTTCATTACTATCACGGTCCGCGTGTGCGTAAGGATGGTAGTCCAACGTTCCACTACCAGTCGCTGCTCTCGGCTATCCTTGCAGATTTTATTCTTCTTGAATAAGTATAATCTTAAGGTACTCTGCTTGGCTGGATAATTGTATCTGGAAACCCTCAAGAGGATCTCTTCCAGAAGATAGTCTTTCAGGATCTATCTGACGCTCTAGGACTCTGACCTCGTGAGAAGATGCAATGTCGATGAACTCATCTACCACTGTTAGGCGCCTAATGTAAAACCAGTTTGTCGCGAGGGTAAGCAATAGAGGGAATGGAGATACCAAAATCTGACTATGAAAAGGGGCGCACTTTTCCTCTACTATACAACGGACATACACGGTGTTAGGGAGCGCAGCTCTACAGATCAGTTCCGATTTCCGAAAGATTAATGACTGGGTCCAGTACAGGAGGAGTTTGAGCTCGACTAAGGGGACATTCAACTGGGCACTGCTAGGGAGGGATGTTGGAGGTTTAAAGACAGTTGAGTAAGCGAACACCCCTGGTCATTCAACGCTTGGCAATGGACCTTGGGACGGGACACACTCTCAGCCTGCGAACAAAGTGACCTGGGGTGTAAGTGAGTGATGGACGGAGATGTGATGATAGAGTACAACTGGGACAACTCCATGCACTTTCGATCAGGGTAACCACTTCCTTGAATCCGGACTTTACGAATATCCCTCAGATGCATAAATGGCTCAGCAAACAGAAAGCCCGACAAATCGGTGCCTGGTATTATACTGTTATTCTGCACCCCACTGTACTGTACTGTATAGTATAGTTCAACTACCGGTCACCATCATCATCATTTTACAGAAGCAGAAGCTCATTGTCCCCTTTAAGCTGGTCCAATAATACCACAGATAATGAGAGGGAGGGTTTTGTCAGAGATGCTTGAGAATTACCTTACCGTCACCTCTTCCACATGTTCCCCATCAGGAGGACCGGCCCACTTCATCGAAGATATGCATTTTGCTAGAGATGGTTCATGCGCCATGACTATGAACGCAAACCCCTGAACACTATAGTCTCCTTAAACGTCTAGAGGTCAATTCTTAGCTATCTTAAGCCCGATAGCACATCTTCAGCGATTGATTTCACTGTTTCGGTTGCCTCTCTAAAACCGTGGAACATAAAATCTTTCCCAGTTCTTAAATAGAAAATTTCGATTTAGGCTAATGTTTCGTTAGCTTTACATTGGCCCTGCAGCTTCGGCACTAGAACTAACTCATTAATGATGGTTTACCTTAGTACATCTTTAACTGAACTTCAACACATCTGTCATTTTCTTTTCTCCGTCATCTTACTTTTACCTAGTTCTAAGGCTATATCCGCGACTTATCTATCACCTAAATACTCATCATCTTTGGGGTCTCTCACATACAACTGTATCCTAATCGACCAAGGACAAGCAACATTTACCGCTCTGGCCGTGGCTTTGATGTTTCATTGAAACCTCAACAAAGAAAAGCAGTCTGGATAACGGGTCCATTTAAGAACTAGGAGAAGCACGATGCTGGGCTCCACTGAAAGCGGCGAACGCTATGAATTGACGAGCCCTACCGCCATGCCAAAAGCAGGTGGCTTCCTCTGGAACCAGAAGATGATGATACAAGCTACATGCCGCGGATATACTACAGCGCAATTCATGCAACCCGAGCCAGCAAAGTACGCTCATGCGCCTAACGTGGAAGCTAAGACCTTTATGCAACCAGAGCAGAACTACTACGCACACCACCCTGGCCGCTTTGTGTACGTAAAAGACGAGGAGAATGGCCGTTTGTTTTCTGCGCCGTACGAACCTGTACGCGCTCCCCTAGATCGTTTCATTTTTTCGGTCGGCAAGAGTGACCTCAAATGGACCGTAGAGAACCTCGGGATACAGGTTGAAATGACTTTAGGACTACCCACCAAAGATGTCGTGGAGCTATGGACCGTCAAGGTTACTAACGTCTCCGGCTCACTGCGCAAGCTCAGTGTTACCCCTTACTTCCCAATAGGTTATATGTCCTGGATGAACCAGTCCGCCGAGTATCGTTCTGATTTAGGCGGTGTGGTGGCTAGCAGTATCACGCCTTATCAAAAGGCGACTGACTACTTTAAGAATAAGTATCTAAAAGATAAAACGTACTTCCTATGTGAAAGCCCTCCAAATTCATGGGAAACTATGCAACAAGCTTTTGAAGGAGAGGGAGGGTTGCATGCTCCATCTGCACTGTTGGAACCGGACCTTTTGGGCGGCGATGCACACTATGAAACCCCAGCTGCTGTTGTGCAGTACCGCCTCACCCTGGAACCGGATGAATCTCGTGAGTACCGTTTCTTGTTTGGTCCTGCTTTTGATGATGTGGAGATACGCGGTATACGCGACAAATACCTAAGTAGCGAAGGATTTGCTCAGTCAGCACGTGAGTACACATCCTATATCGAACAAGGGCGTGGTTGCCTGCAGATCGAGACTCCGGATAAGGACTTGGATAATTTTGTCAACCACTGGTTGCCACGCCAAGGATACTATCACGGTGACGTGAATCGTTTGACGACCGACCCACAGACTCGTAACTATCTTCAAGATAATATGGGCATGAGCTTTATCAAGCCCGAGGTAGCGCGAAATGCGTTCATTACCGCCCTTGCACAACAAGAAGCCAGCGGCGCCATGCCAGACGGAATCTTGTTAGCTGAAGGAGCCGAACTGAAGTATATCAACCAGATCCCACACACAGACCATTGCGTGTGGCTGCCGGTGACGCTAGAGGTGTATCTGGCCGAAACAGCCGATTACGATCTATTAAAGGAGGAGGTACGCAGCGCGAATGGTGATACCTATACCGTATTCCAGCGCTTTAGCCGCGCGATGGACTGGTTACTATCGGAACGTGATGAGCGAGGTTTAAGTTATATCGCCCAGGGCGACTGGTGCGACCCAATGAACATGGTAGGACGAAAAGGCAAAGGGGTATCAGGCTGGCTCACCATAGCTTCTGGCTACGCGCTCAACTTGTGGGCTGCGGTCTGTGAACAGCAGGGGAAACTAGAAGTAGCAGCCCGCTATCGAGATGGTGCACGGGATTTGAATGAAGCAGCAAATATCCACTTCTGGAATGGTGACTGGTATGCACGTGGTATCACAGATGATGGGGTTGTCTTCGGAACTCGGAACGACCACGAAGGCCGCATCTGGCTGAACCCTCAATCGTGGTCCATTCTAAGCGGCGCAGCCAGTGCTGAACAGCGCGCCAAAATGCTACCGGAGGTAGAAAGTCAGTTGAGCACACCATATGGTATCACCATGTTCGGACCTCCTTTCAGTGGTATGCGTGAGGATATCGGTCGGGTGACACAAAAATATCCCGGCTCTGCTGAAAACGCCTCTGTGTATAATCACGCGGCCATATTCTACATTTATAGTTTATACACTATTGGCGAGGGCGACCGAGCATACAAGCTGCTGCGTCAAATGTTACCAGGACCGAGTGAAGAGGACTATCTCCAGCGTGGCCAGCTACCTGTATACATTCCGAATTACTACCGTGGAGCATGGCACCAATATCCACGCACCGCAGGCCGGTCAAGTCAGCTGTTCAACACCGGCACCGTATCGTGGGCGTACCGTTGCTTTATTGAATGTTTATGCGGACTACGGGGAGATGCAGAGGGACTCTTGATTCAACCCCAACTACCATCTTCATGGTCTGGTATTAAAGCTACTCGACTTTTCCGCGGCGCAAAGTTTGTGATTGACATCCATCGTGGAGATGTGGAAGAGGTGAAGGTTATGTGTGCCGGCCAGCCATTGTCTGAGCCTCGTATAACGAATATTGAGCCTGGTGTCCTCTACAATGTTACCGTTTCAATACCATACTAGGATGTATGTTTGACAGCTTTAAGCTTCATCAAGTCACTAACACTATGCACAAATATAGAGAAGACATATTATCTCTTTCCATCAGATCGTTCCTTCAATGCTAAAATCACCGTGAAGTTAATCCTTTTGACTGGACAGGATAGTAGTACACAGAGAATAAGGACAATCGATTCAGGATCATGGCTTTTAAATCTACGAACTCGCCGACTCTGTGCTTCTGGACTTTTCAATGGATCTATCGAGGAATTGGGATTTATTTGTGTTCCCAATGACCGTGGGAACTGGTCGGTTCAGAGCAACAATTACCCTAAAATTTGAACATATCTCTTCCCACCCTTTTCATATTTCACGTGGAGAGCCAATGGTCGAAGCGTATGATATCTGAATGGCGAAGGAGTGCAATATCTATTTCAAGCAGATCTATCTGGTACTAAGAGATCAGCCTGTTCGAATCCAGAAGGAATGGAAATGTCTATACTCCCTACAACTTGATCCTCTTCCTTCAATATCTTATAAATACAATCTGAACAGCTAAAATTTAACCTTGCAATTATCCCTATTAACATTATCTCAGCATGCGTTGGTATGACAGCAGCGATTAGGGGGAAACTACAACAGAGTCTCATCGCAGTGTACTCTTGTAAACCCCGCCGTCTAACAGTAGACGCTATGAGATTTAAAAAGAATTGCACGCTTGAAACATAGGAGCAAGAAGTTGGATAGTGAGGTGGAAAACATTGGCCAGCGCAATTGGGGGAAGTAGAGAATCTGGCTTGGTGAAACATATCAAGTATTACCGAGGAATTCATGCACGTCAGAGTCCTTCCCTAATCAAAAAATGATGATGTGATTCTAACTAGCAATGCTAAAGATGCTAAGAAAGTAATCGCGGCGAATAGTTGGTCTAGAACTTAGGTGAGCAGGAAACACATATCTATCGAGTATACATTGTTGACGGCAAGAGTAGCTTTATTGGAAGCGTTCATCAGATCCCACCACAATACTAGCTACAACCGTGTCTCTGGACCTATTGCAAAGAGGATTTCTAACCATCTCCTCTCCAGTCTATTAACCTAAGTTTCCAGGTAGGCTAGGCAACCCTATTCAAGTCGTTAAAGTGGGAACGAATTTCACTTAAGATGTCTCAACTTACAACTTTCAAAGTCTTCTTCAACAACATTTGATACTTTGCAGGTATTCCCTGCAGTAGGTTGCTGTGTTCTTAGACCGCCGCAAGAAGCACCCATGCAGCCTTTGGCATCATCCATGGCTCTCTGGAGCGAGTCATCTTTCCACCCGAAAACGTAATCGCCATGCTGGCTATATCCAGTAGTATCCCCAGTACTCAAAACAAAAGGTTGAGATCCTAGAACTAGATGTTACTCTCTATCTAAACATTAGGATTACCTGTTGCATACCATCCGTGGGCCAATCAGCCTTGTTGTTGAACTTGGTTGTATCCCAAACGATCTGTAACTGCATATTAACAACACGAATCGAGAATTTCAACAACTATGAGTACGTACCTCCAGCATAACTTGCGGAATCTTGACAGGATGAGTGGACGGGCAGGCACCACCAGTGCTAGTACCAGTGAACGCGGCAGGTCCGTTTGAAGGATATGCAACATGAGATTTGTGGTCAGGACTATCAAGATTCACACCATCCCAGCAGCTGTACCTTGTTAGAGCCGGCAGGAAAACATTCGATAAGGACTTACGTTGGATATAGAATGTTGGATCGAATGCCACCTGGGCAAGGTTGCGTGGGGAAAGTCTCAGTATCCAACCTGTACTCATTAGCATCCGCAAAATGATACAGAATGGAGAGACAAACCTTGCATCTGCGCAAGGAGCAGCATTGTCACCCGCAAAGTTAGGGCCGCTATAGCAGCGGAAGCATGTCTGAGACTTCAATCCGTTGCCTTTCTTTGTACGTGCCATGGCATCACCGACAAGCATGCGAAATCCCTAAGGACAATCATTAAAAAGAAGGCTACCAAACATCCATTTTGAGCTTACAGGTTTGAAAGCGGTGGTTTGTCCCTTACCGCCAGAGACATAGTAGACCACAAAACCACCCTTAGTTTGGGTGGTGTATTTGTCATTAAATAGCTCTCTGAAGTAGTTCGTAAGCGGCTCTATTTTGTGTTCGCAAGATGAATGCAGGTGTTCACGTACCTGTTAGGAACCTGGGGCACCCGCTTGTAGCTGCCGTTGCGAGCTTTGAAGTAGAGATTGGCGGTCCAATAATTGGAAAAGTCGTCGGCGTAACCACAGGTAGTGCAGCTTGCGAGTCTACTGATATCCGTCTCGGGCATGGAGACATTAAAGGCATTGCCTCCAACTACTTGATGTAGATGAGGAGACGGTGCTTGGCCCGGGTTGACGAGAGGGTCGATGCGGTCGATAACGACTTGAGAGCATCCAAATCGCAACATAGTAAAGCCACTGCCGCCAAATTGTGGCATGGCTTCAGAGAGCGCAGCAAAGGCGAGAAAAGCGGACCAGAGCATCTTCGATATTTCGCAGAATGACCCAGAAATGACACAGTAACGGAGTGGTGAGTCGAGTCGAGTCGTGTTACGGATATCTCTTTAATATTATTTCTCCCGTAGACGGGCTTATAGACCTTTACCTCGCATTTCCCTACAACTACCGATTCCGGCATATTGTAGAGTGGCAAGGAGAGTTTATTATCGAATATCGCGTAGCCAATCCAAGACGTGCAACGAGTGAATGATTGACAGCGGAGTGCATCCCCTGACCACCGAAGTAATTTCGCAATATAGTAGAAAGAGACGCTGAATGGATCGGCTGAAAGGTTGTCAAAGGCAAGCTGTAAATCACTCTAAATTTATCAATTCTAGAAATCCTTGTCCGTATCAAGCTTTTTAGTAGTGCGTATGTCGGCATATGCACCCCGCGCTTTTGGGAGGAACCGGCCATTGGACTACTAGTTCGGTGACTTGGAAGAATGATAGAGGACTTTGTATGGGAGATCGAAGCTGAGAGATCTGGACGAGGGAGAGATCTGGGATATGCTTATGTTTGCATATATGAAAAAAGGAACAGTCGGGCTTTCTCGTAAGTACTGTATCAGGCCTATATTTCCAGTAAGAAACAACCTAAGCTATCGAAGACACAGCGTGGCCAGTCCAAATTCATGTTATACAAGCACACCCACTCCGAAGAGTGCCCCAGAAGCTGCACCTAGTTAACCACACGTGGAGTTGGAGTGATACCCTCGTCGGAAAAAAATTCAATAAGGTGTCGCATCACTTCTAACCGAATATGAATAGGAAGGAAGGAGAATGGTCGAGTGAAAAGCTAAGGTAGACTTGGCGATAAATCACCTTAAATCACGGGTCCATAACTTCAGGACATCAAGAGTAACATGATTGCGGCCTCGTCCGATTCTACGGTAGCTGATGAGGGATCACGTGATCAATACATTACTAAGCTACATTGCCAGCCGAGTTCTCCACTCTCTCGTTCGTAACGAACTGAGAACTTCGATCTGATTCTGGTAATACGCCAAGGTCTAGTGGTTTTGGTTCTCCGGAGATCCTAATTGTCTGTCTCTTGTAGCGAGTTGTGATGATAAGTTTGATAACATTTCCTCTTGTCGGATTGCTACGGTAGCTTAAAAAGATGCTTGATTTTTAAAGCGTAGTTTTATCTAGCTGTTATATACTGCAGGTGTGTACCAAAAGGGACGGAACAGTATGAAATCTATGTCTTAGAAAATAACGAAAATAGTACCAACAGTAAGAACTAAAAGATAACGTTAGTGCTGTATCAGATTAGTAACCTTGGTTACTCTGATAACGTGCATCACCAGTCAGTGGTACACACCACTCAGTGGGACACCCCACCAAAACCACCCCACGTCTTCAACAAAATCAACAATGCCACTAACAAAGAACCTCCAGAAGCTCCGGTAAGAAGGTAGGTTACTTATTGCTACTAAGTCGCTTCAAGAAAACAGAATCTCAAGTGTCTGGAAGGCCGCCGGATTGTACGATGTTCTAAAGTCTACTCTCCAGTGATGGCCGTGGATTGGACTCAGGTGGATCTGGATCGGATTTTGAACGCGAATTTGACGTGGATCTGGATTCGACTAATCGTGGACGGATCTGGATTCGGCTCTCAAAAAGTCCAGTAGTTCCACGATCCATATTATAATTGTAGATATATAGAAATATGGTGTTGTAGGTGTTGTTTTGGGGTATCTACACTGACGTAGGCCTGAGCATCAGCCATATGGTGCTCTCTGCTCGTGTTTTGACTGAAAATCTCCCAAACGAAATCTTCAAAAATCCTAAATCTCCTATATGCCATCTATCTCATCTCTAATTGATATGGAACGCGTTATTACTACTCGCTCGTCTGCCCGTACGGCCGTGCCATTGAAGAAGCTCAGAGAGGCACAAGAAGAAGATGGGGAAGCTTCTCGGCCTACTAAAAAGCCCCGTCGTCAAAAGAAGGTGTCGAATACTCAGTATAGCCAGTCCACAGCCGAATCTTCAGCTGGAGAGCCGGAAAAAGCCCCGGCTGGTGATGCTCAGGGCGGTGACGAATCCTCCCATCGTATTTCTGAATATATCGAGTCTTCCGCATCAGACGACGAGGTTCCTGAAGGCGCTGTTCCACCCGAACGAATACAGATCCGTGGCAAGTGGTATTTAAAGGATTCGGGGGCTATAAAGATAGATCGGAGGGAGAAGAAGACGTCGCATATCTGGTCAAAAGGCTATGAGATTATTAGTGAGGTGAATAAGAATTCGTATTTCTACTGTACGTTATACCTGCGTCGATTTTGTTCTACAGACTCTCTATCCGACAATGACGAAAGTAGAGAGAGAGAGACGTCGGCTACGTTGCCTGGGCCATATTATTAATCTTTGTGCTCAGGCTTTTTTACTGGGCAAAGCTTCGGACGAAACTTTGGTGACTCTGAACTCAACTTATTCGCAACAAGATTTGGACAGCGACAACGCCATCTGGAGATGTTATGGAGCGGTTGGAAGGCTTTATAATATCGTCCGCTATATTCGCCTGACACCTCAGCGTCGTCAGGAGTTTAAAGAGATCAAAATAGGTGGTGAGTTGATGAAATACGACGATCTTGAGGTAAGTCAAAATCATCTGGTTCAAGATCCCGAAAATACTAAGTTTCCTTGGCTTCAACTAATGTCATTTTGTACTTCAGCTTATCCAGACCAACGCAACGAGATGGAACTCTTATTTTACCTCGATCGGCCGTGCCCTTAACTGTCGAGAGCGTATCAATTAGGTACACGTTGAACCATGAGCCTAGACGTGGTGACGGTGTTGGAAAAAGATCACCTCAGTAGACGCCATTGGGACACCCTAGAACGGATCTATACTATACTTCAGGTGTTTTACGAGGCGACTATGCTTAACGAAGGCAATAAGTCATCAATTTCGAACTGGTTTTCAACGCTTGACTACCTTCTTGATCGCCTGGACGATACGAAGCTCTACTTTCAAGAGTTAGTGGAGGAGTATCCGGAAAACGAAGAGTATATCCATCTCCAAGCGGCTTGCTAGACGGCTTGGGAGAAATGCGAAAAGTACTATAGTATGGCTGATTCTGTTCCGGTATATTATGCTGCTCAGTTTCTACAGCCCGGGCTTAAATGGTCATGGTTCAGCGATAAGATGGATGGTCATATTGAAAAGAAACACTGGCTTAGGGGGAATCCGAGAATAGCTGGAGATACGGGCATTCAAGGCAAAGTTCGACAGCTATATACTGACGAATATAAGGGTCGCTACAGCCAAATCGAAGTCCCTCCCCAATCCACCCACCCCCGTAGGCACGGCGACGACTTTGGTGGCATATAAGCCCATTAGGCTGTTCGCAATCGATCATCACAAGCCATCGACTTCTTCGACGAATACTCAGCCCACGATACACGCGAAATCGAAGCTCTGATATACTGGAACGAACGCTACAAAAGCCAGCCGGATCTAGCCCGGATGGGCTTAGATATGGCTGCCCTTCCGTGTATGTCAGACGAGTGCGAGCGAGTATTTAGTCCAGCAAAACACCTCATCTCTGACGCCCGAAATCGCCTTCAAGCAGATATAATTGAAACATCTGAGTGCCTACGGAGCTGGTTTGGGCCACTCATAAGCGACGAGGCTAATCAGAGCAAAAAGAACGGTAGCAATACAATAGATAACACGGAAGATATAGTTAAAGAGGCATCTATTGACGAACAAGGCGACGGCAGTGAAGCCGAAACGGATATCAACTACACCTTAGAGGAGCCGTAGTAGTAGCAATATATTGTATTCGACCATCTATAACACCACAGTTCTTTAAAATACTACCTATACAAGCCCCATCCATGCCTTAGACTCTACCGGAACGGATTCCCCATACAAAATATCGTGGATTTGATGGACTGGACTGGATCTGGATCAGAGGTCGATCCAGTCCAAATCCAATCCACGGCCATCACTGCTACTCTCCATCGTTGCGTACATGGCATAACACCTCAGAGCGTGTCTAATTCGCAAAAACGAAAGCTACAGCTATCTGAGCAGCAGGCACTCGTAGAATGGGTCCTAGATCTCGACTGACGCGGATTTCCGCCCCATATCATCGACGTACGACGAATGGCAGACTATTTACTCGCGGCACGCGGCCAGAATCATCCTCCCACACCCGTTGGTAAGAACTGGGTATGCCGATTTATCAACAACCAGCCAGACCTACAGACAAAATGAAATAGGAAGTTCCATTCTCAACGCGCGAAACGCGAAGATCGAGACATATTTCGCGAGTGGTATGGGCGTGTAAACGAGACGCGCCAGAAGTATGGCATCCTAGACGAAGATAGTTACGACTTTGACGAGACTGGATTTATGATGGGTGTATCTGCGACATCAAAAGTCGTTACAAACTCTGATGCTATAGGCCGAGCAATTCTCATACAACCAGGCAATCGCGAATGGTCAACGGTGATTGAATGTGTTAATGCCACCGGGTGGGCAATCCCGCCCTTCGTTATCCTTCCAGGAAAGTGTCAGACGGCTGATCTCCGATAGCCTTATGTTGGAAGATCGTCAGGATCTCTAGGAGTTCGTGTTGGAGATTTTCAGAGCTAAGTGCTCGGCTCCGACTTATCGGTTAAGTATCACCAAAACTATAACATTACTCACTCTTTTGATGTCATCTCTTATTTTATATCTGACGTAGGTAGTATCGTTATGTTCGCCTTGATTTGGAGATTACGTAGCTAGGCTTTGTGACGTCAAAGGGGTAATCAATGAGGTGGTCTGTTATTATATAAACACTAGATAGAATCCGTAGTTGGACGGAGAATCAAGCGACTACATTCAGTCAACAAACAAACAAAAACACCTAAACCCGCGAAGCGACGCAAGCTACCCCAACACAGCAACAAATAAAACGACCAAGAGAACGAACGACAGACAACGACACACTCACGTAGACGCGACCGCCAAGGAAGGACACGAGGCAACGAAAAGGAGACCAGGAGAAAACGAACAGCGAAGAGAGAGAGGGAGAACTGAATGTAGTCGCTTGATTCTCCGTACAACTACGGATTCTATCTAGTGTTTATATAATAACAGACCACCTCATTGATTACCCCTTTGACGTCACAAAGCCTAGCTACGTAATCTCCAAATCAAGGCGAACATAACGATACTACCTACGTCAGATATAAAATAAGAGATGACATCAAAAGAGTGAGTAATGTTATAGTTTTGGTGATACTTAACCGATAAGTCGGAGCCGAGCACTTAGCTCTGAAAATCTCCAACACGAACTCCTAGAGATCCTGACGATCTTCCAACATAAGGCTATCGGAGATCAGCCGTCTGACAGCTTACTGTGCTGAGTCCTCTTGGCGTCTACCAAGCCTTGATCATACCGATCACTTTCTCTGGTCATGTGATCTGCGTCACTGTTCCTTTTCCAACGTTCTCCCGTCGTGCTCTCCCTGGCTACTTCCATGTTCGTAAGAGATCTACTACGTCACATTATCCACCAGGACTTTACACTAACCGGTACTCAGCCCCCTTATTTGTAAATTGTAACCAAATAGGCCCCAAAATAATTTAACTTTACTATAGAATTAATTTTGCATGAGAGTGAGCACTAACCAATCTGACCGCAATTGGTTGCAGTAAAGAGCATGAGGTAAGAGATTATCTTAACCTAATGGAGAATTAGGGCAACCGCAACAGGGATAGGAGGGCGGGAAGGAAGACCAGGGCATGGCACCAATGAGAAGGGTGGAAAGGCGGATTGGAGTCCCAATTCAGTAGTGTGGTATACGGTATCAGTTCACGTCGACTTCGTTAACCTTATCAAAGCTGACATCAACCTCCAAGCGGCACTACACGTTATATGCGATCTAGTAGGACCTCGGAACTCCTCTAGACCTTTTCCGTTTATCAAATACCGTCCTATTGGCCATCACTACCCAAATTTTGCTTTTTCGAATCTCTATCAAATCCATTCTTCGCATGACTACGGCGAAATTCGTCGCTATGCTATCATCGGTTACTGTTACGTTCTCTTCTCTAGTACCATTAGCATTTGCGCGATGTTATTGGCCAAATGGAGTGGAGTCTGATACAGATATACCTTGTGGAGGGCGGGATGCTGTGGTTTGCTGCCCCCCCCAGTGGGAATGTATATCAAATGGACTTTGCTACTATCCTAATGCAAACTACCTTGGGCGATATACCTGCACAGCTCAAAATTGGGATTTAGAGAATTGCCCTAACATCTGTACAGAGGGTACGTGACGTTTATTGTTTCGTATATTATCTATAGGACTCTATCTCCAAATCTCAAAACTAAATGTTTATTTAGATACTACAACCACAAACGGCACAAATAACGGAAATGAAGCAGTAAACCTGTGTAGTGATGGACGATACTGTTGCAACGGTAATCGGTCGGGCAATGTCTGGTTAATAATCCCCATTCAAAAAAGCCCTCACTAACAAAGATACTTACCTTAGTGCTGCGACGACGATGCCGACTTCTTTAATCTCCCTCAAGGAACCTCAACTGCATATATCAGCACTCTAGGCGGTCTGAATGGAGCTGGTCCAACTTCTGGAGAGGATAGCCCATCCCCAGCACTGACCGCAAGCGCAACCCCATCTTCACAAATAGGTCCACAAACTAGCATTTCCAATCCCGATGTTGATTCAAAATCAAGTTCCCTAACAGCGGGCGAAATAGCCGCTATACCTAGTAGTATCTCTGCAGCTATCTTTCTAGCTGGTATTGGAATTTATATTATCCGACGTCGACACCTAAACCACCTTGCTAAAAAGCAGGACTCCAATGAGCTAGGGATACCAGAATTAGGCGTCAGTAGCAGTTACCTCCAGGAAATTGATGCAGTAGAACCTGGGACAAGAGAGATAGAAGTAGTGGAAAATCCTAGCTGGGAAGCTGGAGGACGAGCCTTAATCGCCGAACTAGAAACGCATGTTGAGAGAAGTGAATTAGAAGGGGAGAAGCTAGATCAGATAGAATCTGGATAAGTGTTGAAGTATAGGTCCCCTTTGTTAGACTGAAGATCTTGGTGGAAAGGATAATCAAGTATATCTCCTACTGCCTTACGCTAGTTATTAGCATCATTCCTTTAACACAGCTGCCTAGTAGGTATCAACGCTGTTGCCTGCATGTTCTCAGTTGCCTAGTAGGTATAAACGCTGTTACCTGCATGTTCTCATGTATTTAAACGCTCTTTAGAACAGTCATTAAACAAGGGAGCGATTATCTTGATCAATTTCAGCACCCTTACGTCTGACAGTTATGAGCCCGGTTTGCACTAAGGCTTGAGTGCTTTCTGATCTATCTATTGGAATTTGATAACGTTTTAGACTGGTGGTGATATTTATTACCCCTATTTGTCTACGATTTAATCAACTATCTCCGTTCTTTTTGATCTAAAGAAAGTCACAACTCTGTGTCAGACGGCTGATCTCCCAAGCCTTATGTTGGAGGTTTTCAGAGCTAAGTGCTCGGCTCCGACTTATAAGTTAAGTATTGTTAGATGGTGGCGCTGTTGGAGTATTGGTGCTATTGGCGACCATGGGTACTGTTGAAGTATGGGTCCTTTGGTGGATCTATCAACTATCTGTCAGATGTCAACCACAGAGTAGCATGGAGCACGAAAAAGTCTCTCTTCAACAATTGTTTATTTCGTCCTCAACGGACTCCACTATTTCAACAGATATCTCAACGACTCTCAGTAGCTCTTTAGTATATATAGAAATTCCTTCGATAGATAGATAAAAAAATCAAGCGACTATATTCAGTTATCCACAATCTCACAAAGATGCGTGTTGAGGTTGATAGGGTGGCCATTTGAGTGGGGTGGCCACTTGAGTGGTGAAACACGGTACTACCTTTTCTAGAACTTAGCTAATTAGTTTCTCAAACTTTTCACCCTAAACGTCTCTACTATTATCACCAGTTTAGGCATATATAAAACTCGACTGATTAGCCTAAAGTCATCCTGCATCAAAGGGGGGAAAGACTATATTGCAATATATTGCTCTAACCCAGCGTCCCACAGATATATAGTGAAATGAGGGTCACGCAAAATGGCTAGCTATCAGATAGTTGGGGAACGGGATAAGTGCAGATCTCAAATAGCTGAAAATAAATTAGAAAATGTCAATTGGTTCTTCTAAGTTATACAATAGGGTCCAGTTCTCATACCTCAAATTTCGAGCCCGTTACTGACCTGATACACTGGTAGGTGGAATTTTGTGTAGTAGAGAGATGATATTTCTTAAACGTTTGTGTTTCGAAATATGTTAGATATAACCCTTACTGCCAAAACTCGGTATTACGGTCGGCCTTTTGCCGTAGTGTTATAATCTCACAAAATAGAGACTCGGTTCCGGTAAGCCGAGTATACCGGAAAACCCTTACTTACTGGGATCCCCGGTCTGACAATAAGTGAGATGGTTGGGGAGACAATACTATATGCTAAGCATAAGCACCCACTTTAATTAGCTGAAGATCAAACGGATTCAATCAACATATATACTCGGGTAGTAACTTTTAGTCCATAACTCAAAGGTACACCATCTGTACACATCATGTCTTCGGAAGACTGTTCAAAAGTTTTATTAATCCCTATAGTAAACACTATAGTGAGCGATATATATAGAAACACTAGTTCTAGCGCTACTAGATACGGAATACCGGTTTTTCTAGGCACACCTAGGCAGCAGGTTGTCTTACAGCCCCGTCCGTATGTATAGCTTTTTCTCTAGCTTTATGAACAGAAAGGTTGCTGATAATTTTTAAGGGATGTTAACGAAACTTGCATTTATAATGCAGAAACCAATTGTATCGATCAAGATATTAGTCTTGCAAAATGTATCTGGCTTCATGGAGGATTGTTTTTTCCTAACGCTTCTATAAGCTTCCAGCCGTCTACCAACGACGTCGATCAAGCGGAAGAATCTATGAAAGGGACCGATACGCTAGGCTCGTTCGGCGTTCAGGGCGGTATCAATGATTTTCCAATTTCGATCATTAAAGAGCCAACATTTACTATGGGGCCAGCCCTTGGCATCGGTCCTTCCTCAACCATTCTTAAAACGCTACTCAATCGTGGTCTTATCGTCTCTAATACGTGGGGATACCGGGCAGGACTGGATACTACTTCAAATATAACCACAATTTTCGGCGATTTAATCCTAGGTGGTTACGATTCTACGGTGTTTTTATCATCTTCTGGCTCTATAGATTTCCCGCTCCAGGTTAACTCAAAGTGTCCCAGTGGAATGATCGTCCCCTTATCAGGCCTGACAATAGACCTCATTGATGGGACAGAGCCAAGCCTCCTTGATGGACATGCACTGCAAGCTTGTCTATGTATACATTGCAAGTTTCTCATAGAAGTCCCCCGAGGTCCATATCTCCAGCGATTTGAAGAGTTGATCGGAGCGATAAGTATCGGAGATTCCCATGGCTACTACGAAGGTACCGCTCTATTCCCCACAAACAACACGTATCTAGGTGGTTTCAAAATCGAGATATCGAATGAACTTATTCTGCAAATACCACATCATCTAGTCGTAGGGCCAGAAAGGATATTAGAAGATAAAGGGACGTTCAGCTTGAATAAGAATGTTAGTAATGTGTTAATAAAGGAGTCTAAGAGTGAGTCCAAGATGGTAGTTCTTGGCGAATTATTCTTCTCTTCAGTGTACTTATTAGTGGATTACGATCGGAGAATCTTCTCCTTGATCTCATTTTCAGACCATAATTCTCCTTTGATTCCTGTGGCAATACTTCGAAGAGAAGATGGGATTGATGAATGTAGAGAACTCCTAGGGACTAGTTCAAGTACGGAGGGCGACATGCTAGTTACTGCGACATCCATGAGTACCTCTCCATCCAGTGCAACGAATACATCATCCTCGGGATTAAATAAAACGAAAGTCCAAACCATGCCGCTTGGAGTAAGGATGAGCATAGGTTTCGGTCTCACCCTTGCGTTCGTCTTGATCGGACTTACCATTCTCGCATGGCGAAAACGTAGATCGAGAAATATCGAGTCCGGGAAAGACCCTATACCCGGCCTAATTCCCACTCAGGAGTTATACGGGGAAGTAACGCCAGAGGTACAAGGAGACATACATCTAACCCAAGAGATGGTAGGTAGTGGGGACTTGATACTAGAGATGGCAGATAGAGGCGCTCTGGCACCGGAACTGGCAGAGAGACAAACGCCAATCCAGGAGAGACATGCGTCCTCTTCTACATCAGCAACACAGCACGAGCTTGCGGGAAAGTTGAATATAGTATACGAACTTCCGCCGGGTGGAAGAAGCTAGAAATCTGTTCTGTAGAGTTCAAATAGCGGGTAAGTGTGAGATTGTGGATAACTAAATATAGTCGCTTGTATCGTACCTGACTGTCACGGTGGTCTGCAGCTGTCAGACGTAAGGGTGCTGAAAATGATCAAGATAATCGCTCGATTGTTTAATGACTGTGCTAAAGAGCGTTTAAATACATGAGAACATGCAGGTAACAGCGTTTATACCTACTAGGCAACTGAGAACATGCAGGCAACAGCGTTGATACCTACTAGGCAGCTGTGTTAAAGGAATGATGCTAATAACTAGCGTAAGGCAGTAGGAGATATACTTGATTATCCTTTCCACTAAGATCTTCAGTCTAACAGGGGACCCATACTTCAACACACCCTTCCAAAACACGTAGATTTGAGGAGAAGATAGGTGTTTTAACGACAATCTGGTGAAATTGAGGGTCACGCAAGGTGGCTGGATATCAGATGGTTGGGGACTAGGATAAGTGAGATGGTTAAGCAGGCAATACTATAAGATAGTATAGGCACCCACTCTAGATAGTAGACAATCAATGAACACTCTTACCCTTCTGACTACTACCTTAGCTCATATCTATGTGGATTTTATCACAGATGGTTGGGGACTAGGATAAGTGAGATGGTTAAGCAGGCAATACTATAAGATAGTATAGGCACCCGCTCTAGATAGTAGACAATCAATGAACACTCTTACCCTTCTATCTACTACCTTAGCTTATATCTATGTGGATTTTATCTGTCAGACTAAAGAAGTTAGTAGTAACGGATAATCAAGTATATTTCCTACTGCCTTACGCTAGCTATTAGCACCATTCCTTTGACACAGCTACCTAGTAGGTATCAACGCTGTTGCCTGCATGTTCTCATGTATTTAAACGCTCGTTAGAACAGTCATTAAACAATCAAGCGATATCCCCCCATCGATTTATGCATCATAAATCTGACAGTTATAAGCCCGGTTTACCCTAGGTTCTAAAATTAGTTTATATCGGATATTTGTCTATCTTTTAGATCTTTAGTGTATTAAGTTCACCTTCTTTTAATCCTATCTTTGCTCAAATATCCTCCCTTTTTATCTGGTTTTCTGATACCAACCGCTACCACAATGTCGTCTTCAAATACTATCAAATCTACTGTTGTTCTCAACTCCTCGACGGATTGGAACTTGTGGATTGGCCTTATAAGGGGCAAAGTAGGCACGGCCTGGAAGTATTATGATCCAAATGATGCTTCACCCCCTGTTTTAAGCGTACTAGATCAACTGACAGATAAGGACCCTGCTGCTGTCGAAAATCATAGAATTCTGTATAGAGAATTCGAAAAGGCTTAGACTAAGTTAGATAACGTATCTGACTTTATGTTTATGAGATTGTGGATAACTGAATATAGTCGCTTGATTTTTTTTATCTATCGAAGGAATTTCTATATATACTAAAGAGCTACTGAGAGTCGTTGAGATATCTGTTGAGATAGTGGAGTCCGTTGAGGACGAAATAAACAATTGTTGAAGAGAGACTTTTTCGTGCTCCATGCTACTCCGTGGTTGACATCTGACAGATAGTTGATAGATCCACCAAAGGACCCATACTTCAACAGTACCCATGGTCGCCAATAGCACCAATACTCCAACAGCGCCACCATCTAACAATACTTAACTTATAAGTCGGAGCCGAGCACTTAGCTCTGAAAACCTCCAACATAAGGCTTGGGAGATCAGCCGTCTGACA